>OY997386.1:5424961-5769961 GCA_963921505.1 Phakellia ventilabrum | reverse complement strand
ACACAAAACAGTACTCCTCTAGTGACAAAAAGAAAGACCTCCAAGTCTCTTATTTCCCAAGGCTACACTTGCCAGTGGGGTTCTGCAAAGGCTTTAAACACTGGAGAGTGGCTGTTGAGCCCACTTCTGGGATGTGTATGAAACTTAATACATGATAGCAGAGGTTTACTTACAGCATATGTAAGCAGGACAAAGTTGTTGAGAAGGCTGGGATTGCCCACTGCTGCTCCACTGTTGATGGCTTCCCAGACCTAGGAGAGGAAAATAAGCAGGGAGAAAGTGGGAGGGAGGGAGGAGGGAGGGGAAGGAGAGGGAAGGGGGGAGGCAGATGGAGGGAGGGAGGGAGGGAGGGAGGGGGGGAGGAAGGGAGGAAAGGAGGGAGGGAGGGAGGAGGGAGGGGAAGGAGAGGGAAGGGGGGGCAGATGGAGGGAGGGAGGGAGGGAGGGAGGGAGGGAGGGTGGAATGCTAAATAGTGGCAGGAAGATGGGAAGTGATAAGGGGCTACAAAATTCCATACTAACTGGAGCAGCTGGAAAAGTTGAGTCTACTAACAGTGCTACTGAATAGAGAAGGAAAAATAAATTCCAGTATGCTATTGAAAAGTACTCACTCAAGTTGGTACCTTTGTGGATGCAACACAAATAATTATTTACTATACCTCCTTCTACCTACGTGCCTTTTGAGCAGCTGTCTCCAGCAGTTTCTTCTTGTCAGCATTCTTGAAGGCGTCCAGTGTGTTGGTAATGAGGAGGGAGCCAGAGGAGAGGAAGGAGGGTGGAGGGTGGACGGGAGTGCTAGGTGGAGGGGGGGAGGGGAAGTAGAGTTGATGGGAGTGCTAGCACTCATAAATTAGCTACCTCAATCAGCTCCACCACTGTTTGTACCAGGTGGTCTATCGGCTAGCCATAGTCTATTCCAATGCCATATTAAAGCAGTATGTATGTAAAAACTATTAGCTCTAGTCTGGGAATGAGACTCAGCTTACTCTTCAAAGGCACTGTACTCCAGTGTGAGATGGGTGGGAAGTCCAGGCACCGCATCTGAAAGGTAACATGGGAATGGAAATGTTGAATCAGGACCACATAGGCAGAAAAAGAAAGCAGTTACATGTATAGTTAACACAAGCACTTTCTCATGGCGTATTGATGTAAATAATGATTCCATCCGTACCATGGTATTTTCTCTTGGGAAAAAGTATTTTCCTAACAAGTATAATAATCAGTTTCTTCTATGCAGGCAGACATCAGCAAGAAATAAACTCAGTCAACTTTGGGTTTTCGGATTAGGGTGTGTAATAAGTAGTGATATGTGTGTAATACATAAATGCATATTTATATATACATATGCATAACTTTATTTTGTTGTTCTACTGTGACTAGATACGTATCAATTTGGATTTGCCTGATATGGTCATATCAGAACTTATGAGCCGGTCAGTTAAAGCGCCAATGGTGAGGTACTCAAGGCATGAATGTTTTTGCAGTGGCAATGGATCCAGTAGGAACTGCGGTGTCTGCTTAAGGTTCTCGGGTATTCAGGCCCTTGGAAAACTAGGGTCTGGGTACCTGATGCTAGGGTTAGGGTTAGGGATGGGGCCAGGCTACAGGATGTATGCACTTCCTGCCAGAGTTACGCCATGCCTTTAGCTTTGCCTGGTCTAGGAGCTTTAAGGCCCCCCCCCCACTTGTAAACTGATTAATGATCTGTGAACCGCTCACTGTTTGTGTAGTAGCCGTAGATATCCCGAGCATCCTCGCTGAGCTTATACTTTTCCAGCTTCCTCTGGCTCAGCTCGTGCCAGAAACCAGCCTCGAGCCTGCTTGCAAACGGAACAAACTGCAGAATGTTCTTTTCGGCCATCTTCACGCACTCACACGCCCCTCCTCCGTGTACGTGACGTATATGTATACGATGCCGTCATCACGTTTCGGATGAAGTGTAATTTACAGACAGTATACGTAGTTAACTGAAGCCAGCTCACTGCTGAGGAAGATGTTATGAATTATAATTTGTCGCAATAGCCGTGGAACTAGCAGGTCACCATACTATTTATTGTCCTAGTGCTCACATTAATTTGTGAGAGATGACTTCCTTGCTTGCTATAACTTATGTCCATTAAGCACTGAATACACTTTGACTAACTAGCAGGTCACCATGCTATTTATTGTCCTAGTGCTCACATTTATGAGAGATTACTTCCTTGCTTGCATATAAAGTATGTCCATTAAGCAATGAATACACTTTGGTTCTCTGCGCTCATGAAACAGCTCATCTCCAAAACAAAGTATAAAATTTAGCTACCGAGCATGAGGGAGAAATTATTAGCAAGCCTAAACCATCCAATGTGAACTTAGCTTCACCATGAGGTAGCAACAACATCAGATACGAAGCAATGACCCTGAGAGCAGCTGACTTCCAGTTCTGAACCTCCACAGGACACAAACGTAAAGGTGCTCCCACCACCACATGACTGCACTGGACATCAATAGATAAGCCTCCAATAGCTACATGTACAATCCCCCAGTCTCTCTCTACATGAACTTAAAAGTGCTACTGCCACCACAACTGAATGTCAATAGATAGGTCTCCAATGTACAGTCTCCCCAATTTCTACTTGCACTTTAAATCAAAACCTTCTGGAATGATCCGTAGCTAACACTTTCAATTAGCTTTACTTTCCGTGTGGTATTTAAAGTAGAACCTCTAAATTTTAATAAACAATTTGGGACATGAAACCTATTGTCTTTTATACAGAGGTGTCCTTAATTCAGAGGTAAAACAATCCACATTTATATGTAATTGGGACATTGTCAAGTGCCCTTTATAAGAGAGGTGTCCTCTGTTCGGAGTAGTCCTTTATAGGTTCCACTGTAATTGTAGATTATTTGTGCTAGCACTAATACAATCATGTATAACCAACTTAATCATACAGCAGTATTGCAGAGTGTTGGTCATGTTGTACACATACAATACAATGTATGCATAAACAATTAGCAATAACCGATTACTGCATTCTAAAGAATATACTTATTATCCAAAGTAGTAATAATCCTGATACTAGAAGAAAAGTAGAAACTATTATAACTAAAATGGGCCTAATGATATTAATTAAGTGCTGAAACAAGGAATTGAAAATGAAGGTTATAAATATACGAAAACCACTGTTACCAAACAGAATAGCTACATCTAGCGGCACTATAGTAGGTCTAGCCAGAACAAACAAGTAGTGATTAGGTACTTTTACGATATATGTAGAAAATGCAAGTATTATCATAATGATCCACATTGGTAAAAATTCGTGTAAGTTAAAATCACTTAGAAAAATGCTGTTGCACTCATGGCCACAGGTCCACAGGGAATGTTTCACTAGCTCCATTACTGAGCTCTGTAGTTCTTCATTAACAGATAAACTGATCATTCTTCTCTGAAAATTGAATAACCTCTCTTCTCGAAACATGTACTCACACACTGTGGTACAGAAGGGTGGAGAGTCAATATAGGTCAGGTATCGATTTAGTAACTTGAGGAATAAACGTACGCTATCATTCACTTCACTGACTTCCACTATGTCCATTAACGTTTTATCAAAAATAAAAATAACTTTCTGCAAATGTCTGAATAGTTCTTTCGTAGAAAAGACCTCTGACAGTAGGCCATTGCATAAAATAGTGCCAACTCTTACCACAGAATCATTTGTTAGCTGTCCTTTTCTTAGCATTGCAAAGAGTTCTTGAATATTGTGAATGTCATTTTCCAAGGCAGTAATAATTTTAACATTTCCTGTGTAGAATTGAGAAGCATTAGCAAGGACTTGTGAGTAATATATTTCGTAGCTCCAACTAAACTTCTCCAAAGTCTGTGTATACATATCCAATTGCAAATGACTTTCTTGCTGAATGCGTTTTAAGAAATCCCTGATTAAAGTGTGGAACTGACATCGATGCACACCTGCATGCTGGTAGACTTCAAGAAGTGATCTAGAGAGCATGTTCAGTACACAGGACTCAGGGTCAGTAAAGTTTGACATGCTTAAAATATTGATTCCTGCATCTGTACTGAACGATCCTGAGAAATAACTTAGATAGTGAGCACATGCTTTAGTAATCGGATTCAAATATTTATATGAAAGTAGTTGAAGAATAGGAAATATTTGTTCACTTTCTGCATATTCAGAAGGATTCAATATTTTCATGGGGTTGTTTTTAAGTTCATCAATTACTTCCTGTGGTTTGAGGATTGCATTTTCCCTAATTATATGTGCAGCTATTTTCAGTGCCAGTGGATTGTTGCCTACTAACTCAATAATTTCTCTACTGTCCCTGGCAGTGAGCATTGAATTTGACTCCTGCAAGAGTAGTTCGATAGCTGAAGTGCTGTCCAGGTTGCTTAATTGCCAAGACTTAAATCCATCAAAAATTGTAAACTTCATCCGACTGGTTACAATTATTCTTAGATATTTGGATGCTTCATGTAAATCTTTCAATGCTTGCTTGAATATTTGTTCATGTTTCTCACTCTGAAGGAAGCAGTTACAGTTGTCAAGAATTAAAAGTGTATCATTCTTCAATCTCCTGGCCCATTCAAGCAGGTGCTGTGCTGATGCCAGCACATATCGATGTTCACTTAGAGAATACCCAGATAGAACAATATCTGAGTGGGAGACACGTACTTCACTTGAATTTCCAGCATCTGCTTCGGGTCCCTTCGTTACAGTGTAACTTTGAGGACTGCTTTCATCAGGTTCACTTAGTAGGTAGCGTGCATCTTGAACAGGGATGTATCGAATGGCGATTCCATGAGCTGCTAGTGTATAGCCAATGTGAATGGCTAGTGTGGACTTTCCGACTGCTGGTGCACCATAGATATTTACCATTGTAACACCAGAAGATGCAGGGTAAATTAGCCAGTGGCTGATTTCGATCAAGTCTTTGTCTCTTCCCAGAAATGGCCCATATAGGACTGGTAAATTATTAGGAGCTAATGAATTAGAATAATTTTTTAGTTGAAAAACTTCTAAGTCACTATGCACTTCAGCTACTGGAACTGAACTTTGCTGTGAATTTTGGTAGAATTTATGAACAATTATTGATAGTAGTATCACTACGACAACAATCAATGGCAAAATGGGCAGCATGGAACCTGTAAGCAAATTTCAAGTATGAATGAACATCATAACTGATTACTGAGTTTTGGACTTATGGCAGATTACAATGATTGCTTAAAAGCGTTGTCATTAATTATACACAGCATGCACTGGCACAGGCATTCCAGTGTTGTATCTAAAGCTCAGTCTCTGGTTAATAATGTGTACCAACAATTAATGATGAAGAATAGGAGATGCACTGACTCCCAAAATTATCCAGTTATTATAGCTATTGCAATTGTAACAGTTAGCTGTTTGCACTCATCACAGTATTCATAGTACTAGGCTTATACAAGTTTGCACGAGTTACCTTATTCAGCACTAATAAAAGAACTTACACAAGAGTTGTTTTTTTCTTCCCCACTTCCTCTCCAGCTCAACAGCTAACTGCAACTCTCCGACAGTGGGGCTCTTGAGTGCTTCTATCATGCTGCTCAAAGTTGGCAAAGGGTTGATGCCTTTCAGCCATACTGCTAAAACCTTACAAAGGGATGCATCAGGAGTAAGTTTTTCAGACTCTATAGAATCTAAAGTGGCTGGAGTTACCCTGAGCTGTAGTCCAAGGTTGTACCACTTTGGTCGTACCTCATAGACATCATTGTACACAAGTGCCAGGTCTTGGACACTCAATTTCATGATTTGTGTGAAGGGTCAAAATGCTAGTATTCAATGGTGTAGGGATTACGGCTTACGTTTTCAAGCTGGATACTATATTCTTGATCTCGTATACGTTTTTCACATGGTTCAACTATTTTTAATACAAAATCCTTGGCTATTAGACTTAATTTCTCCAGTGCATTCCCACTTTCATAAGGCACATACGTATTGAACGATTATGCAACTTCTATTAACAACGAGATGGATCTGCTATGGGGTCACCCTGTCCTCTATGATAGCTAACATCTACCGTGATCAAGGTGTTTGAGGAATTTGCCCTGCAGACTGCCACACACACACATCCAGCATCAGGAGACGATACATTGATGACACCTTCTGCATAATGAAGATGCATGTCAAGCAAATTATTTTACAAACCTTACATTATGGTAAATTTTATATAGTGATGAATACAAAATAACTACTTATTACCACTGGGCTATCGTATTCATGGCTCAGCATACCTATCCTTTCTATCGTGTTTAGTGCCATGCAGTTTGCAGGCTTGGCCTTTCAGTTGCTCAGCATGGCCTTAGAGAGCATCTCTACTATTAAAGCTATATAAGTCATATACTTAATTTTGCTCAAGTAGTAGAAATTAGAGTGTCCTTCTACTCTACTATCTATACTCATGTTGACTAAACTAATTTTAGAACTGCAAAAATAGGGAGGGGCTGTACATGCACATGCTGTGAACCCTTATAGTAGTGTTTCTATGTTGCATACCAACAACTGAAGCTGCTACACTAAATATTGTAACCAGTGCATTAGTAACCTAGCTAGCTTGTATAAGGACGTACATGTAGGAGTAAAAATGTTGACATTCTATGCAAGCAAAGAAGTCATCTCTCATAAATGTGAGCACTAGGACACTTAAATAGTGGTGACCTTGCTAGTCTCACGGCTATTGTGATAAATCATCATGGTATTCATCATATCATATATAAACATGCATGTAGCTATATGCTAGCCTCATACCCGGGACTCCCCTTAGAGTTTAAGTGTGATCTGCATGTAGTTCTGTATGCAATTGGGGTTGGATAACTTAGTCTTGCAGACCAGACTATAAAAGAGCCGCCTGAAATCTGAAGGTATGTCGTATCAGTATTAAACCATGAAGTGTGTATACCCGGGACTCCCCTTTAAACCGACATTTTTGCTGAATATTCAGGACACCATTAATGGTTGAGCTTTCAAACTAACTTCATTTGTGTATCTTTGGGTGGAGTATCTTCAATACCATTTCCAGCAGAGATCACAACTAAAAAGTGTTTCATAAATGTCATGTTTACAAGCCATACAAAGGTACCAGTAGTACGTATGCATCATTCTATAAATTAAGATACAACATATATAGTCTTGCCATCACTATCATTGGTCGCAATATAATATAATAAAAATAAGTATGTTGGCATTACTACTACTACTGCTAATAAGAATATTGACAAATTATTGCGGCATCTAAAGTAGTAATACCAACTAATACTTCTGTTGGTAAAAATGAATATTATTACTATTTGTAATGGTGATAACATACCAGCAACTACGTCTATAGGCATAACAAACCAATTATTATATAATGACTGCCAATACAAGGAATTGGCCATAAACATAGAAACTATAATACTCATAATCAAAATAAAATTGCAACTACCAGCAATAATTACCATCTGTCTAGCTGTAGCCTTAAATACTCTCACAGCCTCAACAAATGCTGTCATGAATAATAATAGAACATGACTATAAAATAAGAAACGATCTTGAGGAGTAGTTTTGCACTTTCGGCCACAGGTCAACAGAAAACAATGAAATAGTTTAAATATTGAGCCCCGCAGTTCTTTATTAACAAGTGAGCTGTTCATTCCATACTGAAAACCAAATATCTTCTCTTCACCAAATGGGTGTGAATACTTTCTGATACAGAAGGATGTAGAGTTAAAGCATAGATTTAGTAACTCAATGAATTGTATCACATCATTCACTTCACTGACTTCCTTATTATTCATTAAAATTTCATGCAAAATAGAAATCACTTTCTGCAAATGTCCGAATAGTTCATCCTTAGAAAAGACCTCTGACAGTAAGCCATTGCATAAAATAGCGCCAACTCTTACTACAGAATCATTTGTTAGCTGTTTTTTTCTCAGCATTTCAAAGAGTTCTTGAATATTGTGGATGTCATTTTCCAAGGCAGTGATAATTCGAATTTTATTGACATTTTCTGTGTACAATTGGGAAACATTAGCAAGGAGTTGTGAGTAATATACTTGGTAGCTCCAACTGAACTTCTCTGAAGTCTGTGTATAAATATCCAAATGATCATCTTGCTGAACATATTTTAAAAACTCCTTAATTAGAGTGTGGAACTGACATCGATCCTCATGTACAGCTGCATGCTGGTAAACCTCTAGGAGCGACCTAGAAAATAGGTTCATTATACAGGAGGCAGGGTCAGTAAAGTTTGACAAACCTAACATATGAATTCCTGCGCTCATACTAAAGGATCCTGGGAAATTACTTAGATAGTGAGCACAAGTTTTAGTAATTGGATTCAAACTTTTATATGAAAGTTGAAGAATAGGTAATATTTTTTCACTTTCTACATTTGCGGAAGGACTTAAGGTTTTCATGGGATTGCTTTTAAGTGCATCTATTATCTGCTGTGGTTTGAGGATTTTATTTTCTCTAACTAGATGCGCAGCTATTTTCAGTGCCAGCGGATTGTTGCCTACTAATCCGGCAATTTTTCTACTGTCCCTGGCAGTGAGCATTGAATTTGACTCCTGTTTGAGTAGTTCGATAGCTGAAGTGCTGTCCAGGCTGTTTAATTGCCAAGACTTGAATCCATCAAAAATTGTTAAATGCATCCGATTGGTTGCAATTATCCTTAGATATTTGGATGCTTGATGTAAATCTTTCAATGCTTGCTTGAATATTTTTCCATGTTTCTTACTCTGAAGGAAGCAGTCACAGTTGTCAAGAATTAAAAGCGTATCATTCTTCAATCCCATGGCCCATTCAAGCAGGTGCTGTGCTGATGCCAGAACATATCGATGTTCACTTAGTGAATACCAAGATAGAGCAATATCTGAGTAGGAGACACTAAGTTCACTTGTTACAGTGTGACTTTGAGGAGTGCTTTCATCAGGTTCACTTAGTAGGTAGTGTGCATCTTGGACAGGAATGTATCGAATGACAATTCCATGAGCTGCTAGTGCATAACCAATACGAATGGCTAGTGTAGACTTTCCAACTGCTGGTGCACCATAGATATTTACCATTGTAACACCAGAAGATGCAGGGTGAATTAGCCAGTGGCAGATTTTATTCAAGTCTTTGTCTCTTCCCAGAAATGGCCCATATAGGACTGGTAAATTATTAGGAGCTAATGAATCAGAATAATTGCTTAGTTGAATAACTTTTAACTCACTATGTACATAATTGTGATGCACTTCAGCTACTGGAACAGAACTTTGCTGGAAATTTTGGTTGAATAAGTAAACAAAACTCGATAGTAGTATCACTACAATAGCAATCAATGGCAAAACGTGCAGCGCGGAACCTGTAAGCAAATTTCAAGCATGAATGACCATCATACAATTATCTGATACCTGAGTTGTGGACTTATGGCAGATTACAATGATTGCTTAAAAGGAAGATGTTGCCATTACCATTATACACAGCATGCACTGAGAGAGGCATTCCCTCCAGCTCAACAGCTAACTGCGACTCTCCAACAGTGGGGTTCTTGAGTGCTTCTGTCATGCAGTTCCAAGTTGGCCAAGGATTAACTCCTTTCAACCATACTGATAAAGCCTCACGAAGGGATTCTCCAGGGGTAAGTTTTTCAGACTTTATAGCATCTAAAGTGTCTGGAGGCACCCTGAGCTGTAGTCCAAGGTTGTACCACTTTGATCGAACATTGTAGACATCCTCATGCACAAGTGCCAGGTCTTGGATATTCAATTTCATGCTTTGTGCGAACTGAATAAAAATTGAAATGCTACTATTCAAGGGTGTAGGGATTAGAGCTTACGTTTCAAGCTGAGTATTAGTTACTTAGATCTTGAGGTCACAAGTGCAAATCTTTTTAGTCTAAAGTCTTTTTTACGCGATTCAGCCTTTATTAATGCACAATTCCTTGGCTATTAACATAAGGCTCATACAAAATTATAGTATTAGACGTTAATACAAACCAAACTTATGATAACTTTTATACACAGTGATGTATGCAAAATATCTCCACAACTACTTAGCTAATCTCACTGGGCTATGATGACCGAGTCTATATAGTATTCATGATTTGGCAAGGAATTGTGCTAGATAGAGCACTGGATGCCTATCTCTTCTGTTGTGTTTGGTGCCATGCAGTTTGCAGGCTTGGCCTTTCAGTTGCTCAGCATGCCCTTAGAGAGCATGTCAACAATTTGCCCTGCTGGTGTTTATTGGACATGCAGTATGCCAATCTTGTTTGTAGCCTTACTTTTAGGCCTAGCCCAATTACGCTCAAAGCTTCCCCACTCCCTACTTTCTACGCTTTGCCCCTATTATGCTCTCAACCAGTCCCCATTATGCTCAATTATGTACCATGTTTGGTCAAATTTTGGTTGAACTTACACCAATACAACATTGATCCAAACACTTTTTAATGGCAGTGGTTTTTGTGTAATATAAAAAGGACGTTTGACATTCTGAGGCCTGTTTCTAAGTTTCCATATTTGATAAGAAGAGGGCTGCAACCACAGAGAATGTAAAGGTTTATACACTGGGTACAAGGCTACAGAAGATACTGGCATGCCACATGTAAATATATGCCTATTACGCTGCATAACTCCCTTATACCAAGGTATACCTACGCTTGAAATTATGCTAGCATAATTGCTAGGCCTATCTTTGGGCCATTGCCTGCTAGCACACCAACGGGGGTGGCTTTGGGTGCACAGTTTGGAATTATGCAGCTAATTTTAAGCATACAAGTACACGTACTGTGGACTCACCCATAATATTCGCTTCACATACTTCATGCAGAAGTAACAGAGCCAGGCCAGTAGCAAAGTCACACAGATGGTCCAGAGCTTTTGTCGGGACCACCACCACTGATGTGGGTTCTCAGCTATGCTTTCACTAGCAGAGGGTAGACTAGTAGCTTCAGAGGCCATCCTTGCCGGATTTTGCATGGTGCTAGATCTAGTGGTACAGCAATCAATAGCACTCAATAGAACTGTACGATTATATCTCAAGCTCGAACCACTTACTATTAAAGGTATGTTTTTGCTAAAGTTGACTAAATTAACGTTCAGAGCTGCAAAAAAGGGAGGGGCTATACATACAGTGGACGATACACATTTAATACTTACACACGATATACCTCAGGCGTCCACTAGTGCTAATGATCGCGTTAGCTAGACCACTTTACAGGGTACAAAGAGGGGAGGGCATAATAACTGCTCAAGGTAGTTAGAGCATTACGTAATGGAAAAATACAAAAATGGGTGGGGCTGCACCGACATCGTCTCCAGTACCCATACGAGATTAAGTGCGATACTAGTGCAATCGTCATACCTACTAGACAAGACAAGCCTCCTGGCCTCTCTTACACCATGAATTATTAGAAAGATTGGCTTGCCAGCAGGGTGCTAAACACCCTGGACATTCTGATGCTGAGGAGTATGAGCTCACATTCCTAGGGTGCTGTAAAGAGATCTGATTCACCCATACAGAGGATGGACGACCTGCACTGCTCACTTTAGTTATCCAACCCCAATTCCATACAGAACTGATCACCCTTAGTACCCTATAGATGTAACTGTGTCATTAATATTGTCCCCCTTCATGTCTCCTGCCATTTGCTTGATTCTCAAATTCTAGTTCAACTAAGGACTCTTGTGTGTTGCTCTATAATATTAGCATTCTTGCTATTCATCAGTATCCACTGATTAGGTGAACAACTGCATGTAAGAGGCTATCTTAGGAACTGCTATAGCTATAGATCATATTGACTAGAGAAAAGTTAGTATACTCCAGTGCATTGCATTGTGAGGTCAGAATGAATATATATAGAATGCCACCATGTACCCTGTCAATTATGATCACATTAGATTTCAGAATGATAACTTTAGTGTAAAGGATCTCCACTAAATAATGTACTTGCACTGATACAGTTCACCCAGTGAATGTATGTTGTCTGCATTGTATACGTAAGTACGTATACACGATGGAAATGGTAGGATGACAGACTTGGAGTGTACATGCAGTGAACCTTGATGTGATGGGGATGTAGTTGAGTCTAGGGTTGTAGGGGGTTTACTCTACTCCAGAGTGTTCAGTCATTTCTCCTATTGAATTGAAAACTCAAACCATCGTGCATGCACGTGCAAGCAAGGTGGACATCAAAATGGATATCGATATCAGGACCTGGTAAGCAAATACAAGCTACATGTATGCCTGTGATAATGCTCCATCTAGTTAAATGAGGACGTTATTTCACACTGTTGAAGAAAAGTATCTGACAGACCCAGTAAGTGGATCAAATCTTTTTTTGGTTGACAATGAATTTCCAGCCATGAGGAAATGTAACTTCATGCTCAAGCATGTAAGAAATCTGGCATTTCTTACAATGTCATTTCAGCAGTAGCTATAGAGGCATAAGAAATTTAACTGTGGCTTCTTTAGTAATTGCTGATACAAAAGAACACAGTGTTGGAGTAGTTGTATTAGTGATACCCAGTATATTCCAGACTTTGTCTCACAGTGGCTCTGATAATGGTAGCCTCGTTCCCAGGCTAATAGCCCCTCTTGTCCTCCTCTGTTGTGTTGCTGCCATTATACACTAGCTTTGTTCCCAGACCTTTGCCCAGCTGGATGGAGGCATGGGAATGAGGCTAGTGTTCTGCCTGAGAATGAGACTGGTATTCTGCCTGGGAACGAGGCTAGTGTAACCCTAGTGCCCAGATGAATGGAGGCATGGAAACAAGCCTACTGTGTAGTAGCCGCAGATATCCCGAGCATCCTCGCTGAGCTTACACTTTTCCAGTTTCCTCTGGCTCAGCTCATGCCAGAAACCAGCCTCGAGCCTGCTTGCAAATGGGATCACAAGCCCTTCCTCCGTTTGCTTAGGGTATACAATGTACAGTTTCAATGATGCTGTATCAAGTTTTGGAGGAAGTGTAATTTATGGACAGTAT
The DNA here is from genome assembly GCA_963921505.1 of Phakellia ventilabrum. Classification (NCBI taxonomy): domain Eukaryota; kingdom Metazoa; phylum Porifera; class Demospongiae; order Axinellida; family Axinellidae; genus Phakellia; species Phakellia ventilabrum. The sequence goes on along the minus strand of OY997386.1, from coordinate 5,756,977 downwards.
ACGTACTAATTAACTATGACAATGCAGCCTGAAGCCAGGGATGGTGGATCACTGCTGAGGAATATGCTTTTCGAACTCTAGCATGTCTTGAAGCCATCGCCTTGGACTCTACTAAAGATAGTCTCGTGGGCCAGACGAACCTTTCTTATAATTACGTCTGTGAAGGGTAAATAAAAAGAAAATCATCTGGCCTCCGAGACTATTCAGCTAGTCCCAAGGAGCATTTGCAATATGTTGTCATGCTACTGTCATTCCGTCCTTTAATAAGTAATGGCATGCATGTATATGTAGGCCTCCATAAAGAAAAGTGATGAACTGCTTTATAGCTCCCCCCCCCCCCCCCCATGTTATATATGGTGCTCCCACCACCACGTGGCCTCCATGCATGAAGACAAGCAGGTCCAATATTTTTGTTATGTCTATGGTGGGTGCAGTGATTAGCTAAATGTATGTGTATGGAAAAAGTAACAGATGTTCAGAATGGGCATACAATTTTCCCACTTTTCCATACTAGGCACAATTTAATCAAACTTTCTGACATAATTAATAGCTACCATTCAATTAGCTTTATCAGTGTAGTATATAGTAGTATAAAATCTTAGACTGTACACACAGGTAGCTATACTGTGCTGATTCCTCCATACAGAAATGATTAAACATATAATGTCAGTTTACTACATATATCTACTTAGCAAAATTAGAAGTACAAATGATAACAAATTAAAGCAGTGTCTATTAACAAATAAATTTTGAGCAATCAACAAAACATGTACAGGAATTTTAAGTACTAGTGCATCACTTAGTAGCAAAAGTGCTGTCAATCCTAAAGTAAATGTCTTCTTACCCAGGTAACCAGAAACGTGTTTATAGAGGACGGCTGTTATAACTGCTCCCATAACAATAAGATTATAGTGCCAATGGACGCCATCGTACATAAATATAAAAGAATAGTCTATAATATTTAAAACTAAACAAATGGGAACTGTGATAAAAAAGACAGTATTAGCTCGCACCACTCTAGTACAGGTACTACCAAAGCAGCCCTTCCAGATCTCATTACAGTTAGCTCCTATCATCAAAACTACAATCATTTTAGCTGCGTGTGTAACTGCAGTGATGATAATTGCTGGAGCATTATTAAAACTTCCTACATCACTGAAAGTAACGCTCTTGCAGTCACGGCCACAGGCCCACAGATTATCATAATTAACAAAAAGTTCCATTAGATCTGTTACTACGCTTTGTAATTCTTTATCAGCCGAAAAAAAGCGTGTGATCCGAAAATTGATTATCTGGTCTTCATGAAACGTGTCTACACACAGTGCGTAACAGAACGATACAGAGTCAATAGCAGCCAGATATAGCTTTGCTTGTGAAAATAACTTCAGGTATAAACGCATACTACTGACTTCCACATCTAACTTTTTAACCAAAGAAAAGATTACTTTCTTTGAAAGAAAGATCACTTTCTTCACATGTCTCAATAATTCAATGTTAGGAAAGACTTCTGACAGTAAGCCACTGCATAAGCTATGTCCAACTCTTACAACGGATTCTTCGGTTAATTGCTTTTTTTGCAGCATTTCAAAGAGTTCTTGAATATTGTGAATGTCATTTTCCAACATGATAATATTTTCTGTGTAGAATTCGAATCGAGTAACATTAGCAAGAAATTGTGAGTAATAAACATGGTAGCTCCAACTAAACTTCTCTGATTCAGAAGTCTGTACATAAATATCCAAATGACTGTGTTGTTGAACAAATTTTAAGAATTCCTTGACTAGAGTGTGAAACTGACATCGATGCACACCTGCATGCTGGTAGACTTCTAGGAGTGACCTGTGGAGCATGCTTCTTATACAGGAGGCAGGGTCAGTGAAGTTTGACATACTTAAAATACTAATTCCTGCATCTGTACTGAACGATCCTGGGAAATTACTTAGGTAGTGAGCACAAATTTTAGTCATCGGATTCAAATATTTATATGAAAATTGAAGAATAGGTAATATTTTTTCACTGTCTACATTTGTGGAAGGACTTAAGGTTTTCATGGGGTTACTTTTGAGTTCACTAATTACTTCCTGTGGTTTGAGGATTGCATTTTCCCTAACTAGATGCGCAGCTATTATCAGTGCCAGTGGGTTGTTGCCTACCAACTCAGCAATTTCTCTACTGTCCCTGGCAGTGAGCATTGAATTTGACTCCTGCTGGAGTAGTTCGATAGCCGAACTGTTGTCCAGGCTGCTTAATTGCCAAGGCTTGAATCCCCTTAAAACTTCAAACTGCATCTGACTGGTTACAATTATCCTCAGATATTTAGATGCTTCATGCAAATCTTTCAATGCTTGCTTAAATGTTTGTTCATATTTTTCACTCTGAAGGAAGTGGTCACAGTTGTCGAGAATTAAAAGTGTATCATTCTTCAATCCCATGGCCCATTCAAGCAGGTGTTGTGCTGATGCCAGAACATATCGATGTTCACTTAGTGAATACCAAGGTAGAACAATATCTGAGTAAGAGACACTAAGTTCACTTGAATTTCTGACATTTACTTTGGGTTTCTTTGTTACAGTTGGACTTTGAGGAGTGCTTTCATCACTTAGTAGGTAGTGTGCATCTTGGGCAGGGATGTATCGAATGGCAATTCCATGAGCTGCTAGTGTATAGCCAATATGAATGGCTAGTGTAGACTTTCCGACTGCTGGTGCACCATAGATACTTACCATTGTAACACCAGAAGATGCAGGGTGAATTAGCAAGTGGCTGATTTCATTCAAGTCTTTGTCTCTTCCCAGAAATGGCCCATATAGGACTGGTAAATTATTAGGAGCTAACGAATCAGAATACTGTTTCAGTGAAAGAACTTCTAACTCACTATGCACATTTGGATACACTTCAGTTACTGGAACAGAACTTTGCTGGGAATGTTTGTGGAATATGTAAACACAAATCGATAGTAGTATTACTACAATAACAATCAATAGTGAAATGGGCAGCATGGAACCTGTAAGTAAATTTCAAGCATAAATGATCGTCATAATAATTAAGGATATTCATCTGATACCTATCTCATGGGGTTATGGCAAATTACTATGATTGCTCACATGGAAGATGATTATACAGAGCAAGTATCCTCAATGTTGTGCAGCCTCTGGCTAATATGGGTGTACCAATGATCAATGATTAGGGACGGGAGATGCACTGACTCTCAAAATTAGATACTTTTATAAAACTACATACACAATTCGCAACAATTAGCTGTTTCCACTCATCATACTGATAGTATTCATAGTAACAAGCTTGCACAAGTATACACACATGAATCATGAAGCTAGTGACTTATACTTAATTCAGTACATTATGAACTTACACATGGGTATTTTTTTCCTTCTGTTTGATTTCCCGGCCTGGCTCTGAGCCTCTTCTGTGTGACAAACAAAGCTGTGAGGTATACCTTGGTTATACATGGCAGGAAAGAACTCTTCTCTGATTCTGTTTGCAGCTTGCTGTTCCTGCATTCGATCAAGGGCCTCTGCTAACTTATTCCAAGAGGCATGATGGTCTTTCTTAGCCCAAGTTGTTAGCATCTCTTTCCTGCAGTACTCCTGGCTTCGACCACTGGTGCACAACTCTTGCTGATGGATGGGATCATAATCAAGCTGCTGAGCAAGTGTCTGCCAATCATGGACATCAGTGACTGCATTCATAACATTCAACTCCAAGTCTGAGGCTAAAACACAGAAATTGGCTTCATGTATACACTAATGTGTCACTGAAAAATATAGATGCTTGAGCATTCTAGCTTAGGCATCTACACCTAACAGATGGTATCCTTAATCTATGTGATAATATCATCATTAAAGTTTGGAGATATATACTTTGCAATGCTAAAGTATAATGGATGTACATGTATGACTATATTCAAAATGTAATAATATGCTTGTCATTTCATTGGACCGTATACTCTCTCCATGCAGCAGTTATACTCAGTGTAACTATACATATATACAGTCACTGAAGAGCTAACCACGGAGGGCTATTGTACATGCAGTACTACAACACACAAGCACCAACAGGTACATGTATACTCAGTGTGTGATATGCACATCTCCTAACAGCTGGATTCTATAACTACTGACTTCACATATCTCGTACGAATTTCAAACTTTCTATATAAGCTAAATCTCATGAAATTTGCAGTAGAGAATGATTGAGATATATATGAGACTGAATGGTTTTAAAACACCAACAATGATCCATTAGCTATACATCCTAAACTTTGACACCAATGGAAAAAAAAAGATCGATTAAATTCCGAGGAAGCTAAGTGTGGAAAGGATATTGAGCCAGTAATAGCATACACTAAGTCATATGTACTATTACTGTAGAATTTCCTGAGGCTTTGAGACAGCTGTAGGTTGAAGGGTTTGAGTGCGCCCATCAGCACCTGGAAGTTGGATGCGTTCAGCTGTATCTGTGTCTTGATGGCCATCACTATCGGTTGTATCCTCTGGGCAGGTGTCAGAATACCCACCACACTAGCACGATCAACAACATCACTGGGTATCAGGTCAACTTCATGTAACTTTAGTGCAAGTCTGGCTGGGTCAACGGTAGCTGCCAGGCTGTCAACAATCAGTGACTGGTTCCTTTGGATGGTAAGATACTCACGAGTCTCTTTACCTGAAGCCATAAGTGCTCACTGCAATTAAATCTGGAAGGATGGAGCAAAATACAGTAGTTAGGATAATAACAGTTTCATAGAAAGACATAACATGCAAACAACTATATTATATAGGGTCAGGTATAGATGGCATTTATTGGATATCGATCTTCTATTTTTGAGTTACAGATAATGTTATAACCTAAAAAAAACAAAAAACTTGTCTGTCCGCATGCTATGTTTGTATGTTGGGCTCATGGTGTCAAATGGATTTTAGTGTGTAACTTGAAGTAGATATTATACTCTATGCTTTACACATACAGCACTGTATTAGTACGTAGCTAGCTAACCTCATACCCAGGCCTCCCCCTGAAAAAGATGTCGAGGAGAGGCCTGGGTTTGAGGCTAGTATGTCAGTATCTAGTCATGTTCACCTGTCAGGCTGGAACCGCCTATATACCCATACATTAAGAAATATAGATAGTGTAGCTACTATTAAAAGCTATATAATATTGCTCAAGCTGATTAAATTAATGTTCAGAGCTGGACGAGCGGAGTTGGAAGATTACTTACCATGTACGACATAGTATACCTTCAGATTTCAGGCGTCCACTGTGCTGATATGACTGCTAGATCTAGACCTAGGGTTGCCAACGCAAACACCGAACTTCTCAAGATCCACACTTCAAATAGCTAACCATAACAACCATTACCAAATTTTTTGGGTATAAATGATGTCATACCAATTAGCCTAGCTTTTGCTGACGCATTTGCAGGTCAGGGCGGTAGATCGTTTGAATGCACTGGGTAGATTTAAAAAATCAATCATCTCGAAATTTTGTTGGCAATAGAATAGTATTTATTTCTGAATGTGACACACATGTACAGTACATACATGCCCAGCCTGTTCAGCTTATACTGTTCAGCTTATGAGTCATAACACAAAAACAATTAGACATACAAAATAGATCGCCTAAATTAAACATGAACAATAATAAGTAGATATGTAGCATTATAGGACATAATATATCAAACTTTTTCTGTAGGATTTAACTGTAAAAAGTTTACTGATATGTCGGCTTCTTGAATTTTCCGAAAAAATAGAGCACAGCTTGTAGGATAGTGATTAGCTAGAAGGGGTGTACTGTTAAGGGGAGTTGTGGATGATCAGTTAGGGGGCATACACCCATGGAAGATGTCACTGCTTACAGTCTCATGGTTAGTTACATAAAGATAAGATTGTTAATCTGGAGGCAGACTTTGTTGCATTAGCTATTATTGTCTCTCAAGTACCTGACTAATATAATTAGGAGAGACAAAAAAAAATTGTTTAAGAATTATGATGGAGGCCAACTTACCCCCAGTCTGGGAAATGAGGACAGAAATACCATAAAACAATTGACGTTGTTGCCTTTGTAGTAAAACTCCGTCATGCGTGACAAGTGACATACACACCAGACCAAGATTGTGATTTAAATATGTACACCCAGATGTATAGATAATACTCAATAACTATAGTTACAATGGGATTTGCTACACCATTTACATAAGACAGGAAATCACTGTTCTACAGATATTAATTACACGGTCATGATGAGTCAAACGTTTACACATATACTCTTGGGAATTTTTTGAGGAGTGATTTCTTCAACTCTGAGCTGATGTCGTTGTCATAGAGCCTGAGAATGAGGTGAAGTTGAAATTGCAGTGTCATGCATAGCCTCAGGTGAATCAAAATCACACTACATCATACAGAGTAAGTTACTGTCAATATCAATAGGTATGGGATAAGCAGAAATTTGCATTATCATTTTGCACCAGCCATTAATTAATGAGTCCTCAACAGAATGCTCCACCCACAAAAAGAGCTACATCTAATTGTGGCAATATTTCCTGGGTTACAAAGAGCAATAATCTAACAAATCAATTTAAATATGGGCCAGCTGGCTACATGCTACTTCAAAACCAAAACTTTGAATATTTAAACTGACTACCACTCACTACCCATCAATCATATATCGCTAGGCTGGGATGAACATGCTGGAATTATGGCCTATGCACATGTGGGGCTTCAAAAGAGAGGTCTGATGCTTGAGAGCACAACGTTATGGTGCAAGAGCATGCAACTCCCAACTTACCTCAGTATTCTCAGGCTCCGGTTCACTCTCAGAGCTTCACCAAGGGCCCTGGCACCCTCTTTTGTTATCTGGTTGCGCTGTAGGCTATAGGAAGAGACACAAATGGTCATACTCTATGTAACACAGACCTCCAGTAACATGCATGCACTGTTCTCTCCAGGAAAGTAGAGGTACAGGCAGTCCATGGAACTTATCAGTAGTTTAGGGGTTGCAAATAGGTAACCACCAACTACATGGAGAAATATCTATAGAGTAGATAGGTTGCTGACGTCAGTAGGCACGTTACAAGGCTCTTCTCTTGCTATGCACAGTGGGAAGGGACAGAAATGAGCCTATGACAAGAGTGCAGATACAGTATTTCCCCACAGTCAATGAAGTAAAGAAGCAGGGATTATGATTATGTGAGGGTTAGCTATTGATAAAATAAAAGAGCAGCCAGACCACTATTATTTTTTGCTATCGAGTATGATCACACTGCCAGGTGAAATGAATAGCAGGGGAGTAGAGATGCGGATGTAATGAATTATGACCTGGGCTTGGCGATCGCAGCCAGTTGCAACTAACCTAGAAATGGTTAATTAACCGGGCGTAGCGGCTGCTGGAGAAGCTATGAAAAGTGAATCCTCTTTGAAAGAATAGTTAAATGTCTCTATCTTCAACACATTTTCAATGATCAGCCATGGCTGCTATGGGAGCTAGACAAGCTACACTGCTTGAAACTTATATTCATATTGCTTCATTGTTGACCGTTGATAGCGCTCATATCTCTACTTATTCAGAGGTTACACAAACTCTATTAGCCGTAGTAAACCTTCCTTAATAAAACTATGTCGTAGTAATTTATGCATTCTTGTTGCTGAATATCAAGTATTCACTCTACTGGGGCTGTGCACCTGCAGGGCTTCATATTGAGTGGTCTGAGGGTTCAGCTGATTCAAAAACCTGAGAGGGTAAAGTTCAAGAGCAAACAACTGCCAACTCACTTCAGTGTTGTTAGGCTCTGGTTTACCCTCAGAGCTGTACTAATGACCCTCGCTCCCTCATCTGTTATCTGGTTGTTGTAGAGTCTAGGGAGGGGCACAAATGATCAAATTGTGTGAAATATACCACATCCACTATCACACAATAATTAACAGAACACAAGGTATTACACATTTGGTAAAGACAGAAAATCTCAGCAAATCAAAATGACAATTACTAATTACATCATTAGTGAACTGTTCCAGATTTGGTCCCCTCCTTTACACTGCATTTTATAAATTAACCAATTCCATATGAATCTCAACTCACTGTTATTGACGTCAGCTGACTATGGGCAGCTATAAGTGTACTTAAGCTAACGAAAGTAATCCTAAATTGCTCGTCTGACTTTTTGTGGTATGTTGTGACTGCATAGATGCACTATACCAGTTATCTATGAGCTAAATGTTGTTTAATGCAGGCTAATTATTGGAGAGCACAATGCAAAATGGTCCTACAGACAAAATCCTAGCCTCTATTGTACCATAATATTTAATCCCTCCCAAAGAAATTTGTCAATACTATATATTACACAATGGAGAGCTAACACTCTCTCTACAAAAAAGCATGTTTGAGATTGGGGGGTGGAGCCAAGTTCTTGTGTGCTGGATATGGCTTCCCTGTGTTAGGGAAGTATAAGTTGTTCCAGTGGAATACATTCATGCATCTTATGGCTTCATTCATGGAGGGGACAAAACTACGCACTAATTATGTCCACCTCAATGGTGGAAGTAACTAAGGTGATTGGACAGTGATAAACAAAAAGTTAATTTTGCCGAAAGAGGAGTAAAGGATATTTTAACCATTAATTGTATGACCTAATGAATGACCATGGTCTGCAAACAATCTCAGTCATAACTCATGCATACCATGACAAGTGAACTCACCCTAGTGTTTTCAGGGACTGGTTGACATTCAGAGCCCCAGCCAGGGCGGTAGCTCCATCATCACTGATGCAATTTGTCCATAACCTAGATGGAGTGCGTTTGATGAGGTAGGGTCCACAAGTACATTGTCACAGTGGGCGTGTGTTAACTGACTGTGCATAACAATTGCAAGGACAGTAGAGCACTAATGCTGTCATGTACACTGTAGTCTCTGATGTGCACTCCTCGGGAGGTCAGGTATAAGTGCAGTAGAAGCCTTAACACTTTGCAGGCCCACGACGCATTTATGCGTCACGGGTATAAAAGCAGAATTTTTGTTCACGTAAGTACCCAGGCCTCTTGTATTGTTTCAGCGATGTCGCCGATGCAGAGGTTGGGGGTTCGAGGGGGTTCTCACCCCTTTTTTTCCTTCTTTCTTAGGTAAGTCCTAGTCATTTTAAAGATTCATTCTTCCTGTTATTACTATGTTAGAAGTACTACTACTATTTAATGGGCGTGCAAAGTGTTAAGATACACTACAGCGTATGTCTATGAGGTCAGCCCTCCCATCAATACAACACCATAGGGCCAGAAATTCAGCAACAGAATCACAAATTCAATATTTAGCTCTGTAGGGACTCATATTAGGTCACTAGCCTTAACATGGAAACTTGTTCAACTACTGGCCATTGACTCAACCCCAACCTTGAATGCATGTGAATTCACGGACACTAGCATTGATGTTATAATGCACTCTCTGCTAGTGCTTTAATTATCAATTTTCCCAAAACAATTCCCATCAAAGTTTCAAGCTATATGATATTATGACTGTCCTGAGCAGATATTGATGTATGGAGGACACTAATTAAAAGCATATGTCTGGCGATATTATTTAGTTAAAATGACTTGAGCATCATCTTCTCTCCTTACCTCAACACCTCTAGATGCTTGTTCCCTCGCAAACCTTCTACAATGGCTGTTGTTCCAGAGTTACCTAATTCGTTAATTCCAAGGCTATATGGGTAGGAGGAAAAAAGACAACTATCAGTGTGGATATGAGTCATTAGAGGATTCAAGTACATTTGGCACTCCTGATCAGCTGTGAGAGATCTATTTGGATGCCAGCGACACTGGATATGGTGATTACATAGTGGAACATGGCCCCTGTTTTAGCATATGGTCAGTGGACAGCAGATGAAGCGGAACAGAGCTCCACTTGGTGTGCGTTTACAGCAGTTTGGTAGGTTATTTTAGCTGTAGCTTCCAAGCTGACTAACATGTGGGTCCGTTGGTTCACAGACAACCAGAACTTTGCTCGTATTCTGCAGGTATAGGTAATCGATTCATCTGGATCCGTGAGGTCTGATGGCTCAGTGTAATGCTAGAGTTGGATTTGTGAACCTAAAAATGAGCCAAAACTTTGACTCTGAACAGGAAGTTGATTTAGCTACTATTGGCTAAACCATCACATGATGCATAAATAATGCATAGCTACCTCGTGCAAAGTCAAAGCACTAGTAGCTGTGAAAGTATTCTAGCTTTCTGTTCGGTATCAAATTCACTTAGAACCAGACTGGATCCCCATAGAGCTTAACAAATGAACAGACCATCTAAGCCACATAGTTGAAGTTTAGCAGATGAATCTCATAGTGTTGGACACAGCATGGGGCCTCCACACTGTTCACCAATTAACTTGGCAGATCTGTGATAGAACTATGACTCCTCCGAGAGTGGGAGGTGGGGGAAGGATGTTTGAATTTGGAAAAGTGTCTATTTAGTACACATGCATATACACACATACAGCTAAGTGGATGTCAGAGGTTCCGGTTTCATTACAATATTCATAATCTGACAAGTGATCTGATGACTGGTGACATGTTACAGCATGCTATGACACATAAATTTTTTTTGAAGTGCATGAGAATGAAAATTAATGTAAGCTGTGACAGAAAACAAGGCCCTGACTAATGATGGCCTTAGCTGGGAGGATTACTTGAGAATCGGTCCACACACCACATCAGATAAGTGGGACTCTGGAATATGCCATATTCTGTAATTTCAATAGGAACAACTCACTCCAATATTCTCAGACTCTGGTTCATCTTCAGAGCTTCCCCTAGGGTACGGGCTCCATCAGCTGCAATTTTGTTATTCCGGAGACTGAGACGGACAAAAATGGTTATACTGTGACATACCACTTCAAATATCACATAAAGAGTCATTGGAAGTTTTAGTAGTTACTGTAGGTAATTGCTATACACCCCTATGTATAATTTCATAATATTACATGAATACAGTAACAGCATAAAAAGAATTTTGCTATTGTCAGAGACACCACTCGCTCCAGAAAGGAATAAGCAACAATGACTAAACTAGAGTACCCCCCCATGATGTCAGCACACGTTTGAATAGTGCATACTAGGTGTCTATTCAGTGATGAGTATGAAGTATACATATTGATGTACTAAAACGTTAACCTATATGAAGTACAAAACACCCATTGGATATATATCTGGGTATTATCTATGTTGTGAACTTACTCCAGTTTCTTCAGGATGTCGTTCACTTTCATTGTTCTTCCCAGTGCTCTGGCCTCGTCAACCCCAATGTTACACTGCCAAATACTGTATATTGAGAGGGAACAATCACCATATGGAGACTGGTGCAGTGAAAAAATATAGCAAAGAATCCATTGCTTAGTACTTGACTTGGTAAGTAAAAAAACAATCAAATACTACACTACGACTTTCAGTACACTATTTTTGGTAGAAAATAACGTGGCAGCATCAAGTGCATGATGTGATAATAGTGCACCATACGTAAAAGTCTAGCTACAGTGTTGACCACCACTCAGACAATCCCGAACAGAACACTGTAAAGTGCATAGCACTTTTCATTTGCCTGTATAGTATACGTGATACCTTGTAATACACACCTTCCATCCACTCTCATTCTGTGTCTCTAACTGTCATTCACAGATCGAGGTATGAAGGCTGCGTATTGCCAGAAATATAATTAAGGCATCCAGATACCATAAATTTCGATGATTGTAGTACATTAGCAGAGCCATTTCAGCCTATTTCATGATTTGACAGCATGAAGATAGACAGTGAAGATAGGCATTGTTTACATGCAGTAGCACCCTGGAGAGAGGCCTGCAACTACAATAGTCGTATAACTAGAGAGAGCCCTGAAGCTGCGACTGCAGTCGTATCCATTGTTTCCACATGATTATATGCATGTGTATAAGAATAATGCCGGGCATGTTTGCATGCAAAAATATGGAAAATGTCATTTCAGATCTTGCCTAGTTTAATCAATAACTTTTATTCGGGGATGGCTTCGATTACAATTAACCAAATGAGAATGCAAGCATTGGTCTACCTCAGCTTCTGTACTGGCATTCTACCAAGAAAAAGCCCTTCTGCTGATACAGTACATTCATCAAGCCTGTGTAGAAACAATACAGTGACTGTAAAGTGTGTTAGTAAATGCCCCCACATTACCCCTTGTTTTATGGTACATGCTGTGATGTATGCATGGACCATTTGAAATTCTGCATACCAAGGCAAGGTAAATACTTACTATATACTGGTATTGGTTAAAATTGATACTTGCTAAAGTATCTATAGCTAGCACACATGAAGCATGCACAAATCGCTCTACTGGCTTTGAATCTGTCTCACTCCTTATAATGAGTCAAATTGTATCACTTACACAATAGAGAGGCCATGACCACCAGCAGCTACTGATTTGCTGGGTAAAATCTGTGTATGAGGTTTGGATACATGAACTAGTGCTAAGTTGCAGTGCCTAAATCGTAGGCTCCGTGAAAGTATAATAAGGTGGTGAACATCCCGCCGACTGAGAGAACACTGACTTAAATTAACTGCAATCTCCGCTGGCAGCTTGGCTTCATAGGTACAGTTTGCTATTTTCTTGTGATCATGTTTACAGTACGTGTTCTGCAGGAATGACAAACGAACGTATTGATCAGTTGGAGTCAGTCCAGAGTAGAACTGCCAGAGATAAACAAGGTTCTGTCTCTTCTCCATCAAATATATCTGTTCCACGGGTGAAAGACTGTGCACGTACAAGGCAGCAAGAAAGTCTTGCAGGAGTGGGAAGGTAAAATGCAGATACCTATTTCTAAGGTCAGGCCTCAATGGGATATGCTCAGGATGCAAGAAAACAAATCCTGTTAGCTCCTGTGATGCCAGCAGTGGAAAGCTACTGCCAATTAGTTCTTGTGAAAATACGTTTTCACCCCTTTGAAGTCTAACATACGCAACTCCAGACAAACTATACAAGAATGGCGTAACAGCTTTGGGAACATGGTGGGGGAAGTTTTGTGAGTACTGTGATAAGTGACTCTTGATATCATACTCTGGGAAGAGAGGGCTGAGTAAGAGAAGAGTCAAAGTACTGAATAGTTCTGTCCATGTAACTGGAAATGCAGATTCTTGGACACATTCTAAAACGTACAGCAGTCCATACAGGCAGACTGGAATGGAGGCCAGTTGTGATATGTCTGAGTGACTGGCCATATGGCGAAGGATTTCCTCTGATTTTGCTGAATCAGAAGCAAAGTAGTTGGTGACCTGTTGGCTGATCTGTTTTGGATTAAGGCCAAACATATCGAATTGAATGTAGTCTGAATCATCCGCAACACGTGATGTCAGAGCTGAAGGTGAAAATGTAGATGTGACTACAACAGTACTTTTCTCCAGATACTGTTTTGAAAGGATTCTTGAAAGCACACTACTCGCAGCTTCCTCCTGCTCATGGCTCCACCCATCCAAGATAAAGAGAATATCCTCACCGCCTCTATCTTCAATCCACTTGGAAATGTGCTGCACTCCTAACCTGGCTGGGAGTACTTCCTGTAGTAGGTGATCTAGTGTGGCAGGGGCATTGTTAATGACACCTAGGTTTATCCACAACAAGAGTTTGCAACTTCTTAGCCCAAATTCATGGGACCAGTAATGGCAGATTCTGCTCATTAGTAAGGACACCCCTATCCCATACATTCCCTTTATTAAAATTGGCTGCGTACCAGTGGTGATGGAGTTAATGATGGATTTGAGTGAGACCGATGCAACGAGCGTTGGGAATTGATCTAATGTTTCATAGTACACAGAGTAATCTAGTTTTGATAACTGGTTTAACGGGTCTTTCTGGAACTGTCCTAGCGTTTGGTTAAAAACCATGACCCTGGCTACACCTTTCCACTCTCGTCGACTGTCATAGCATTTATACTTGTCTTTTAGCCACTCGCTGGTCTGGGTGACGGCAAGATCTAAAAGAAAGAGCAAAACCAGTAACTTAACTTAATTATTAGCCAACCGGTTATTACTCAACCCACCTGGTCCGATTTGATACAGCAGTGTTTCGATATCCTCAATCTGCCCGTGGAGTATTAGAGTCTCCAGTAGGTTGTGGTATGTTGCATTATCCCCTTCACGCCTTTTCCAGGACTGGAGGGCTACATGTTTCCGATCTTTATCATTTGGGTAACTGTCCACTAGTTTTTGGACATTCCACTCCTGCAGTCCGATGTAGGGAGCTATTCTCTTCCAATTTCTAAGTCCACTTGCATAAGCAGAGAGGAAGCTGTCAGAGCAGAGCTCCTTCAGTTTCTCATCAGAGATATAACCCAACGTCTCACACATGTGGGAGTACTGATTAGACTGCATTTCATTCTGTCTTTCTTGTAGATAATACTCCAGGCTGGTTGGCTTTGTGCTTTCACCGGCAGCTTGGATCGCATTTGTCTGAGAAATTTTGCTCTCTTTGGTAGCATACTTCTGAACGTTGTCAATTATAAATTCACCTATTTCCAGTGTCAAGATCCCAGCACCAGCAAAAATAGCTAGATCTTCCTTGTTCAATTCATGAAAAATGTGACAGATACTCTCTGGGATGAAAAAGTTTAGGATCACACTGCCTGGGTCACAGGATGAATACACAGTGCTACATGTGTCAATGCCTGTGGCAGTCTGTAGTGCAGTTTGGGTTTCCTGCAATCTTTCAAATGTTGCCTCTTCCATCTTTCCGTCCAGTGTAAGTTTGACCCTCTTTACTCCTAAAAACTGTTCACTCTCCGAATCAGTTATAGGATCTGGCAAATCTTCAAGAAATTGCTTTCGTTTTCTTTTCTGAATGCTGGTCTTTAATGTGTATTCTTCTAAAATTTTCATGCCTTCATCACATTTAAACTCTTTGATTATTCCTTCCAATAAGTAATAATTCATGTAGTTGATGAATTGGGGAGACAGTGACCTCAAAAGCTCTCGTGGTGTTTTTGCATCCTTGTATATTCTGCGGTCAACGTAGTTCTGCTCTGGGTAGAGTGGGTGGGAGCAGAGGTCAAGGAACTCTTTTAGTTCTTCTATATCCACGTTCTCATTCAATAGCTTTATAATACGCCTAAACACAGTGGCAAATTCTAAACACAAATGATTAGTCTCTCTTGGGTCTAGGCGAGGCTCAGTCCGAGAACTTTCAACTTTCTGAGCTTGTAGGTATCGGGTATGGGTTATTGCTGGAGTCCCACCAGTTTTCTGAACAATGGAGATACCTGCAGGATGAATACAGAATTTAACAACTTAAGGCAGGACTGCATGAGTTCCTGAATGACTAAAGTTCTGTAATCTATGTCCCTCATAGTGTCCAGCATAGAAGTCAACATAATCTGCTTATTCTGTGTTCCACCAAGTAATCCGGTGGTGCATATCTTTCAAGAATATTGAAAGGCTTTTTTTTTTTTGGTTTGAGGATTCTCCCATTTTGTCCAACTGTTCATTTCAACAGGGACACACCCTCCCATTTTTGACTCATGCAAAAACACTATCTCAGGCAGGAAATGACATCATCAGCCATGAATACACTAAACTAAGTTGAAAAACAGTTAAATGTAGTGTGTGCACAAAAGTTTACAATGCATGCACTCAACAGCAATTAAAATGAGTGATTAAAGCAAAGCAGGCTTCATACCTCGATATTTTTGTGCAAGATTTGCAGCTAACGCAGGGTTGCTTCCAGCCGCAGGTTCTGCTGTAACTTCCACCATCTTCCTCCAAGTTGGTGGACCATTTTTCTCAACATTGTAGGATTGCTTAAGCCATTGAATTAGGGCTTCTCTGAGACAGTGTCTTGGGTTGTCATGGCAAATTATAGATAAGTCTGAATATCGCAGGCCTAACATCAGCGCAATGTCCATCCATTTAGAAGCTAAATCCAGTATCTCACGGTATACAGTGGATAAATCATCTTCCGCTGGAAGAAAAGTAATGCAATACATTACTGGCCGAGCGAAAAGCAAGGCAACTAATTGTGTTGCATTGAGGCTCGTGTGTGTATGTATGTATGTATGTATGTACTGTATTGTCTCAATTAATTCAACCCCTCTTATATTTAGACCACCCCCCTTTTCAGCTCCAAATAGAATCACAATGCCCTAATTAAATCAACCAGGCCCCGGCCCATTCCCTGATTCAATTAAATCGACCACACTACATTGTCCTTCAGAGGGGCTGTTGTGCAGCTGGCTTCAGCAGCTTGTGCCATAATTGATTTAATTAGTCTGGTATGTATGTATGTATGTATGTATGTAAGTAAGTAAACACTACAGGAATGCAATTATTGCAAACATATTTCCTGTGGGCGCGGCATTGCTGCACTGCAGTAAATAAAGACTACGATGGAATCATCTGTAGAGTGGCGGCAGTGAGTAGGGAGGCTACATGCGTAGCAACACAGAAGTAGTGATAGCGAGGAGAGGAGGGAACATTGGTTCATCGACAGCGGGTAAGGCTGATTTAGCAGCAGGAAAGTAATCACCACCATTCTCAAAGCCTCGGACTGGCTGAATGGTCAGCTGAGCAGTTCGTTAAATGCAACTCGATTCCCGCGAGGCTCTCTGCATGGAATACCATGTACACACTAGTAATACTTGTTTTTCTGGTGGTGGTGGGGGGGGGGGGGGGGTATGAAAGGGTCAGGCTGATATTATAGACTAGCATGCTATCAAGTATAATGCAGGTAGTCTCAGTTCTATAAATCTGGATATCACATTCAACTTACTGAGAATTGAAGCATCAACAGTTTCCAGTAATTTTTCCATACCTGCAGGAGAATAATTAAGGAATAACAATAAAAATGGGCTCTCCATATACTGCTTTATTGATGTTGATTAATTTGCTCTATTGATGGCCACTACAGTCGCATGTAGTACCATTCTAAAGCAGGCAAAGTCGAAACCGAAGCTATAGGTAAGGAACTCTCACACAAAAATTGCCCCCCCCCCCCCACCCCCAAAATGGACCAGAAAAATATGGTCCCCCTTTTGAAAATTTCGGTCCCCCTCATTCAGTCTTTTGGCATGACAAAAGAGTGCAAGTAGGTACCAGTACAAAAATGCTATGCGTACAATACCAAGAATATCTCTTCGCATGTTCAGGACATGTTAAACTTGCAGGAAACTATATAATTATATACTGTGCAGAAATACTCCTTTTCAGCATACACATAATTGTCTTAGGAATTGTACGGGAACTTTCTTCACTATGCAGTCATCCATGGAACTGTACAGGGAGTTTTCTTACCACGCATCCATTTTAGAAATTGTGCAGGAATTTCCTACACTTCTCCACACATGCAAATCAGGAAGAAAAAACATTGGGAGTCCGAAAAAAAAAATCTGAGCCCAGCTGGGACCTAGGACCTTCTGATTATTAGTCAGATGCTCTTACCAACTGAGCTATACTTGCATTACCAGGGAGATCTTATTGTGCATTCAGGTGTAAGGTGTTTGTCTTTGTTCAATTGATCATGAAAGAATACTCAGTATCGTACCAAGAATACTCAAACTTGACATAACTGCTTTAGAACCTAGGTGTTGCTACTAGCTATGTCAACCACATAAATTAGGGAGTCTCAATGTATGTATTAATCCAGGATGCTCCATTGAGCCTGACATAAACACTATCAGAAGCTTTATTGAAGGCTTTAACAGCTATGAGGATTGTGCATAGGTAGCCGAGTGTGGGGCTGCCTATTTAATACTTTGTGGTAAGGCAGAGGAAGTTGTGCCCCAAGCACAGGTTAGGACCTTCGGAGAGACGGATGCACCTGCTCTCTTTTGGAATTAAGTCCTAAAACTCATGAAGTGTGTTAGGTCAAAACTGATTGGTTTAGCATAGTGACTTTGTTAGTATTTTCGGTTCTGTACCGCCAAGGGCGCATCGATGAGCTTCCGCTGCTCGATGTTAGTCTCGCGGGCCAGACTGTAGGCTGGCTAACTAAGTGGGTGCGAACATAATTGAGACGTGTGTGTAGTAACATTGCCTGTCAGCCTGAGAGGCACCGCCTGCATGTTTTGACATCACTTCCTTTGAATACCCAATTAACACGCCAAGAAATTCTTGGCGTGTTAGGCACGAGACGGTGATGGGAATTTGACCAGACTCACTCTTCCGCTCTGCGCGCGTGAGTCTGGCCCGCGAGACTAGCTCGATGCGGCCTTGGTACCACTTTATAGCTGAAACAGATCGTAAGCACATGTTAGTCTAGTCTCGCAAGCCAGTGCCGATACTGAAAGCGATCGGTGCTGCGGAAGGAAGTGGGCTGGCTCGCGAGACTAGTGTTTAATAGTCTGGGCTTGGGCCGGCAAGCCCAGACTAACACTGTGCTTACGATCTGTTTTACAGTTACGAGTCTATATAATTTAAGACTTAGCCACTACATGTACGCCTCACCCGTAGGCAGGGGCCCCGGGTTGAGCTCCACGTCTCCTGCGACGATCAACAACCAGTTCAGCGCCAGTAACTGCCTCAACGTCGGGGCAAGAGAGGGACCCAACAGCTTCCAATTACGATTGAGATAGACCATACCGGTCCCTAGCACCGGGGTAACAGTCGGCTGAACAAATTCCCTGAGGTTTTGGTAGCCCCTGAATACCGGGGCAGGGGATCTCGGCACCGTACACAGTGTTAGATAGCTCCAGTTGTCACAAAAGTGAAGAGATATAGCCACAAATAGCCCATCTTCGGACAGAACTGCAAACAGGACTACGATTAACCAATAGACTAAGTAGTAAACTGCAGTGGAGTAATTATCTATCGTCAGCAGAAACTTTGTCCAATTGCAGACGATCCTTCGGCTCCCGTAGCGACGGTAAATAGCCGACAAATTTCCAGCGTGCCATCTCCCAATCGCAGCCCGCCACTGCTCTAGCCCGATCATCGTCTACCTGGATAGAATCTACTGTTTACGAACTCTTGCTACTACCATAGATAGTAGAGTAGGTCTAATCATATTGAAACGCTACGTAGAGCTAGGAAACAGTACAGCTGCGCATGCCTAGAAATTAGAAAAATGTGTTCCAAATTGACAGAAGCCATACATGTACAGTGCAAACCATGCAGATGTGGGGAAAAAGTTTCCCCCAGCTGGTGCCACGCAGTCTGCACTACTATAGTATAGAGAGTCACGGTGAAAAAGGTAATTCTATCTGTATCTGTTTACATTCCAGTGAACTGGCCATATTGTTCTATGGGTTCTTGTCCAGATGGTAACTGGCATGGCCCTTTGAGTGGCCTGGTATAACTATAACATAGCCCTTGGCACTTCAGCCTAGGACTCTATATGAGATGTATGTAGTATCTTGATAAGTGGTACGAGTCAGGTGAACTCTGGCTGTGGTCAGGTGGACCAGCTATAATAAAGCTATGTAGACTAGGTAGCCAAGTGAGCTCTTAAGACTCTAGCTAGCACTAGGTCATATATATCACCAGGAGTGCAGAGTGATGTGAAAAGCTGGAGAAAGAATAGGAGCATGCAACAACCACAAACATATGGTTCCATTACTATTTGGGCATGCACATGCCACAGTCAGAGCAGCATGAAGATGGCTTATAACAGAAGGTCACAGCTGTCTGGCAAAGTGAAACTATGCCCTACAGCAATCAATAACCCTGAAACGGCCACTTGTTGTTTAGATTAAGTCGCTTCTGGCTAAGCTTGTTTCTACAACGTATAGCTACGTACATGATCTTCAGAAAAACATCAGAACTAGGAGCCTGGGGTACACTGATCCAAGTATATCGGCATGTTTGTGTTGTTTTGCTAGCCTGCACCTCCATCTGTAGCAAACGCTTGATGGCTAAATGATCACAAACAGCTACACAATGGTTTTCGCTTGCTTCTATGGTAATATTCATGCTGTCTGACAGTCAGAACTGTCTGGCTCTGCAAATAATGACTATCAAACTTCTTTCTTTGATGGACTCGAGACACGTGTGTGCCCAAAATAGTAACAGAACTACTCTGGAGATTTTTCCAAATTTAATCTTTTGTGTGGTCGTCAGTAGCTAACTATTAAAGCCTTGCTCGGAGACAATATTCTCTGGTGGGTTATGAATACTAACAGGTTCTTTGCCACTGATGCCCTACTGCAGGGGCTGGGCAGCTACTAACCAGTAATAACTGCATAATCCCCACTCTTCACCTCATGTTTCCTGTGTAGTATGCCTGTTTTGATTGTTACTTGGTGTGATAACCCACCCTCATCCTGTTGCAGGGAGTCCCATATGAGAAATTGACATTCCACAAACAGTGGCTATGCTAATTCAAATTCAGTCGTTCTTCAGTGCACATTCCCTACATAGCTAAGGTGGATTGTAACATGTCCATTAACCCAGGATATCTACTTGGACACCAACTGACCATTGCTTCCCATGTGTAGGAATTCACATGCACAAATTAAAATGGGTTAACAGGTTAAGCAGGTTTGAATCAAATGTAATGATCAAATTAGTGCATTGTTGCATGTATACCTGTCCTCTCATGAATTTATATGTGCACCTGGTCCCTTTTTTTTTCCTTCCTGTTAGGGCTGTTTATAGTTCTCTTGACAAGTGCAGTGTCTTTAGTTACTCCCTCCATTAATTTAATGCCCTTCTTTTTATTAAAGTTGTACTTATTGGCTAACAACTATGGCAGTTTTCTGTAATGGCTGTGGATAGGTGAACTTTAATCACATTGGAAATTCTGCATTAGCAGTATATCCAAATTCTCCCTATGAAGCAATGACCCTGGGAGTGGCCGATTTCCAGTTCTGAACCTCCATGGGTTAACCACACCAAATAACGTGTCCATGACTGAACATCAATAGAGTGCAGCGAACCAATATTGGTTACAGATGATAAACTGCTTTACACACAGACTCCAACTTTTAGGATCCAATTTTTTTTATGTATAGTGGATGGAGTGATTTATCATCATGCATGCTTAGGGTGGGTTCACATTAATATCCAGACGGTGTCAAAGAGAGAGTAGTAATGCCTACTATACTATTAGTAAGCGACCTATTAAGGGGGCTCTCCTCACTGTTGATCAACATCAACTTAAGATATGTACTGGCTTGCCAACACTCACTCTTCGCTGTGATCTCTGCAATAACTGTGAGTGTACCACAGGGTGAGGATATAAACACTTAAAGGGAACTGAAATCTTTAGGAGAGTTTCAAATAAGGCTTAGAGGAATATATAAATGTCAATGCTGTTGTAGCTGTGAGAGAGTCATTTAGCAAGTAGTGAGTCTGTGACAATAAAGTTCATGCAGGACGTCAGATGCTCAACCTTGTCCTCTTCTCATGGGGGTAGCATGGCTGTGTAACGGTAGCCTCGTTTTCAGGCTAACCTGTCTTGTGTTGCTGTCATTATACAGTAGCCCCGTTTTCAGACATCTTCCCAGGCATGGGAATGAGGCTAGTGTAACGGCAGCAACACAACAGAACAGGATAAAATAGGTATGTGAGTGTGAGTGTGTGGTATTAGCCTTGTACACAGGGTCACAGTCCACTCACATTCACATTGCTGTGAGTGTCCTTATCACTCAGTCACCCATATTACATTATAGTCCTTGAGGGGCATGAATGCATACAGTGACCAATGAAATTTATCATGAGTTAGTACTGAGACTGTGACAAGATGTTCACACAAGATGCCATGCAGCTGCTCCTTTGCTGGGAGGGTGCAGACGTCTGGGCATAAGACAGCCTCGACGCTGCTGGGGGGTGTGGCCTGGGGACAAGGCACAAGACCGATTACAATGTCCTTATTATTTAAGGAATACCACTCACGCTCCCCCCTATGTCTTATATGTCCTATACTACGCCTCTTTCTTAGGCTTGATGTCAGTGGTAGATAAGGACCCTCTTTTACAAAGTAAGCTCGGGGGAAAGGCTACTTGTCCCATTGCAAGATCTTCATTTAAAAGGTTGCTCCAGTATAATCCATTGGGCTGTGTCTTCTGGGTACCTTCATGCGTACTACAGGGTTTATGTAAGAAGTGGACAGGTTCAATCCAGCTACTTTAGCCTGTTTCCGAGGCCTCCCCGCTCCGTGTGTGTCAAGTAAGGCGAGCGAGTGAAGCAAGCAAGGAAAAAAAGCAGGGAAGGCGTGGTATATTTAGCATGTGCTGTGACTTGCTGTGTTGTAGGGTCTACCTTTGAGTGCACAACTAGTACGTCACAATACGTTAGAAACGATACCAGGCCTTCCCCACCTTTCTCTCACTTGCTTGCATTGTGTATCACACATAAATGGAATGAGGAGGCCTGGGAATGGGGCTATATATGTAGCCTACTCCAGAGATATATGTCTGAATATATGAAGCAGCCAAGGCACATCACAAAGTTACTTACAGAATATTGCTGAGAAGGCTGGATCATCTACCACTGCTCCACTGATGGTGGGTTCTCAAACCTGAAGCAGGGAGGAGCGGACAGATGGAGGGAGGGGTGGGAAGGAGGGGAGGGAGGGAATGAGGGAGGGAATGAGGGAGGAGGGAGGGAGGGAGGGAGGAGGTGGAGTGAGAATAGTGGCAGAAAGATGGAGAGGGAAAAGGAAGTGATAATGGGTTATCAAATTCCATAATGAACAGAGCATCTGGAAAGGTTGAGTCTACTAACAGCGCTAAAGAACAGAGAAGGGAAATTTGAGAAGTGCTGGGGGGGGGGGTGGATGGGAGTGCTAGGGGAGGGAGGAGTGCTAGGGGGAGGGGAGAGAGTGGACGGGAGTGCTAGGGGGAGGGAGGAGTGCTAGGGGGAGGGGAGAGAGTGGACGGGAGTGCTAGGGGGAGGGAGGAGTGCTAGGGGGAGGGGAGAGAATGGATGGGAGTGCTAGGGGGAGGGGAGAGAGTGGACGGGAGTGCTAGGGGGAGGGAGGAGTGCTAGGGGGAGGGGAGAGAGTGGATGGGAGTGCTAGGGGGAGGGGAGAGAGTGGACAGGAGTGCTAGGGGGAGGGAGGAGTGCTAGGGGGAGGGGGAGTGCTAGGGGAGGGGAGAGAGTGGACGGGAGTGCTAGGGGGAGGGAGGAGTGCTAGGGGGAGGGGAGAGAGTGGACGGGAGTGCTAGGGGGAGGGAGGAGTGCTAGGGGGAGGAGAGAGGGTGGACGGGAGTGCTAGGGGGAGGGAGGAGAGAGGTGGTACACTCGAGGTATTAAGATCTGAGAAACTGCCATTCTTCAAAAATATCTGCTCAGTCTGGCGACACTTTGCATACCCACAGCGCATTAATGTGAGTCATCAGCTAAAATTTCACAGGCAATGGTTTTGATCGATCCTAAGCCTTGCTGTAGTTTCAGCAACGAAACTGTAAGCGGGGTACTGGGGTCGTCCAAGTGCTTGGATTTTTCTTGTGAGGTAAGTCCTAGGCACACTTCTTCTTGTTCATATAGAGTGTAATAAGGAAAGATTGTACAATTGGCCTACTGTAATCTTATGACTAACTGTATTCATAGCTTTCGGTTCAATTTCAGCAAGTACACCTAGCTATTTTATGACAGTAGCAGGCAAAAAAAGACAAGCTAACAACTGTTCCAGGTAGGAAGCCCAGAGGTCAGTCACTGCCTCACTGCTTGGGGAACTCCAGGAATTGACCACTGGCCTTATGTAAAACCTGTATAGCTAAACCAACAGCTGCATTTCAGGTTCACATGGTTACTATACAAGGGGCTTGACCCTATGGGCTAACCTTAGTGGCTGTAACTTCCAAGTATGACAGAGGACTTTGTAATTTGACTGGTATTATTCTTTCAAACTACATATACCATATCATCTCACACACTTACATATACCACACATGACTAACAGAGAAAGTGCATTTCCAAGCAGCATAGTATCCTGCCAGAATGCTTTAAGCTACACTGCTCAATTATACAACACACAGTGTGATAGCCAGCAGGCATGTAGCAGCAGTGATGTAGCCAGACCCATCCCCAAGGATATGGCATAGCCAGACTAGATTATTTGCCTGGGCACAAGTGAAGCAGAGCTGTGAAGCAATAGTATGCATATTGTGACATTTTTTTAGGCTACACACTTCTAGCATTAAGTAAGTACTCTTACCACCATTTTAGCTCTGAATGACAACCACAGCTTACCACGTGAGCTGTCCTTGGAGTGCTGCAGCTTTGTCAGTGGCGTTTAAATACCACTATGACATGCGATACAGTACTTGTGTAGTCTTGGCCTGCCACGCCCCTTTCAATCATATGCCGAGTTCCCCGGGCACAGAGCTCGACTGCCCAAGCTTGGACCCGGGTGTGGCTACACCACTGTGTAGCAGCAAACTCCATGCACAAGAAAAAAGGGTTATGGTCAGGGTTAGGGTTAATCTGAGAGTGGAATGAGTATTTTGCTAAGCTTCCAATTAGGCAATTACCTCACAAAAACTACCTACATGAAGTACTAAGAGAAATTCCCACTAGTTTCTTTATTTGCTGATTTGTGAGACAACTGTATAGATGATCAATATTTGACTTTGAGAGTTCGGCAGGGGCTTTTGAGTGGCAACTGTAGAGAACAGAAGGAAATTACTCAGCCTTTCTCTCACCTATCACTAACATGAGGTTACTGCATTAAAATGCCCTTCTTCACCACAAACTACATCAACTACTGAGTAAACGTTGTTTTTGAAACCACTAGTTCAACACATCACGGAGTATATTTACCCCACCCAAACAGCTACACACTGTAGCACATCGTGGCTGCCTTTTGTTCAGGATATGTGATCCAGACTGATGACTCTAGGACATAATACACAATGTCACGTATTATATCAAACACCCACTTTTTCAGCATCATTCTCTTTTGTCTAGTGGCTGCTTCAGCTGCACCTGGTGTGTGTGGCCAGTCCTATGTATAGCCAGCTAGCAAGAGAGCCACCACGTGAGAATGGCACAAGTGGAATGTGCATTCCACTTGTGTTAATCATACCTGGTATTCCATTACATGTACTTCTTACCACCCACTCCCACTACTTCTTTGAAACAGCCAGTTTAAGGTGACTAGCTAAGCACCCCACCCGAAAGCTATACACCTGTACATACAAGCTGCTATTGCTCGTCTCAAGAAGCTAAAACAGCTTGTATGTACTACATCTACGTGGCATGGAAGCATAAGTAGAGATAAATCTGGAATACAAATCTAAACTAAGTCTCATTCCCAGGCTCTCTCCATCCAAGAAAGCAGCTGTAGGAAAGAGTGAGAGCTTTTCTCTCACTTTTTCTCACTTCCACTTCCTGTTTGTGGGTGGGGCTGAGGGAGCCTGGGAACGAGGCTAAAGGAAGCCATGATGTGGACATGCCAGATTCCTTGAATAATAAGGACATACAACGAACACCACTTCTGTGCACACCATTCAGTCAGTCACGTGGAGCTACCCTGTACGAAACCATCTACCTGGCTAGCTTATTCTTGACTCATCCTCAGGCTCTCCTGCATGACCTTTTTCTATTACAGTAACCATGTTATACGTAGCCAGTAAGTAAAAAACAACAACTTTAGCCTGGGAATGGGACTCAGCTTACCAGGAACTTATGAGTGCCGCGACGCTTACTAGTACTCTTCAACGGCACTGTACGACAGCAGTAAATTATGCAAAATAAATTCAAATGTGGGTGTGCCTGTAAATGTGCTTAACGTACATGATGTATACTAATTGAAGTCTCGAAATTTGAGACTTCAATTATTCTATATTTGCATACCTGCGGCTGCCAGTGTGAGGTGGGTGGGAAGTCCAGGTACCGCATCTGAAGGTAACATGGGAATGGAAAAGTGGAATCTGGACCACAGAGATATCATAATACCACTTCACATAGAAAAAGAAACAGATTTGGTATCGCAGCTTATCACTCAGCAATACCACATGCACCACTGTGTTTTTCTTTGGGGAAAACAATTATTTTCCTAACCAGAATGGTTTTTAGTACAATAATCGCCATCAGACAGAGGTCAGCAACACATGTGCCTAGTTAGTCAACTTTGGGTTTTTTGGTTATAATTATTACTACGAGTGTTAGTAAAATGATATCTCTAATAGCAATACAGGAAGCACCCATAAGCTAGCTAGCCATAGACCTTATTTGATGACGTCATGCATACCCGCTCATACGAGGCCCCGCCCACTCGAGCTCATACGCGACCACGACCGCATACTCACTGTTTGTATAGTAGCCGCGAGCATCCTCGCCGGGTTTATACTTTTCCAGCTTCCTCTGGCTCAGCTCGTACCAGAAACCAGCTTCGATCCTGCTCACAAATTGCAGAATGCCTCTTTTCTCTTCACATCCGTGCACAAGCCCCTCCTCCTAGATCCTAGAGCCTACGTTCAATTTTTCAATGACGTATTATATTTCCGCATTTCAAGGAAGTTGAAACCTATTAAAACATAGGAAGGTATTTTGGCCCCGCCCCTAATAGCTCTTTGGAATGTTATGAAAACGAGCTGGGAGCAGTTCTTAGGAGAATTTGAGCCGCAGAGATATGGAAACAGCGAGTTTAGGAGGTTCGAGCATAAACCGCTCGGGGAGCTTCAGAAAGAGGCCGTTGGAGGAGAGAAGGAGCGACGGAACCGAAGGGCTACCCCCGAAGCACTGTGAACGGTGAGTAGCTGCTAGTGTGTACGTGTTGGTGGGGGGGATTTTTGCCGGCTCAGCTGTTATTGTTGGGACGGTCATATTCGTGGACCACGCTAGCTGAAGCTATAGGGCGTACACATACTGTAGATGGGTACCTATGTATCACTGTGAAGGGGCTCTGGGCTATTTTTTTCATAGTAAAATACCCAAAGTTGCCTGATTGGGCACCATGAGCTCCTAAAATTCTTTACATAATATTTTGTGTCTTTTAAAACTTGGTGAACGTTTTATGAGCCTTAATTTCATGGGTGATGGGTTTGCATGATTTGGTTGTTTTGCAAAAAAATTATGTAACAAATAGCTATTCAGGTAGGGTTGCATTTGCTCCAGGATTTGTAGACACTTTGTGTAGACTACACTCCTAAATTCCTTTGCCAGCCCACGACAGAATTGCCCTAGATGTGGCTTAGCATATAGCTGGCCTGAAAGGGCATTAGTTGCCATCTTACGATCCCTAACTTATGAGAAAAAAATGTTTTATCGACCTTCCTATCTTCTTCCTTTCGAGTATCGGCATGTCCCATTTAGAGTATTGGTATGTGTGAAGCATGCTAGTACCCCGCTGCAGGGCCATATCCTGCTAGTTGGCAATTGAGGCAGGCAAGGGATTGTGTGTGTAACGTATATGCATACAGCTCTCCATGTGTAAATTACGGTAACGTCTCATGCCCATACCTGATACTGCATTCCACCGTGACACAGCGATTGCATGCATTATGCGTTGAGCTCACTTGAGCCATGCACAGACAACATTTATTATACTCTGACAAGACATTTCCTTAATATATTCTCGGGTATCAGCCACTGTAAAGAATTTGTCACAATTTAATCACGCCAACATGAGGCACCTTTAAGCAGTAGCAACCCTCCTGTCTATAATAAATGCCATTTGCTAACTCCATTGAGCTTGTGTACATGTACATTTTAGGAGCTCATCAAAGGTCTGCACCCCTCATGTTTGTTTAGTATGTTGTTGTTGCAGCACGGCATAGACAGAAATGTTTCTAGCTACAATGCCAAGGTTGTAGCTACTGATCACTTTACCTACCGTGGGTGTTAATGTATCGGTACGCAGTGACTGAGTTCAGCTTTTCTATACATTAAGGTTAGGCTCAACCGGAAGCGCAGAGAAATTAAAAATTCATTTGTGCCTGGGTTAGCCTTTTATCTTCACCGTTCTGCGAGATGGCTACAAGAACTAATGCACAGAAATTGGACAAAGCACAGATGCAGCAAATTTTGTCATTGCGTACATTTTGCTTTGCGGCAAGCAGCTATGTTCATTTACCTGTCCAAAACACACTTACTACGAACTGTCCAAAAGAAAGAAACTACAATTTTTATTTTAGCTCTCTATGCTGCAGTTCCACACATCGAGATTGAGGGCTTCTTGTTTTCAGCTAGGGTGTAAAGGTCGGTTTCTGGCTTTCACAACTTCGGTTCAGTACTTCTCAGAAGCAAGAATGCACTTATTGGCATGGTAGCCTTCACGTCCATTTTGTACATGTATGTGTGTGGCTGTAGTGTTTCCCAGAAGAAATAATTATTATGGCTGCGACAAATTTTTTACAATCGATTCTTCTCTCTAATATGGGCCTTAGGTAAGAGGACTTGCCAAAGGCTCTGTAAACATTTTGATCACTGTTCACTTGTTATCGTTTGCTGCACGGCAGTCTCATATCCCCGGCTACACTTCCCAGCTTTTTTTTTGCGATATGTAACACTGTGCATGTATGTTCCGTCCCCTTCACAGTGAAAATAGCCTTGGAATGGAGTATGGGAGTGGGACTGCCACTTGAACAGTTCCATTCCAGTCTTTTTGCCTTGCTGGAATAGAAGCATTTTAACAAACCTCAAGTGTTAAGTTAAGTTTGCGCATGGGGCTTCCTGAGTTTCCATGGAAATGACCAGCTCTGAGGTGATCTTATTGGCAGCAGTAGTGCCCATGATCCAATGTTGGCTAAACAGGCCATTATCTCCAATGATACTTTCCTTACGATCGTATTCCCAGACCCTCCTTCAGTGGACTAGGAATGAGACTGTTGCTGAGTAAATGTACGTATACATGTATACTTTTCCCATGTGTACTGATTTGAGTTTACACGATATGGTTTGCAAAATGGTTTTCAACTGCTAATTATGGCATGTAGTACATGTACATGTATATACATGTATGTATATGCAGTACAAGTACATGTATTGAACATGTACATATACATGTATTTAGTGTTTGAATTCTTGGTTGCAGTATATCAGCTGAGTGTGAGTGGTAGCCTTATCTTCAGTGTTTACTTGTACATGTATTATGCTTAAATTTTAATTTTAAGGACTCATTCTACACGTAGGTCAGTTTTGCAGCAGTCATGCTACATAGGGTGCATTATGGGTCTCCTATTGCAGTAATCTGATGATGGTGCCTGAATGCATATCAATGCACACAGTAACTATAGCAATGTCACTGCACCAGTTTCCCTTGTCTGCTAATTGCTTTTAGTGTAAACATCAGTTCTGGAGCTTGCTGTGCTCAGTTTGGAAGCCCTGCAAGTGGTCAAACAATGTCAAGTTGTGATTATCAATAATCTGAAAATAGGCCTATCTGGTGGCAGTGGTTAATTTTTCAAAAGATGTCATGTGCAGATAGAAGTTTTGTCCATGACAACGAGGTGTTCTATCTCGTGGATCCTTAGCCAGTCTAGACTCTGGTAACTGTCTGTTCTATTATAGCATATCTGTACATGCAGATGTTTGCATATCAAGGGTGTCCATACTCTTAAGTTCCAGGAAAAGTAGCAACAAATAAGTCTCATAGCCCGAATTTGGACCCAGGAACCCTCATTCTTTGCGACGTAACTGACAGGCAAGATGGGTCATACAGTACTGAGGCTTTTAAAGGCTTATAAACCCATACTTATTCTCGAGCAAACCTGGGCGCTATTGGGTGTAAACACTTCGTTGTTCAAGTGTGAGGGGCTGAGGAGTGCCAGCACTCCATATTTTCATTTCCTGGTGGACATGCATACATGTATATCCATATATGTACCCTTGGTGACCACGAAACTAGTACTGATTCTAACTGTATACCGCTCCAGTCTTGTGGAGTCAGTCTTCTGCCCTGCCATGTCAGCCTTCGGTACATGCACAGCTGCACAGATATTCCAGTCATAGTACACATGTAATGTTCATGAATTCTGGCCTCCACTTAAGCAACCTACTACCAGTTAATTCCTATGAACCAGCTGTGCTTAAGTAAGCCCTTGGCCAAAGGTGGCTTAAGCAAGCCCTTGGCCAAAGGTGGCTTAAGTAAGCCCTTGGCCAAAGATGAAACACGCGTGCTGAAAAGTTTACAGTGTGGGTTTTGGGTGAGAGCTGGGCAGCTGGACCGTAAGTGGGCAGCACGCACACCTTGGACGCCAGCCAAGAGGCAAGACGTCTGAACATGTAATTCATAGTAATATCATACGTCTGCAAAATCAAAAGACTTGGGGGGAATATTTGGAAGTCCTACCTAAGCAGAAAATGTACGCAATTCTTGGCCTTTGAGATTCTTGATTATAATACTCGCCCCTGTTAATTAATGCACCACGCAGTGGTCATGTAATACTTTACATCATACAATGTAATAGCCTTGTTCCCAGACCTGTGCCCCGGCTTGCTGCAAGCGATAAAAGGTAGGGTGCAGGCCTGGGAATGAGGCTAACATTGTAGTAAGCATTAGTACACTTGTTGTTGGCTGGTTGTATCAGCTATATAAGCTTAGCTTAGAGTGTCTTTTCAGTTTCAAAATTGAAGACGTTTAGACTATATACTGTGATGAAAATAACTCATTACAAGAGCTCCTCTGGCCCAAAATGACATTACTGCAATTGATGACATGCCAGTCATTTCTTAATCACTCAACGACATTCCGTAGGAGGTGTTCACATTTGAAGCATTTGAAAACACAATTGTCACCTTGTTCTTCAAGTCCTTGTGTGCGTGTGTCCGCATAAGTTACTCTGAAACGGCAGTAATGCATTGATGTCTTAGCGATGCCTCTTGCTATATGAATAGACTTCGTGTGGCTTTCGCAGCTTTCAGACTGGGAATTTCTAAACAGGAAGAGGTGGTCAGTGGATTCAGTAGGCCTTTTAGCAATTAGCCAAATTAGTGGATTTTAAGAGATTGGGTGGCCTGTGGATCACATGGGGCCAACTCGACGGTTCGAATCTATTTCCATTTCATCTGGATCAAAGGCTATAAACTCTAAATTGTCCCCAGTGGAATTCGATTGAGGCTGAGTGGTGAGAGCTTCTTAGCATTTGGAGCTTCTAGCACTGGTAGCTTTCAGTCATATGATTATCAGCAAAGCAAGTGAAAAAGTCCCCCCTCCCCTGCAGAGTTTTGAAGTGGTTGCATCGATTGTGAGAAAATGTCCTTTTGTGGTTTTGCAGTGTTGGTGCGTCCTTGTGATTATCAGCTGATAAGTGTTAATCATTTTCGTTTCAAACTGTTCACACAGACATTTTCTCTTAACTGCATGATGTAATGCTGTTTACGGTTTCTTGTAGGAGTCATGTGATGAATTATTGGATTTACAAATTTTCCAGAGTCCTGAGCTTGCTTATCACATGTTATTGACACAATTGGAAAGATGTTTTGATCACTATCGGAAAGTCATACACACTAGCTCTAGCGCTAACTCAGCAGTCCCATTCCCAGGCTCCACTCCAAAGCTGGGGTATGGGCCTGGGACTGAGGCTAGCCTAGAGCACTAGTTCAATAGTCCCATTCCCAGGCTCCACTCCAAAGCTGCGGTGTGGGCCTGGGACCAAGGCTAGCCTAAAGCGCAATAGTCCCATCCCCAGACTAATATTACTTACAGCTGGTTGGGAATGAGTCAGTTTTCAGTGAATGGGAATTATTTTTTTGTTTTTGTGTACTAGTATGGTTGCGTAATCACATCAACGTGTTATTGAGTAATTGCATGAGTAAAACCAGTGTAATTCCTCATAATTACATGTATTAGCAGAATAATTGTATAATAATAACAGAGAGTGTGTAATTAGAAAAAGCCGCAATGCAAAAACTTATTTCTCATACATAGATTGTACAAATTTAATGGTAGGACATAAAGTGTCTAAACCAAGCCTTCAAACAAAAAACAGTCACGAGGTTACCTGGCTCCAGTGACTTGTGCAATACAGGCTCCTCACTGTCAGTATGTTTACTGTACCTAACGTAAACTGAATAGAGACAATTTTGGTATAGCGATGAGAAACAGTTGTGTACTAGCGGCTCACAGCATGCTACCTACCTTGCAAAAATTACCGAGCTTCCCTAGGCCCACGTATGGGATTCACTTTAGCTAGCAGCTAAGCTGTGGGCCTGTTTTTTTTTTGTTTTTTTTCTTCTCATGTGCGTGACGTGTGGGGTAGAAGGAATGTAGAAGGGTGAATCTTTGCATGGGCAAGTACAGCTGCACTTCTCAGACAACGAAGGAAGGAAGCAACTCTACACTTGTTGTAGCTACTCTTTGGGGCCACAGACTGAGCACTGAAACACTGTCGCCAGCAAAAGGCAGAGAACTGCAACAGTCTTTTGAGCGGTCCTGCCCACACACAATTATGTAGTAAAAATTAAATCATGTGAGAAAAGGTACCAGGCTATCCAGTGTGCAACACGCACAAGAGCCGGAGACAAGACTAGGAGCTAGGAACAGAGTTGGTAATTTCATTCATCCTGATATGTGAGCAAACTTCCTGTAAGATGTCCTAAGGGAATGGTAGTGAGTCTGTAGTATGTTGATACACCCTGTGATTGATCGAGGTTTCAACCAGAATTGCAAC
Organism: Phakellia ventilabrum; assembly: GCA_963921505.1. Lineage (NCBI taxonomy): Eukaryota > Metazoa > Porifera > Demospongiae > Axinellida > Axinellidae > Phakellia > Phakellia ventilabrum. The sequence continues at coordinate 5,724,481 of OY997386.1, read as the reverse complement.
TTTCGAAGCACACCAGTGCAGTATTGACTATCACACTAATCTTCTCCACACCTGGTCTTGAGTGGCACTGTAAAAGAGACCACCTGGCAAACTCAGAGTGTAGGCGCCAAATCCTTAAAAGAGGAGAGGAAGACAAGGAACTTTGTTCAGTTCCTTTGCCTCAGTGTAAACAATGGCTAGGTATGTGTACCTAACGGTGGAACCTAGCCTCGATGCCAGGCTCTCCCCACACACGAGAAAACCAGGGCGGGGGGAGGGGGGGGGAGGGGGGGGGGGGAATGAGACTACACCTGCTATTAAGGATGATAATAGAGAATCTCAATACCAACCCACAAATAGACAAAAATTTGAGAGAATTCTCAAGTGTGTACATGTACAAATATTCATCATGAGCATATTTTTTAGAATCTTTAATTTTGGGATAGCTCACTTTCAATTGGTTCTGAGTGCTTCAATCTTGTATTAACCATCCTCATGAAATGAGGTCACCTACGCTGGGCACTTGTGCTCGATCCCAGGAGGAGACAACCGCATGTAGCTTCACTCTAGACATGTGCAATTAGTGTGTGTTGATTGTGACTACATGCATATGCCTTGCATGTAGCTACCAGACAAGTAGCTATTATACCGGGAGGGACACATTTTTTTACTAGCTCTAAAAGAGCTGTACTTACATGTAAGAGCCCAGAACCACAGTGGTCTAGCCCACGAATATTGATTTTATCTCCCCCCCACATCCCCCACATCTGGGAGCGGCATATTTTTTAGCTCTAAAAGAGCTGTACTTACATGTAAGAGCCACAGTGGTCTAGCCCACGAATATTGATTTTATCTCCCCCCCCCACACCCCCCACACCCCCCCCCCCCACACACACACAAAGAGAATACGGTTAAAATGTTTTCAGGGGCTGCTGACATTCTCTAAAATTTGGTCATATGCTCACTGGGTATGCATGTTATTTTTTTTGTGCAATTCCCAGTACTTGATTAGGGGATGGCCTGCTGTTGGTTCTCAGCCCTTGTTTGGTGCAATGTGTGTGTGCATATGTAGAGGGATAAAGTGATCGTAAGACTGGCAGTCTGCAGTACCCTACAGAGATGCTATTCCAGTGGTCCAACACACGAATGTGTACACGACGGACTACTACTTGCTGTGTGATTTACACTAAGGACCCTACAGCTGAGCATATGTCAGCCACTTTGAACAAGCAAACTTCAGAGGCAAGAGACTCTACTATTTAAAGGGACGGACGTAATAAGCCGAACGTTTAAGCTGAACGTTGTTCCTCCTTACTGAGGCAGATATGCCGAGTTTGTCATATCCGCAGCTTAAAGTGCACATAAGGCAAGAAAGATGTCCGTTCCCACCAACAATTGCTACTTGTACCTGTCCCCAGCTGCTTGAGGTCTCAGTGACTCATGTACATATCAATGTTACTGTTGTGTCTCATGGACCAGGCTGGGCCCAGTGGTCTTGTAGCGTGACCTAAAAAGGTTAATTCATTCATACTAAATCAGTATGCAGAGAGCTACACACTGACTCCAGGTGTGTAATGAAGTGTTGCTCATTCGGAGTAGCTCACATATGTGCATACTTAGCTACAGGGTCCTTGCTGTTGATTATGCAGCCCTGTACACATTCATGCATTGGTAGATACCACGAGAATAGCATCTCTGTAAGAGACTGCATTTCATGCCATCACTTTACCCTCTATACAGATACACAGATACACACACACACACACACACACACACACACACCAATACACATAATTCTTACACACCTGTACTCTCTACTCAGCTGTACAGTCCCTCTATAGCTACATGCCGTTCACGTACGTATGGAGTTGTCTATACAGTCATCAAGAAGTGATGTGGTTAGATCAATCAGCCGTGTTACAGCTGTGTACACACACGCCACATCATTTGACGACAATTGAGCGGTAGTCTTCCCATTTTCGCAGCAGATAATTAGCTAAAATTATTTTCAGGAGGATACGAACTACTAGCTTCGTACCCACAAACGAGGCTAAACGAACCACTGCATTGCAGCTGAACCTTAATGTTCTGTACCCTGACCTGGAGATGAAACTGACCAAATTTATGAAGCTAAGACGGTATTCCTTAAGAGCTAGCTAGTTAGTCATTCAAAGAACAAAGCTCCTCTTCAGCTGCACTGAGTGAACAACAGAATCGCAGTAGCTAGAATTCTTGTGGGTTACCTATGAATAGCTGATAGTCCCACCCAGCCTTGTAACAACCGCAGGTTCATCAAAATAGTTTCGGGAGTTGTGTCCCATCCTTTGTCTTGCTACATTGGCTAATTTTATTGCGTCTTGTAGCTTAATTGCTCTACAACTGGCGATGTAGTGCGCGGAGTATATGTGAGCATATACAGTTCCAGTTAGGCAGATATGTCTTTAGTTTAGCCATGGTAGTACAAAATAGTACCTTTGCTAATATAAGGGGTTAAATTTATTCATGTGAGAGCATAAGCATTGCTAATCGTTGCTGGGGCAACTTTAATGCCATGCCTACTCGACATATTCGCCAAACTGGTTCATGTACCACCTGTACATGTATGTGCGGGTCGAGCACTGTGTTGTACTAATTAGGATAATATCATTACTAGGGTGTTATGCTAATTATGATAATATAATTATTAAGCTGTTTATGATATCATTATCCATGCTAGTAATACTATTATTAAGGCTCTGGACTCACCATGGTAACGGTGGGGTCAGGTTACAAGGAATGTCTGTCCTGAACCTTGATGTTTGTGTTCTAGTGCATACCTAGTGATCTGGGTGGAGGGGAACCTTTGATTGCTCCAAAACAACACGTAAACTGTGTAACGGTGACATGGCCTACCCCAGTGTGGCGGTTAGGCCTGGGCCGAATATGCCTGAAACTTTACCTATTATGCTTATTCCTGATTCTCAAAATTATCCCCACTCAGAGGTTTGCCAATCCCAAAATTTTACCCTATTATTCCCAATGATGCTTTTGCCAAACACTCCCCATGAATGTGAAACATTACAAATGAGCATAACGTTGATTGTAGTGCGGCATCAGCTTGTGACAAAAATAGACCTACTGGACTGATTTTTCAGCAGAGATGGACTGCACTTCTTCGGTTGTCGTAGCTGTTCATTCCGCGATAATACAAGTGCTATGAGGTAGGTCTGGTGACCTCGTCTTACATCATAATTATTCCCGTATTTCCACCTATTATTCTCGTTTTATGCTCGTGCTTTCATTTACCTAAAATTATGCCGGCATATTCCGCCCAGGCCTAGTGGCAGTCCCGTGTAGAAAATTGATTCTGTTGTGTATTTCTCTTCTGTCACCGCGTTCAAAGCACTATCTCTGAACTTCTGTTAAGGCCAGGGCTCATGCGTGCCTGGTAAACACACCAGATACTGCATTTAAAGTGCTGTATATCTGAACTTCTGTGGGGCGGGGTGGGACTCATACGTACAGCGTTGATGTGTCAGATATTGCTGCATTCATATAGCGTGTATGAGCCCCGCCCTCTATGAAAGTTCAGAGATGCAGTGTGTTTTGAATGCAGTGATGCAATTGAAAAACACAATGGATAATATTTTATTTTTGCTATGTAGTGACCCTCCCCACACCGACCCCCACCCGATCCTTCACCTCCCCCTGGGTTGTAAACAGAGTAGTCCGGGTCCTTCATCGGAGCAGACTGCACGTGGACCTCAAAGCCTCACGGAGACTTCAGTCTAAGAAAGGGTTGGTACTTGAGGTGTGCAGGTGTCGTAGGAGGCAGAAGAGTGGGGTGCGACACACTTTGTCAGTTTTAGCAGCAGAGGTCCCGCTATGCTGCGGGTGATTGTAAATTACATGCACTTAACTATTTTGGAGGAGACCGATTGTCTTCAAGCTTGACAATTCACATGCGAGCAAAGTGACCACTGTTACAGCTGAGCAGTTTACAAATGATTATTGTAACATTACAATTTCAGTGACCTATGTACGTTTTGAAGATGCAGACTCTTAAGATCATATCATGTAGGTATGCTGCCGAAGCCCATTAAGGTACAACCATTTATTGTAAGTTACAGGAGAATGCTTAATTGCCCGGGTTTGGTGAACTTAGCGGACATGCAGTAATTTAAAGTGATGTGTTGGGCTCATTGCACTCATGTGTTCATCCGCTGCATTGTCCATGCCCAGGTGGCATATCAGGCATGTCAGGACGTGTAGCTTCGCATTATCGATTATACGTATCAAGAACTTATTCCAGTGGTCGCATTAACCTCGTACCCAGGTCTCCCCTAGCAGCTATATTTGCAGCCATGGAGGGAAAGAAGTGCCGCATTTTTTTCCACGGTTGTGAAGAAAACTGGGGGGGGGGGGGGAGGCTACATGTAGGTCATATCTCTTCAAAATCTCAACAAACCTTGGCAAAGGCTTACATGTAGCTCACTACAGTGAGTGCTGAAGCCTCTTTTTTTGGTATGAAATTACTTTCGGACATTTTTGCTGCTATTTCTTGCTCTTAGCTACATTTTATGTGCTCCTTACAATAATTAAAAAGGACAGCTACCGAGCTAATTAACAGTGGGCTTACAGAGAACCGGGATTGTTGTGATGGAGTACTTGCGATGTATGTAGCTACATGTACATGTATGTACATATATGTAGCTACATGTACGTACATGTATGCACATGTATGTAGCTACATGTACATGTATATACTACATGTGCATGTATGTAGCTACATGTACATGTATATACTACATGTGCATGTATGTAGCTACATGTACTTGTATACACTACATGTGCATGTATGTAGCTACATGTACTTGTATACACTACATGTAGTTGCAGACCACAGTATGCACAGTCAAGAGCCAGTACTTCTGCTTTCCCACACTATCCCTTAGGCTGGGCACACTGACAGGGAGCTCGGGTTACCTGGTGGAAGTGCTGTGGGCTAGTGGCCTGCATTCGTAGTTATTACAACAGCATGATTCTGACAAGCACTTTCGTGCAGCTTTTTCTCCAGCATAGCTAGGGAGTCTGTGCTAGGGGAGGGAGGGAACGAGCGAGCCAAGTGGTGATTTATTTGAGGAGGGGCAAGTTCATACAGACCCTATTTTTAGTATTAAAAGTTTGAAAGGAGTGGCTGGGGGGGAGGTATACTGTTACAGCAGTATTGGCCATACATGTACATGTATGTATTAGGCAGATTTTGCAGAAATCTAGAGACCTATACATATCAGCTTCTCCCCACCCCCAACCACTCCTTTCAAACTTTAAATGCTAAAAATAGGGTCTGTATGAACTTGCCCCTCCTCAAATAAATCATCACTCGTTCCCAGCCTCCCCATATAGTCCACCTGCTCATCATTACAGCACACACCATATTTAACTCCAAATCCTACCATAGTGCCCTGGGAAGTGCCCTGGTTGGGAATACTTGCTGGCAACTATCCATGAAAGTGAATATATTATATTATTAAGCTGGTGTCACATGCTGGAGACATTCCACTACACCGTGACAAAACTAACAGTTTCTATGGCCCTTTACCAGCTGCACAGAAGCCCCTCAGGTGTTGCCCTGGGCTTCAGCATTCCTCAGTGAATGTGACTAGCTGGGTGCCAGAGTGAGGGGTGGTGCATGCTGGTTGACCTAAATTCCTCGTGTATAGCTACTGGCATATCAATTGAGTGTCTCTGGTTGTTATTGGTGGGGCGGGTACTGATTGCTTGGAGTATTGTGGGGTGATTAGAGGCTTTAGATGTACTTCTGTTCTCGCCATCTTGGTACATTTGCATGCAAAACTGGATCCCTGGAGTAAACAGCATGTGTACGTGTGATCCATACCAGTCTTCCACCGCTATTCTAATTCACATGGTTTACTATTCATATAGATCGGGTTCTCTTTCTACCAACCACAAATTGGCTCAAAAACAGATCATCAAAATGGTTTACTATTCCTTATCAAATTTTTCAGAGCCTTCAGCTTTTGTTGACCCCATAGTATCCCAAACTCTGGCGTCATTAATTGAATTGTGCAGCCAAATGCACCACTGTGGTGCATACCGACATAGAGATTATGCATCTTGTCCACATTACAAGAATGCCAGCGCACTCAATGTTGCTAAAGTCTGCTTGTTTTTCCCACTTTAATCTCTGCACTGTATACATACCGAGCGGTTGCTACTATGTTTGCTTGGCATACCATCAGCTAAACATGCATACACCTGCAAATCCCCTTCTTAGGACAACAAACATCGTACGCAGATATTGAGGTGGCGTGTTCTTTTAACAACACTCCAGAGGATATGGCGATTTAATATAATATTGTCTCGTCCTTGGGCCTGTGTGTGTATGTATGTGTGTTGTGTGTTACGTGTGTATGTAGGTACTGATACATATATGCACTTTCTCAAGTGTGTAATGCAAAGGGTAGGACGTTAGGGTTTTATGATTACAGGATTTTCAGTTGGGGTGGGAAGGACGTGTGATACATGTACACACCCTACGCGTCACCTACATATCGATCAAGCCCTGCCCCGGCGCCCGCCAGACCAACCGAAAAATGCTTCCTACGACCTGCGAAATGAAAGTTGAGATATGTGGGACGTGTTTACATAGGCTAAGGTTTAAGACACATTCCTACAAAAGATAATTTTTTTGCTTTTTTTTTTTACACTTCTGATATAACCTCATCTACATGTATTAATAACGAAAGAGACTTTGCCTACACATGCACACGCACCAACATACCGGCACATTTGCTGTTGAGGTTTGTGTCAAGACATCTCTACACTTCTAAGCTCAAAGTGTGCATTGATAATAAAACGGGGATCTTGGGATATTATACATACAGGTTTCATATGAGCTACTTTTACCATACATGTACATGTGCTGTAATCCTGTCTACTCCCCGAAATTGAAAGGAAGATGCTTGTGAGAGAGCACTTTCAGCTGCATATCATAAGTTGTGATACGCAGCTGAAAGTGCTCTTTATTTGATAACATCCATCCCACTTGTCCCCGCCCTGGGAATTGTTGGTTATGAGAACCGTAAGAAGGAGTATGACACTGTAGAAACATGAAAGCGGTTGTTCTATCATCTGATATCACCTCAGCTTTCACAGAGCCTCACTCCCTTTAGCAAAGTCTCGTGGTGAAGGAATCGGGTGTGCAGTGTGGTGACCCCCGGCGTGGAAGGATCATGTTCGCTACAGTAACCCCACCTCTGACCTCATGTAGTCCACCCTGTCTAAAAAACATCAGGTAATAATTATGTAGTCTGATTAAGGTAGGTGTTGGGCAATAGATTGGGTTTCTCGGGCAGTGGCTGGCACGAGTTAATCTGTGGTGGAGGGAGCCATGTTTGGCAAGTAGCACACTCCTTTTTAGGTGAGCGGTCGTTTGTAGGTTAATTAAAATGAACACGGACGGTTTCCCTAGGTGGTATGTGATCTGTGCATACCACAATCTGCTGACGTACATTGTATCAAGGGTGTATAACTACAGAGCTGTGAAATTTGTTACATTTGTAATAAAAGTAAGTATCCATGAAATTGCTTCTTTCTGCTAAGAGGCAACCATCATCATGTTGGCACTGAAAACTTCAATAGAGGCAATGTAAATGGAATATTATAGTGAAGCCCTCCCTGAATAGTATCAGACAATCTTGTTATCTAGTCTCGTTCCCAGTTGCTCCCTCCAGCTTTTCGCTGCTTGCATTTGTCTCTTCTCCAGCCTTTTGCTGCTTAAAGTACGACTTTGTCTCTCCTCCGTGCTTTCACCGCTTGCAGTACGGAAATTTACTGGAAGTGACAAATTTTCGTACTGCAAGTGGTGAAAACCTGGAAAAGTGTACTGCAAACGGCCAAAAGCTGAAAGGAGAGAATGGGAATGAAGCTACTTACTCTGCCGGAGACCCTGGGTAGACAGGCTTTGGTGAACTACTATTAGTCCTATTGGTAGCCAATTCCAGCTGTTAAATCCATTACGTGCAATGTGCACCCCAACGACGATATACGTTAGGTGCCTATCTGAAAGCCAAGTGAAGTAACTGTCCTTGGAAGTGGATTGTCTTCCGGGGGAACTGTCTGCGGAACCTTTTGGCCTGCGCATGTGTGACTGTCTGATGTAATAGTGACCACGTGGGCCCCATGTCGTGCTGGATTGTCTGGTGGTTGTCTAGCAGTGCAGAGGTTACTCCATGTTTATTTGTACCTCTTTAATTAGGGAATAGTTTACTGATGTAAGGTTTCATTTTTTACCAGCCAGGCAGGTGGAAAGTGCACGCCTGGCTGGGCCTTTCGTGTTTTTGTGTTTGTTTGTTGTTTGTTTGTTTGTAGTTTGTTGTTTGTTGTTTGTTTGTTTGTTTGTGTGTCTGCACTTCTCATGTGTGCAAAAATTTGTCCTGCGGTGCTGTGATCATAGTCCATCACAATGGAAATTACCAAACGTTTGCTAGCTAAATTGGTTATGCATATGATTAACAGCCATAACTTGCCAACTTTCACTGTCTAGGCATTAACTGCGTCAAAGATGCAGCCCCAGACGGCATGGATAGAACGCCCCAGGGTCGAGAGGAACATTCTGTTCCATGCCATGGCAAAAGACCCAGCCTGAGACTGAGCAGAACACCCCATACCATATTATTACAGAGTCCGAGTTAGCCTCATTCCCAGACTCCACTCCCCAGCTTTTCTCGCACCATGTAGTTTTCTACACAGTGCGAGAAAAGCTGGGGAGTGGAGCCTGGGAATGAGGCTAGTTTGAGTTGTACCTTAACCTATTGGGCCTGCGTATTTCTTCCACTGTGCTCATGTCTACGTGTAATGGCATAGTAATGCAATGATGTATCTGCTGTATCTTGTGCACCAGATAAGTGTAGGTGGATATAGACTAACAAAAGTAACCAGACATGGCAAACGTAGAGCAATCTTTAGTACCAGTCCCGTAGCTCGTGCATACGTCTGGGAGTGTCCCACCAGTCCCGTAGCTCGTGCATACATCTGGGAGTGTCCCACCAGTCCCGTAGCTCGTGCATACGTCTGGGAGTGTCCCACCAGTCCCGTAGCTCGTGCATACGTCTGGGAGTGTCCCACCAGTCCCGTAGCTCATGCATACGTCTGGGAGTGTCCCACCAGTCCCGTAGCTCGTGCATACGTCTGGGAGTGTCCCACGTGTGCAGGCAACGTGGGTGCCAAGGGAGTAGCTGACGGAATTCCAAACACTCCCCAAAGAAGGACCGAAGCATCCGAGGAATGTCAAGTATGACGGGTTACTTTTAGTCACGGCCAGCCATTCCACCCTCCCTGTTGATGTGTTGTGCTGCCTGGCATTCCAGAGTATGAATTAGTGGCGGTGTGGGGCTTCAGGCTAATGGAGTGTATACATTTAGTGGAGAGAAAAAATGCTATTAGTTGTGTTAGTGACTGGGAGCTCATGACTGGCATGCTTTAATAATTATCTCTCTTGCGATTTTCCAATAGAATTCGTAGACAATGTACTTATGGAGTGAGCCTCATACTCAGGTCTCTCCTCGCAGCTTTTTTCGCAGCCATGGAGAGATACACGGCTGCGAAAAAAAACTGCTAGGGGAGGCCTGGATACGAGGCTGCTTATGAAGAATGTAGTACGAGTGCATTTTGCACTCTAGCTAGCTAGCTGGTGTGGGTTTGATAAGTTTTCTTACAAGTTTGGCACAGTAGGATAGAAAGTTGTAGTAGGAGGGTAGTTTTTTGAGGACATTGTTAAGCAACGAAGGAAGGCAGCAACTCTACACTTGTTGTAGCTAGTAGCTACCTCATAAATTCAAGCAGTCCAGCAACACATTCAGCATGCACCTATATGTGTACTTTTAGCCCCAACTGTACTATTTATGTAGTGTTCTGCTACACTATCAGCATACCATATTTTTTCAATTTCAATCAGACATTATGAATCAAATCTCAACTAAAACTGTTTCCATTACCACAATATGCTCTAGACCAGAGGTCTGCAGCACAGTAGTCAAGGCATCTATGTGTGCCAACTTCAGCCTTACATGACGTTTTGTCTTTAGTGCTATGGTACGACTCTCCTTATGTTACAGTTTTTGATTGCATCACTGCGTTCAAAGAGCTGTATCTCTGAACTTCCATTAAGGGCGGGACTCAAACACGCTGCATAGTAGCATCAATATGTGAGGCTTCTACTCAGCACATATGTAACCCCCGCCCTTAACAGAAGTTTAGAGATACAGCACTTTGAACACCGTGGATACGATTCGAAATACGTTACAGAATAATGCTCGCTTTCTACCCGGGACTGCCATGTATAATAATTACCCCCCTTGCCAGAGAGTACCTGTCAGAAGCTTTAGATTTTGAAGCAGGTGTGTGGTAGGCTTTACAAATCCGAAAGATATAGTTGTTAGTATTTGCTAATTGGCAAAACTCTAGATTAGTTGAGTGCTTCAGTTTCATTGAAGGCTATTGTGTTCATAGAAAACTTAGTTTATGATTCCCACAGGTGATTTTAAACTTAACAGTCTTTCATTTTCCGCTTCTTGGGAACACTGAGGTATTACCCATGGGAGGGCTGGTTGCCATGACGCTGTCTTTGGAGAGCTCTCTGCCTATCAAACACAGGTTGTGCATGTTATGAAACAGGCAAAGAAGTTGTTAACAAGTTTTTTTCCCATGAGAAACAGTGATATGCAATTGAAAGAAGTCGGCAGTGGCTCTGTATACTTTACGCCTACATGTATGCCCAGCATGAGCAAGTAAGTAGTTTACTCCTGTGCCCAGCAGGAGTGCCCGAGTGCCCTGCATGCACTGATTGTGAGTAAGCTGTATTCCTTGTTCCCAGTCTCCACTCCACAGCGTGGCGGTTTTTTGTTTTACTACATGTGAAATGAGGTTGATATTTCATATCTATAAACCAGAGGCAGAGTATTTTTGCATTAATCTCATAGCTATTGTAGAGCTAATGGTAAACTCCTATTTGAAGCAATGAAATTATTTTGATATTTCACTCTTCTTGATATTTCACTGTTGCTATGTGAAATTTCACTGTTGCTATGTGAAATTTCACTGTTGTTGGGAGCTATAAGATTAACATGTGATAGCATGGTTTGGAGTGAAATTTGGGATAAATCATACTCATAATGTACCTAGGATGGTAAATTGCACTCGGCTTCGCCTCGTGTAATTTACCCCCATCCTTGGTACATTACTCGTATGATTTATCCCAAATTTCACTCCAAACCATGCTATTACATATACAAATCCTCCGACTAATGCTCAACGTGTAAATGCTGCCATGAAACGGATCAGGTTGTCTCATCTTGCATTGCTAGCTTCCAGTGAAAGTGCCGACTTGACAAGAATTTGCCACCCACTCTTTTCACCGTCTAGGCAACACAGAACTAAGCTAGCTTGGCCTATTTGGCCTGCAAACTTTCGATCAGTAGCTTCCACTGTGCTCATGGCTATAGTGGGTATAGTAACACAGTGTATGACGGGGATTTTGTCACGTACACGAGGAGAAGCATGGACAGACAAGCAGACAGACGTGGGAATGTAAAGCAGGTACCAGCCAAGTGTGCACGGCTGGTAAGATAATGGAGATTGTGAACAAGGCTAAACAAAGATGGGTATTGCACACTCGGCTAGTTCTAGGATTAATTTAGTATTTTGCTTTTGTTCGGTTGTTTAATAAAGGTTGTCTACCAAATTACCTCTGTCCACTGGCTCTAGTAGCTCAGTGGGTAAGAGTGTCTGACTTGGGTATTCACCAATAATTTATCTCCAGAACTGAATAATCTCGTGCCCAGACCTTTACTCTCCCGCCGCGAAGAACAGTCTGGGGACAATAGAACACGCTGCCTATACTACCGCACGTGGTACTATGAGGTAATTATTATTCTAGCTTCGCTCTGATTGGTCATCCCGCATACCAGACATCCACGTCATAGGGTCGAGCGGAATGTTTTATTGTCCCCAGACCGTTCTTCGGCGGTGGGCGAGTAGAGGTCTGGGGACGAGACTAGAGCTGAATACCAATAATTTATCTCCGGAGTGGCCTGTTTGGCTGTGTTTACCGTTCTCTACCTGTTTACATGTACATGTATGTGGACACACACTAGCCCCTCTTTTGGGTGTGTACGTTCTTGTGTATCGGCAGTCTGTGCATGTACCATCCAGTGTTGTCTACAACACACTAATTAGCTCTTGTGGGCCACTCTCCTAGTTGGCAGGGCATGTTTGGCCAGTTTCCCTATGCCTGCCAGAGTCCCTTCCACTTCCACTACCCTATAAGGTCGTGGAGGACGGTACCACACAATGGCAGTCTGTGGGTCTGCTCCTTGTTCTCGCCCACTCACCCCAAACCACTCCGCTGTTAGAACAGCCCGCACGCCCACCTAAACCTCACCTGACATATGAGCTTATACCTGTAAACACTATAGTCTATAGACAGTCAAGAACACAGCTGTATAAGTACCATTAGCCCCTTATATCGGCTTCTAAGGTTCTATTGGCCGTTTTCCAATTTGTCAGGGAATATTTTTGAACATTAATTAATACTACGGCCATTGTCAGGGTAGTATATATTATATATACATACTATATTTCACTGGACTAATTTTTTGTGAAATCTATATATCAAACACGCTCAGCCAAAACATTTGCAGAATTCAAAATTTATGGTTCAAGGTCACATGCTACCTGGTATTTATACGTCTCCGTAATTCACGAGTATTAAATTTTACAGTCATGTCTTCAATAAAGAATATAGTGAAAATTTGCTTCTTACAGTATATGTTGTAGCTTATGTCTGGCTAGGAATTACCCAACGCTAGGCAGGTAATACTGTGGCCAGCATATAGCTGGGTGCTGGCCCTCTCCCCTGGGACTGCAGTGGATAAGTATAGGATAGATCACTGCGTAGCGGGGTGTATGACCCGTTATCTACCGCGGGAAAAATTATCTCCCGCGGAATCCGAGGAAGTACGAGGGCGAAGCCCGAGATACTTCCGAGGCTTCCAAGGGAGATAACGGGTCATACACCCCGCTACGCAGTGGTCTATCTATCTTATACTATGCCTAAGTCATTCTGACAAGAGTTGCCAAAGCATCAAGAACTGCAAGGCAAGCTACTGCTCGCCAGAAGGTTCGAAAGGTGCCGAAACAGACATGAACAACAGCTAATAGCCACGGTAGCTACCCGTCTAGCCCGCCCTAGCGCCATTTTGGCAAAAAAAAAACGGTAGGCTGGCAGCGTGGCCACACGTACAAACACACAGAAACGCAACAAAACTAGCTACAGACGGAGACCAATAGCTTACCGTGCTATCCCACATCGATTTACGGGCAAAAAAACGCCATACGTCTTGCCTAGGCTACCCTAGCCACCAGCCCTACCACAGCTTTCTGAACATTTGAACGACTGGAACGGAATCGGGTACCCGCTTTACGTAGGCAATCGGGGTATATTTTTTCGCGCGGTAGAATACGAAGCAGTATTTACCTGTAATGCTGAAATCTGATTGGTTAGAATGACTTAGGTATAGTATAAGAGTATGACATTGTGTGTGCCATCTGGCTTCTGTGTCGGGAGTTGACATACTGAAAAGAATTGTCTTCTCTAAAACTTACACTATCAGTGTGTTTTCCTCTGTAGAGCTTCCATTTTGATCAATGGGAAGAATAATACTGACAACTTAGCCTCACTGTAGCCCTTTGGCTGTTTCCTGTCGCTAATGTGTCTCAGAGAAACTGGGCTCTGTCTCCCGCCTTGGGTGTGTGGGTGTAGTGGTCTCATTCCCAGGCTGCAGGTGGCAAAGCTGTTGTGCGGGCCTGGGAACGAGGATATGTGTATACGTGTAGGTGCATGTGGTGTAGTCGTCCTGTCTGTCTTCATCATGCGCACACACACATACACGCAAACACACACACACACACACACACACATACACCCATGTGCACACACACACACACACACATACACACACACACACACAGGAGTAGTCCTACGGACATGGACGTAGTTTTCCCCAGCTCCAAACAGTCTTCAGTCGGACCAGCCTTCGGAGGACAGCAGATACACGGTGAGTGCCAACCAATGCTTGGTTTGAGTGTATAACAGTATGGGGGGGATTGTTGGTGGGAGTTGTTCATGGCAGCCGGTTCTCTTCCTCAGATGAAGTGGAGCAGCACTTTCTGCGTAGTCTGGCCCAAGTGAGGACCCAGCAGACTGCACCGCAGGTCCAGGGGTCCACGCCCCTCCCGGCCACTCTGCAACCTTCGCCGTCCAATGAGCAGCAGGTAAGGCCGTGTAATGTCCAAGGGATGTAATGCATTAGCTCATTGTGGAGTTATGAGCCCACCCGTCCCCTGAGTGCATGTAGTTACAAGTCCAGGCTTGAATATAAGCCACCGCTGCTTATACATTTTGGCCGAACTTTGATCCCTGAGTATTAGCCCTCCCCAAATAATATTACTAGTCATACATGGTATCCCATGTAGAGGGCCTCCTGGAATTGAATTGCTCAGCTGACTGTTTAGCCAGTCCAATTAAGGCTTTGAGAACAGCGGTCATCACTTTCCTGCTGCCTCTTTTTCTCATATGCGCACACACACACACACACACACACACATACACACACACGCACACACACACACACACACGCACACACACACACACACACACACACACGCACACGCACACGCACACACACACACACACGTACACACACACACACACTTAGAATCACACTTCCAGCCATCACTCAGGCATCCCTCAACCCTCACAGCCACAGTCACAGCCACACCACCACCACCATCACCACGACCACAAGCAGCTCCGCCAGCAACCACCACAGCCCTCGCAAGCCCACCTGAGAACCATCCTTCCCAAGCCACACCCCTCCGACACGCATGAGATTTTTGTCACAGAAAATGCAATCCCGGCTGCATCGCCACAACCCCCTCAGGCCATCCTGTTACCAACAACAGCTTCTCTCGGCTCACAGAGCGTCACATCCACTCCAGTACAGCTGCCAAAAACCAGTATGGCTACCAACCCCCAGCCAATATTCATAAGCACATCCCAGGGTCCCCAGATTATTTCAACTGCAGGGGGTATGGTCATCCCAACGGCAACACAAGGCGTACAAATCATCGATTTCACGCAACATTTCAGTCAGAAATACGCCACAAGCAACGGAACCTCTCCACAGAAGGTAGTCTCGGCCTCCCCTGTACTGCAGACTAGTTTACCAAACATGGTCAGCGTCTCTCAAGTCCCCAACATCATCAACCTCTCTCAGGGTAACTTGGTCCAGGTCACGAAGGCGCCAGTGATGGCCATCCCGACAATGGCGAGCAGGTTACCGGGTGGTACCAGCAGCGTGGTGAGTGGGGGAGTCACTAAGGTTGTCACTGCCACTGGTGGATTGATTCAAAGTCCAAGAAAACAAGGTCAGGATGGGATTGCACATGCACGATGTACATAGAGGCTTGTGCACATATACGCATGCATACAAACACACACACACACACACACACACACACAAACACGTACATGTGTGGTTGTACAGTGTTTTGTTTAAGAAAGTTCCTAAGGGAGGCAAACGCAGACCAGGGAGAGTTTATTTTTGGAGGGGGGGGGGGGGGACTGACACAAAATTTCTGGGGGGTGGGGGGTGGCACAAATTTCTGGGAGGAGGGGTGGCACAAAATTTCTAAGGTTGGGGTGAGGGTAAATGCACCTCTTTGTACCCCCTCTAAGTGACACACTGACACTGCATTGCTCACGTGCACCCCAATGCACATTGTAATTTACACACACACTTTCCCTCTTCCTCCACCCCCACCCCCCCCCCACACACACACAGGCACCACCACCTTCACCACCACCTCCCCATCTCTCTTCGCCCCTCAAGTGCCCCAGCCTGTCCTAGCGGCCCAGCAGCCAACAATGACCATCACCTCCCAGTCGGCCACACCTTCCATGTTGCCCATCTTCGACCCCTCCACTGCGGCCTCTCAGCTGGTCACCACAGGCAAGGGAACCTTGTGTACATGTATGTACATGCATGTATTGTTCTCCAAAAACCAGCCGGGTGTTTTTAACATAAATCATTCAACTGAAGTTTGTGCTCAGCAACAGGCTGTAGAATGGATCAGCTTGGGTAGCATCACAGAGTTCAGTGAAAGTGCTAGCTGACACAGCAATTTTGTAGTGCGCTTCCAGTTAGCGATCAGAACTTGAATTATCATCGTTACCTACCACTTTTTCACCGTCTAGGCAACACAAAACTAACCTACTTTGGCCTATTGAGCCTGCAATCTTCCAGTATATAGTAGCATAGTAACGAAATGACGTAACGTAGCTTAGCACACATGATAATTGCAGACGAACACACACACCAATGTGGGAACATAAAGCAATCTTAGTACCTTGCGCACGCCCGGCTGGTAAAAATGGAGAGCCTGCTAATGCAAATCCCAGACAGCTATTGGATTGGGTTGTTGGATTTCTCCCCTTCACTGGTATTAATAACCGACATGCCCGTCTTCAACGTGACCCTTGACCCAGTCCAGAATATGATCCCTACCCTTCAGAATAGCAAGAGATATGTCCAGGTGTTACAGCAGAATATGTCTCCATCTCTACCCTACAGGAGACGGTCAGTTGATCCTCCTACCCGGCAACATTCCCCTCTCTGTCCCAAACCTGTCAAACCTGTCAAACCTGTCAGGCCAGACCTTTGTCCTGGTGAACCCATCTGACCTAAGCCAACCGGCCGCCGTGCCAACCACGGCCACCACAGCCAACCAGCTCCACACCACCAGCTTCATCAACCCCATGGGTGGGGTAATCCCCGGGGTCAACCCCGGCGGTTACATCGTGCTGCACCCAGGGGCTTTCCCCAACACGGCTCCCATCATTAACCTGACGGGGGGTAGAGCTACCAGTGTTGAACAACAGCAGCAGCTAGCGGGACTGGCTGGTGAGTGGACTCGTCCGCCATCACATGTAAAAATTCATCCAAATAGAGAGTGATTAAGAGCTGTGGCAGCAAACCAATTGGGTAGTTTTCATATAAATCATCTGGGGCTGTGCTCAGCAACGGCTAGTTGTAGAAGGTGCTGACTTAGTAATTTTGTAGAGCACTTCCAGTCCAACGAATTAGGCCCAGTGGGGAATAGAACGTAACTAGGGCCTTCTGAATACGAGTCAGATATTCTTACCCACTGATCTAGTCGTGAAACGACTTCTAATATCGCATACTTGTACCCTTTGTACACACACACACACACACACACACACACACATACATACATACATACATACATACAAAACACCTGCAGCCGCAACAACCCTCGCACAGTCCATCACACCAGCGCCCTCCGCCTCCTTCACCAGTGCCAAGAGCGCGCCCTCCAGCAAACATTCTCCCCACAACCCCTCCCCACCCAAAGTGCATCCACTCCACAGAGTCCCTCGCGACGGCTCGCCAGATAACATCATGACGCCGGCCACAGTGGAGGACCACTTTGCTAAGGCGCTCGGAGAGCAGTGGTCTCAGCTGAAGACCAACCTACAACCTCACAGTCAAGCAATTGTAGCAGAAAACACCGTTGCTTCTTAGCAGTCGAGGAAGAACATCAGACTATTAAAGGAATCAAAACCATTAGGAAACCACCCCGCTGTTTTAACTTCTTCACAGTACCAAAGATGCTTACGTCTTATGCATGTGCGTGTACGTTACTAGATGACTGTACTATGTGTCGTTCATTTACTGGGACAAATTTCTCATCCAGTTCTTTACGTAAGTAATGTATCCTCATCTTCACTGCCTACTGTCATATTTCTGCACTCCATTTGGCACAAGAGCAATCAACGCTTCACATTTTCCGGACCACTCGCCTTAAAGTACTGAGGTCAGAGTGAGAAAGATTTGGTCATATTCTACATACACATGTATAAAAACAGGTCAGCTATTGCTTCTTAGACTCTGTCACTCACATGTCCTGCATTTTCCATTTAAACCGTTCCGTTTCTTTCAAGATAGCATACTGGAATCAATTTTTGTTTCTCACGATGTGTTCTTAACATAGTGTCACTGTTTCCAATTACTGCACTAACTGTATACATTCAACACGTTAGCAAAACCATTAGGCATTTAGACGTTCCATTCATAAGTTTTCACATCTGACTTTTATCAACACACAATTCATTGTTGTTTTTTTTCAACCACTTGACATTATAGCCGTTACCATAAACTCATTGTTTGTACTAGCAGTGTTTGTACCTTTCTTTTCATTTGTATATGTATATAATATGAATGCAGCACACACAACAGTGCTAAACCCATGCACATATCACTTTCTGCCATTGTATGTTTAATTCACTACCATGTAGTAATTTCAATCCAGTGCTTGACTGTGTTGCCATGACAGTGTTGCCGTGACTGTGTTGCCATGATGCCTGTGCAGACCTTTGTACACCGTGTATGTATGTTTCATATTAAATTTACTACCGTTGATGACCTTGATCATAAATATTTATGAGGTGAACCAAGGCCACGCACACTAGCAGTGGCCAGACCACACAGGGCATCCGGATCATCCTGGGTGGCACCACCGACCGTCCACAACAGCTGGAGACACGTGACGGAATGTTCCAAAAGGAAACCCTGGCATGCCGCTATGCTCTCCTGATAGTCAGCAGGCCAAGTAGGGCGGGATGTACGTTGCCTCATACCCAGGTGTTCATTCACACCGGAACCAGACCACGTCTGGCGTTGATATTGTAATTACTATAAGGACTGTAGAGGACTGGGACTGTTGCGGTCTGTGGCTGTAGTCTTAGACCTCTTATAATCCCTCCCCAGTAATGCACTTCTTAATTAAATATCCAGTTCAAACAGGCCAGTGCAGATGAAAACAACCTGGGATGTTACTAATGTGCTTAGATGTTAATGTAGCAGACTGAGAGGTGAAGAGCATGCATCAGTATATCATCTACTGAACTCTCACAATCACACCGTGGCCTCGTTCCCAGTCCACAAAAGAGCACTCTTTTGTGGGGGGAAGGGTGGCCTGGGTACGAGGCTAACCCTGTCCATAGCAGGGCCTAAAATTAGGGTTAGTAGCAGCCAAAAAGCTAATGGTTTTTCCTAAAATAGTATGGCCCAATTGGGCTAGTAATGGATTTGATGGATGTTGATTTCCGCATGCATGCTGTTGTCCAAAACACCAAATACATAATATATGTCTTCTCTGAAGCATGTGAAATGTACTGTTTTGTATATTGGAGTGGGAGGCATGCAATTGAAATTGACCGACCCCGGCCCTAGTGGCAGATATGAGCTTACAGGTCTTCATCCAATCATGTAGTACTAAAACAGAGAAATTTTAGGCCCTGGTCCATAGCTGCTTATTGCTAATTAGTTAATGGATCTAACTAATATAATATTAACTTCCTTCAGCTTCTTGGGTGAGGTACTCGCAGCCTCCCACAGCCCGTCTCGAGGCGGGAGAACGCTAGCTTGAGTCCTGGGGAACTGCCAGAGTCCCGTGTTCCACTGGTGTTTTGTTACTTTGTATTTGTCACTTCAAAATTTATGTCTATCCAATATTTCTGCTGATGTATAATTATTATTACTTTTGTACAAGTCATAATCCATACTAGCGAATTAATGTGGTGTTACAGTTTGAAGAGCTCAGAGCCAGACTAGTCAGTCTAACCCGCATGCATGCAGATTACCCCTGCGACGCAAGCACTCGATCACGTGCTGATGTAATCCCGGACCCGCCCCTTGGTTATATTAAGAGAATGGTTCCTGTTTGCAGTAGTGCTCCAGACAAAGAGAGTGAAATGGTGTGATTATTGTACTTTTGTTTGCATTACACTTTCGATAAACCCAATTCAATATTACATTACAACTAACCAATGTAGGTACTACTATTGTAACACAGTACGTTTTTAGCCATAATAATATTATACTAAAGCATGAAGCTACCTGATTCAATGTATACTCAATCGGTGAACACCTTTTTAGCATTTTTCTTCTGAGATATCAAATGCTCCATAAAAAGTCTTTTGAGGGTAGTACATAACCTAACCCAAAGTCCCTGTATATTTGGCAGTAGGGCCTCAAAAGTGTGTTTCAAATGGCATATTTTGATGATCAAGCCTAAAACCTTGAGTATCACTCACAGACGTACTAATCTATATTTGACCTAAATATTAATACCAATCCCAAAATATTGCCATTTTTGCTCATGCATTAGATCACAGTTGTCAGCGTTATAAAGTTAGTCTGAAATGCCAAACGTACAGCAATTTCTCTGCCCTTTCAAGTTCTTGTACAATGGCATTCTCTGTGTTTTCAAGTTGTTTGTATGATGCCATTTCACTGTAATAAAAAAGAATCCTTCGTTGGAATGTTTTTGAGTGCCTGCTCTATGTATGGCTCAGCTTAATTTCTTTATGAAGAGGTTTTGGTATGCCTTCGTCAAAGTCAGCTGATACTTGCCAGAATCATGCATGTGATGAAGTTGAACACCGTGTCTTTTATGACCTAGTGTAGGTGTATCCAACCTCATGAAACTGGTGAGACATCAGCAATACCCACTGCAGATGCCTACTACCATGGGACATTGTCAGGGTAAAGTTTTTGAAGTGCTGGGGGGAGATGGAAATACTGCATAGTCAAAAGAGTATGATTCCTACTTGAAGGTGCATGATACACAAGAACATTCTATAAATTTAATTATCACCATCAAATTCAGCAAGCATGTAGTCTATTATAAATGTACTGTGGCTGCATTTTCAGTTCTAGGGGCCTAGCTACTTGAATAATAAATTAATGTTGTGTCTTGATCTCAGGTGTGTCTGCTTAACACTACTGCTTACAGTTAGCTAATACTAACTTACTGTCATCTGGCAGGCTTTGGGATGTGAATCTGCAATTTTTTTGTGTCCGCAGTCAAATATATACTTTAAACATTTGTGACCACATATCACCTAGGCTCACTTAAGTTCAGAAGGTCTCATCTGCAGCAGTGTCCGGGAGTATAGGGTAAAGACAAGGGAACCCTCACCCCCATTCAGAGCTTCCTCCCCAAAGAAAAGCTGATCAAGCGTGGAGTCACATATCAAAGGTAGCTAGCTATGTCTGTCAGCCTATTCCTACCATTATAGCTAGCTATTAACACTGCTCAAAAAGAAAGTCTATACTGAGAGACTCAATTTGTCATATGAAGTGCATTAGACGCCCTCAGGGAACTCAAAATAGAGGGTGGCGTGCCATAAATATTATTAGCTATTGCATTATGCAGGCCAGTTTCATTATTTTGAGGTATGGTGCACTAGCCTCATTCACCCCAACTTATTAGTACTGCATGGGATGACTGGAAGCAGGTGCATATATAGCTAGCTATACAGGACTAAAGGATGAACTTCAAGAGGGAGAGGTAGCATGAGTATTCAGCCAGAAATCCTACTGTTTTACAAAGTTTTTGATTTCCAACAACTACATATCCACAGTGATTTTCCACTGGTGCACATTCAAGGACATTTGATATTGCTCTAGCAAAGGCAGAAATGAATAGGTAGAGGGAAAGACGGTGGATGTATTTCTCGCACGCCTTAACGAAGACAATTATCAAAATGGCTAAAACAAAGCTGTAGAGTGGAGCCTGGGAACAAGGCTATGGTATCGCAATGGCCCATTAATAATTGGTACTTATTAATGGTGATGTGATTGAGGCAGTACTGTAGTTTGTATGCTGGATATTATTTTGACTCTTGACTCTCGATGTACCAACAAGAGAAAGTAAGTCTGATAATGCTTTGTGAACCTATTGAGGTTCAACTCTTGAGGTGCAACGCTTTATCGATTGAGGTTCACCTCTCAGACGGTTGGGGTTTATAATACTGAATTTGACACACATCTGACGGATTGTCGAAATGGTGCGCTCGTTTGCAGACTGGGGTTCGGAGCGTTATCTCCCCAAGGTGATCAAGTCGGGGATCGGGCCCCCTGTACACATATTGATCTTCGACTTTCTACGACCTAGTAGCAGAACGCCGGTAAAATATTCTTCTCCCGAGGGATCCCGAAGCTGAATGGACGACTGGGCACGTTGCGGTACCCACTGTGATTCTCAGTCTCGCCTATCCAACGCTTCTGGGGCAGCCATACCTCTACAAGTATATCTGACCCTGCAGGAGGGATGGGAAGCTCACTAGGCGTTTTTTTTTCTTCTCCAACTAGGCCTGGGAAGAATTATTTATAAGTTTGGCTATCCAGGAGGGAGGGAGGCTAGTTTTTTTTCCAACTAGGCCTGGGAAGAATTGCTTATAAGTTTGACTATCCAGGAGGGAGGGATGCTAGTTTTTTTTCTCTCCAACTTAAGTCGTTTCTCTTTATAGAAATACCACGAATAGTCATCTCTCTATCAGTACTAAGCCTGGGAAGAATTATTTGACCGTCCAGGAGCTAGCTACAGGCTTCTTTCCCCCCTCCAAGTGAAGTTGAATGTTTCTCTTAATTGGAATACCACAGATAGTAATCTATCTATCAGTACTAAGCCTGGGAAAAACTGTTTAGAAGTTTAAGTATGTCTGACCCTTCAGGAGGGATGGGAGGCTCACTAGGTGTCCTTTTTTCCCCCCTCTGACCAACTAGGCCTGGGAAGAAATGTTTAGCTAGCTATAAAAGTTTGTCTATCCAGGAGGGAGGGATGCTAGTTATTTTTCCCCCTCCAACTTAAGTTGTTTCTCTTTATATATAGACATGCATACCACAAAATTAATAGTCATCTCTCTATCAGTACTCATGCAGCCTGGGAATTAAGAATTGTTTGACCATTCAGTAGCTATAGGCTTCTTTTTTCCCCCTTCAAGTTAAGTTGTTTCTCTTTGTAGAAATACCACAAATAACCATCTATCTATCAATAGTAAGCCTGGGAAAAAAATGTTTATAAAGTTTGACCGTCCAGGAGGGAGGTGGCCAGGCTTCTTTTTCCCCCCCCTCCAACTTAGCCATACCTAAGTTGCTTCTCTTTATAGAAATACCAAATCTATCTATCAGTAGTTGAATATATTGTTTGCCTGCCCAGGAGCTATAGGCTTCTTTTTTCTCTGTCCAAGTTAAGTGGTTCCTCTTTATAGAAATACCACATCTATCCATCACTATAAGTCTGGAAATGTTTTTCTCAAGTCCAGGCTGATAACTACTGAATTTTATTCAGTAGCTACAAACAGCTGCACACACTGAATACTAACAGAATAGTTGGAATGAGAAGTCATTAGGAAAAGCACACTAGCAGTATAGGCAAAACATGTACAGCAGGATCCCATAGCATATTATGGTTGCTAGTGGAACAAATTAAAGAGCAAAACATGTACAAATAAAAAACAAAAGTTTAAGTACACAAACAATACAATTTACAGAAGTTTTAACTGAATTAATGGTAGAATATGACAAAAAAATTCTGGAGTAAACTGTTCCACAGTTTTACAGAACTACTAAAAAAAGGAGAATTTTTTTTCGTTTTTGTTTTCTATAATCTTAGAATTTATGCAACACACAACGTTCAGCAGACCCAAAGGAGCCATATACATGTAGGGGTGGCAATGAGGTAGTGAAGCATTTAGAGAAGTAGTTGTTCAACATGTTTGCATTGTCCAGCTTATTGTCTGCACATGTACCATCAGACTGAGTCATTGATAGTGTTGTGGCTGAATCCTTCCTGAAAGGCTTCATTGTTTTCCAAAACTGATTTTTGTTTCCAGTATTTGTTCCTTAAAAAAAAAAGGACTGTTTGGAGTTTCTCAATATTGATGTCACTTTATTATGCATGCCTTTATATTTATATTTTCTTCTTCAATACAAGACTACTGGATATCAGAGGACAACGCATTAGGTAATCTGTAGCCCTGTTCCAGTCTTCACTCTCAGCTTTTGTTTTGCATGCATGTAGGAAGCGGTGACCGCTGTATATCCATTACTGAGACTGCCATTACTACATGCGTAGACACTAATACATACATAATACTATGCATGTGTATACAATTAAATGCATGTACATGCCTGCACATACACACACACACACAACTGTTGTATACAGAATCATTCCAGGGAGGTACATAGATTCCTGGTGCAATAAGATCCCTCATCAGAGAAGAGGTTAATGCATTCATTCCCAAACTGCCCAAGTGTATATTAGGTTTGTTTCCCATGTACCAATTTATTATTTATGGTCCAGTCTTTTTTATGAGCAACTTGAAAACCTCCTCTCTCAATACCTGTCTTAAACAGAAAACACTTGGACTCGATAGCACTGAAGTGATTATTGCTTACTGTAATACAATATAGTGGCCAGCCATGCTTTCTGAATTGGATATAGAAGCTGCAAGTTATTTAAACTATAGTGTGATAGGCTAGGTTTGCTGGTAAAAGGATGCAGTGAAACTCCCACTTTAAATTTAGGAGCATAAAGTAGCTTGAATACGATGTTAATGTTACACGGCAGGCCAGGACAGCTATGAAATAAAATGTACAGGATTTGTTAGACTGCACAAGTTCAAGTGAACATCTCACTCAATTGTTGTTACAAACCATGCACTAGTACTCTAGCTTGAATATCCAGTAAACCAGTAGGGGAAAACTGCCGTCTCTGATACAATAATTGTACCTACACTATTACAAAGACAGGGCAAGTACGTGAAGGGGTGATGTATTACCATTGTGAAATACAATGCAATGATCAGTGCATCAGTAAAGTAATACTGTCATTAGGTTATATCTTCAAATCTGCTGTGATATTAAATTCACGTTCACTCTCCTGAGATGTGATGGATGGTGGCCTCACTATGTAGGGGTTTGGTCCATTGGTAACACTTTGTTCTGTCGTACCTCCAAAAGCATCCACCTCACAAATATTAACAGCATACCTGTGTAGGAGTAGCAGAGAAAAGGTTCCAAAAATTATAGCAGACGGTATATCAGCATCGCACATGTATCACAAGTACATGAAGTGTAAATCCCTCCGGCTACCCGCCAGTAGGCATGGTCTGACTGATTTGTCTCAGGGCAGCCGATAGTTGCTAAGACTCACTATGGGTAGATGGATGTAAGTTGTACATGTGTGCAGGCAGTCATAATTAGCTGTATATCACGCTATTGGCACCTTTGATAGTATGGCTTCCCATGAGACAAATGCCATTACTGGTGCATGTACATGTAAAGCCAGTGTACGCAACTGATTCCCAGTTGAACAATAATTACTGACTCTACACAACAGCTTTCTGCAAAAGAGGGGGGGTGGGTTTATTTTTGAGGGTGGGCTTATTTTGCCCACCTAATTGTATCCACAAACTGGTAAGCACTGGAGTAGGCTCTAAAGAAAGAGGTGGACTAACAAATGAAAGCTGGCTTCACAAACACGAATTGTAATGGTTGAACTTTAGAGGTATATACAACGCAGCAACACGATCAAAATATGCAATGGAAAAATGTTCCACATATATATAGTACCATAGTAAAATTGAGTTCAGTGTTCCTTCCATCACACTGTGCATGCGCTATGTACATGTACATGTACTTCTAACTCAGGTAAAGAAAATAGAGATTGGTGGCTTACTGCTTTGCAAGAGGGTCCTGAAAAGTGTATCCTCTTTTCAGTGGAGGTCGTGAAGATTTCCTCCTGCCACTTCCTGCAGCCGCTTTACCCTACAGAGCAGAGGGTTAGTACCTACCATCCTGTCTACAGAATAGCTATTACATCTATCACACAGCAACAGAAAATAACAATAGGAATGCGTGCAGAGACCCAGTCAAGGAGCAGCCATGCAGACTTACTGGCTCCGTCCTTGGGGACTTTGACCTTCGAAACACCAGTAACATAAACTTCAGGATGTCACCCCATGTCCAGTGGGCTACAATACACAAACAGTGACCCTGAAGTAATACATAACAGCTGTGAACATGAATGTGCATCTCACACGAGTGCAGCAAGGCTGCTTATTAGTCTACTTAGCCTTAAAATCATGCCTAGGCTCCATTCCCAAGCTTCTATCATACGGTGTAGAAAAGTGGCTCTTCTACACGGTGTGATAAAAGCTGGGGAGTGAAGTTTATGATGTACTATGGACTTCAGTTAATGGTCCTACAGGAGTCCCAAGATATGGAAATGTACAGTACACTGTACTTCCTGTTGATCCTGTTGTCGATACTGTTTTGAACACGTAAATATTGTTATAGATGCTAGGTTGGGAGTGTGGTTTCCACGCAGCACAGCTGTCTAGCCAATGTCTACCAGTGGACAATCATGGCTGATTCTTGGATAGATGTTGTGGGTATCTAGACTTACATGTAATAACTGTTACTCAAATAGAAACACACCTTTCTCCACCCCGGGTTTCGTTCATTGAAGAACTTGATGTTCGGGTTTAGCAACTCCTTTTCCGAAATTGAAGCCACAAAATTCTTCGCGTGACTCATCTCTCTCTCCAAGACAAAGGTCTCAGGGTTGTATGTTTCATTAGGTCTCTTCAAACCTTCAGCAAAGTCATTTAACATATTCTTAAAAAATTCCGGTGTCTCTCGGTCGTACCGAGGATACGCCTCGTTGAATTTGATTATCATCATGTAGCTCTTAAACGTGAAGGCTTTAGCAATAACGTAGAGAGGTGTGAAGGGGTGGAGGATCATTTCTGCGTTAGTAGAGAGTGTACATATAGTTTAGGCATGAGTATATGTACTTGTATCTCATTGCTATACAATGACGACTCAGCTAAGTAAGTTATGCTTTTGTTAGAGAATAGTGAGCATACTTTATAGTATATGCGGCAGTCTTCGATAGCAAAAAAGCTTAATTTCATCGTGTATTCGTTTGCGTCACTGTGTTCAAAGTGCTATGTCACTAAACTTCCATTAGGGGTGGGGCTCATACACTGTACATGCTGTTTTGTGGAAGTGTCAATATGTGAGACAGTGTGTATGAGCCCCACCCTTAACAAAAGTTCAGAGATATAGCACTTTGAATGCAGTACTAGTGACATGATTGAAATCTGCAATGGAATACCTTACGGCTGGTACTAATTGATTTAAGTGTAAGTAACACTAAAGGAATGCAAACACATTTCCTGTAGGCGAGGTGTTGCTTCCGTGCACATGCAATAGAGCCAAAGAGTATGCACTATGATGGAGTTGCTTGCAGAGAGGTTAGACGGCGGCGATTAGGGGCATTAACACAGAAGTAGTGGTAGTGAGGAGAGGGGAGAACATCAGCAGGAAGTTTACTGACAACGGGTAAAGCTGATTCGGCAGCAGGAAAGTGATGACTGCCATTCTCAAAGCCTCGGACTGGCTGAATGGTAAAATGAGCAGTGTAATACACCTCGATTCCCGCGGGGCCCTCCGCATGGAATACCATGTATGCACTAGTATTAATAATAATAATAATATACTCATGTTGCCGCCGTAGCGCTTACGCCATTGACCACGCACCCACAGACGCAGGCGGAGCTTGTAAGACCTCCAGTCAGAGGACAAGAGCAAGAACAACCAGAGACCACACAATCCTGATCACCATACAATTCCTTCTTCCTAGTCTCCCATATCAGTAATACAAAGCTCTTAACTTGCTTTAATAATGCTTTAAAATCATCCCTGTTCCAATTCTCAAACCCTAAAATAAAACTTGCCTTATTAAAACTATCAAGTGTACTAAACTCCCCAAACCTCCCCCCCAATAGATTTTCTAATTCAACCATGAAATTATTTCTAATGCTGTCATATGCTGGACACTCCCAGAGAACATGTACCACACTCTCACATTCACCCCTGCATAATTTACACTGCCTATCATCATTTTTACCCCTATGTCTTCCTAACTCTTCATTCAGACCATTCGTACCTGACCGAAACTTAAACAATAATCTTGTACCCGGATCACCTACCCCCTGCAAATAATTCTTGAATTCTATTTCCTTACAGAAAGACTTGTACAGATTCAACTTAACTTTAGTATTCAAGCTGTCATTAAAGTCCTTGTATTCTCTATCCCTCAACGCTTCGTCTACCGTATCTAAAAACAAATTAATATTATCTGCAGCTAATACCTCTTGGCTATCTAAATCTAACTGCAGCAGCAATTCATTAATTACTTTCATCCAAGTTTTCCTCTGCCTACCTCTACATGGTTTCACTTCCCACACAGCATCTAATAGTACTCTAGGATACCGCTCATTATCCAACTTATTGACTTTATACCACCACTTAAGTTTGCTTCTATCCCTCCTCCCTTTCAAGGACTCTAACCCCATATCTCCCCTTACCGCTTCATTACACGTTTTGGAAGAGCAGCCAAGTATCTTCTTAGCTGCTCCTAGCTGAATGGATTCTAAGGAAGCTGCCTGCCGTTTATTACAAGCCCACACTTCACTACCGTATTCTAAAGTAGGACGAAGTACTGAAACTAACAATAATCTCCTTGCAACGGTACTGATATTTCTATTACTTACAAACCGGTGCAAACGATTAAGCTTTTTCTTCCCATTATCAATTACCTTCTGTACATGACTATCCCATGACCCATTCTCAGCAAATTCAATCCCCAAGTAACAGTAACTTACAACCCTTGGAATTGCTTTATCTCCCCACTTCCACGCACACATATCTGTAATAGCCACCTTAGAAAATACCACAACAGCACTCTTTTTGATGTTAGATTTCAACCTCCATTTGTTACAAAATCCTTGTACTACATTAATCAACTTTTGTAAACCCTCCGCATTAGTAGTTAAACCAACAAAATCATCTGCAAACATTAGTCCCCCAACCTTAACATCATTCTTAATGATTATACCAAGCCCAGCTTTCTAGTATTAATATAGTCTTGAAACTAGCCCACTATAATTAAGGTGGATACTACAAGCGATCTCCTCCTTCATTAGTGGGCTGGTTTCGAGTCTAATATTAATACTCACATAAATGTTCCGCATACAAATACTGCGCAGAAATACACAATGTGATGATAGTACACAGCTCACCCCTCAGAGCCATGCAGACTGGGATGAGGTAGACGAACGGACCTCCTTGGTAGTAGTTCTTGAACACTCCCAGCCCAATCTGGGTAAAATACAATAATATTGTCAGTTGTGAGTACCAACTGCAACAGCAATACGTGTATAATGTAAAAGTAGCTGTGCTCGTTTCAATCCTCGCTTCAGCTATATACCTGCTTGCTTCGCTTGCAACCCTCGCAGGTGTCTGTTGAAGTCGAGGTCAGAACTAGAGGTCAGGACTGTCAGATGATGTACCAAACTTTGATTAAATGATGTCACGTCCCGTGACAGACACACTCACAGATAGAAAGATTAAAAAAATGGATTCCGTCTCAACTCTAGAACCATACTAAACCAGCATTTTTGGGTGTGATACATACAACCACATACTGCTTATACATGTATGAAGTTGGTTCACGGGTAAATATACAGAGGTTATAGCCAGTTTTAGAGAGCTACCTATAGCCCTAGCATACATACATGTACATGTGACGGAATTTAATTATGGACAAATAAGAGTTCCAAGGTAGGGAAGGGGAGGGTGGGGGGTGGTTCCTGGTATGCAGTAGAGCTACCATGTGCATGTAATTGTTACCTTCATCAGTGTGTACTTTTCCTTGCGGTCGATGCCCACCAGCATGATACCTCTCAGGGACCCGTCCGTTCTCTCTCGGCAAATCATGATGTGAGAGTAGGTGAGAAGAACCCTATGAAATACATCTATACTGTGGGGGAGGGAGGGAAGGGGGAGGTCTAAATTTCCTGGGGGGGGGGGTGGGGCATGCCCCAAAGCCCCCTAGCATGAGCATACATCATTGTGCACGTACATCATCCCCCAAAATCGTCAACAGTTCACTATTACCCCTCTTGGCAATTTTTCTAAATGAACCCCTGTATTTACTTACCTTACTGACTCTGTGGCCAGCATTTCCTTCAAGAAACTGTGCAGCTCATTCACTGATACCTGCATGGAAAATACATGAAGGTGTCTGCAGTGTAGCAGTGCATCCAACAAATTAATGTTTGAGATTTCACATTCTGACTCCAGCTGTGCAAGTGTTGATGCTAAGGGTACAACAGAGCTCTGATAGCCACACATCTTCACTCATTTAGACCTAAACAAGACTGATATTTCATATCTAAAAACCAGCCGGGCATTTATTTTACACAAATCATTCAATTGAAGGTAGTTTTCAGCAACAGATTAGTCTTAGCTTAATGCAGCTGTAGAATGGACCAGACGGTCTCATCATGTAGCGCTGCAAGCGAAAGTGCTGACACAGCAATTTCGTAGTGCGCTTCCAGTTAGCAATCAGAACTTGCCAAGACAGAACTATCGTCGCTACCTACCGCTCTTTCGCCGTCTAGGCAACACAAAACTAACCTAGCTTGACGTACCTTGGCCTATTGAGCCTGCAAACTTTCAGTAGCTTCCACTGCGGTCGTGGCTATAGTTGCATAGTAACGGAATGACGTAACTTAGCGCACGTGATATTTGCGGACGAACACACACACACACATACAGAACAATCTTAGGACCAGCCGGGCGCGCTTCGAACTGCACCAGAAGCTACAATGATCGAAGGCTCTTAAGTCCGAATTGAGAGGATAGCATTCTCCTTCTATTGCAGCATTTGTCCTTTCAGTGAATGGCTTTTAAAAGCTAGGTGGTTAATCTGTGCATCCAGTGAGGCAAGGCTTGTTAAGTATTCACTGCATATGTTATGTTGTTGCCTTGAAGGCTACCACAACTGTATAAACCATGTGTTACAACAGCCTCATCCCCAGGCCCTCCCTAAAACGGGGTAGGACCTGGTCTTTTCTCACGCGAGTGACGCTGAGGTAATTGTGCATAGGCGAGCACAATTGCAGCTCTCCGACATCGAGGAAAGGCAGCGAATCAATACTTCTTGTGACTAATCTTCAGGTCGCATTGTTTCCACAGACTGAGCACTGAAGTAGAGTCGGTGGTGAAAGATAAAGAAATGCAGATCTCGGTCCCCACCTACGCAAAATTAAGCAAGTTAAATCACGTGAGAACCAATACCAGAGTGAAGCAGAGAATATACACTACCAGGGCTGGTACTAGACGTACGCATTGCGCAGATGGGGCCGGGCCTCGCGCAGAGTTAGTTAGCACAAAACCACACCCACAAGAACGTTTGGGAGCCGCATCGTCCACAATTTCTGGAGAAGCGACAACTATACAAATTGGCCTTCAGGAGACGGATGTCTCTGTATACAACGCAGTTCCAAGGACCAGTTATGGCTGCTACAGGAGAGCAGAGGTGCTTGAAACTCACGTTCGTATCACTTGCGATCGATCCGCGTACCGTCCATCTCCAGTGGTCAGATCTCAGCTGAAACAGAGGCTACACAACTCTAATCGCGTTGGAGCTGTAATATGCCTACCTGGGTAAAAAGAAGTGATTGATTTGTCCAGATCTCTGCTCCTTCGTGCGCCAGAAGTACAAAGGCAGCATCCATGTAACTGGTAGGACGCCATCTTGAACACGTGCTTGGCCCCCAGGGCCGAAAGTGATACGGACATAGATATATATATACATATATAGATATATATATATACATACACTACATGTAGCTCAGATTCGATCCCCACACTGCAAGATTACTTGCCTCGTGCTAAGGCGCTCGGCAATAAACTGGAAGTTAATTGATTACATGTCCACCGCTAATTGTACAATACCAACACAGGATGTGATGTCAGACTCACAGATACCTCAGTTCAAAAGAGTGACAAAGAACAGTTATTCTAGAAAGCACCAGGATCTCCATAATCAGTAGCAACACTAGCCTTCTCAACTATGTAGGGCCCCTACTTGTAATAAATATCATTATAACCACAGCCAAAACAGAAGAAATACATGTACAATAGTAACCACAACTAGGAAATGTAATGTCTTTCATGTACATGTAAGATGTGAGTAGCTTTAATTCCCTGGCCCTTCCTAAAACGGGAGAGAGACTGGTATCTTTTCTCACGCGAGCGCTGTTGAGGGTAGAAAGGGCTTAGTTATGTGTAGGCGTTCTCAGACTACACTATATAGTCAGGAACGTATTGGCCTCTTACTGACTGAAGCTGGTCTCACTGATCATCCTTACCTCATCCAGGTACTGAGTCTCACAGAGATAGACATACAGCCTCAAATTTCTCTTCATCGAACGCCCGATACCTCTGCAAGTGAGAGAAAGAAAACCTAACTGTGAGTGAAGACTTTCATACCGCACATTTTAGTCCTAGCTATCAGGTCGCTTGCAGATCTGACTTGTAGGTGTACAGAAATGTCTAAGCGCTCTGCAGTTCAAGAAAATGAGAATGGAGACATGTGGACTACCTCCTGTGTTTACAGGGTCAAAGTTGTAAAAACTGAAAACCTCAATCTTGATGTCTTGCAGTATCATGGAGGGTGAAGCTTACCCAGTCATGAATTTTCAATTTCCATTCACCTCCGGATGGGCCTAACCCTAAGGCTATAGAGCTATTCACATGTACTGAAGGTAACTTACGTCGCTCCAATTGCCACTTTCCAGAAGACGAACAGTTCAATCAACACCTGCCGAGGTGGAAAGATCGAAAGGTATCAATGAGTTGATATACTGCTTAACAACAATGCCCCATAGAGTGATGACTACCGTAGAGGCTGGACAACAGTATTTCAGATTGGAACGATCGTTACTTCAAATAGTAGTTCATTATAAACTAGAATCCTGTTCACTGCAACTCTGCTGAGCGTGGGACACATCAAGGAAGGCACCCATAGAGTCCTACAGGGGAGCCCTTTTAGGAAGCAGACTTAGAATAACAGGAAATCTAAACAAAATGTATCTCAGAGCTCCCACACTTTGTGCAGGTGGGGTGGGGGACTTCTCAATAGGTAGCACTCTGAACCCAGGACTGTACCCTCAGGATATCAAAACAAGAAGCATCTCAGAGCTCCCACACTTTGTGGACTTCTCACTAGGTAGCAATCCAATTAAACCCAGGACTGTTCCCTCAAGGACCTAGGGTTTTAATGATTGCATTAATGTACATGTAAGGATTAATTAAGATAATTTTTCAGGGATTCTTTCGGTTGGACCCTACGTTATGTAAAACATATAGCAACAGGTCCTGAAGAGGGGGCTTCTCAGTTGGCTCTTGCATAAGAAAGAAAGCCTCTCCAAATACCAACTTTAATTCGGAAAGAAACTTTGCAGACGTTTGGACTAGATGCTCTAGTCTTCTTCTGGGCGAAAGTGAAATTAACATGAGAACACCTGCAATTTAATAGCATATTATAGTTAAATGCTCCAGCCAGGATTGGAACCCTGGTCTGCAGGGCCTAACTGGTTTAACCGTCATGTTCGCCCTACCAAAGTTCGTTCTATTTGCTGATTCACGCTTTCACAGTTGACACTGCCATCGCCAAAATTCAATTACAATGTGCTAATAATTAGCATTAATTTTCACAACTCTCCGCATATATTCCTGCGGAGTTGTGAACAGGTAAGGCGCTTTTTTTTCCGCGCGGGGGGAGGGTCTGGGTACGACCGTACGAGACTATACAAGTCAGGCTGATACAAGTACAGTACTGTGCTGGTTCTGGACTCACCCATAATATTCGCTTCACATACTTCACGCAGAAGTAACAGAGCCAGGCCAGTAGCAAAGTCACACAAATGGTCCAGAGCTTTAGTCGGGACCACCACCACTGATGTGAGTCCTCGGCTATGCTTTCACTAGCAGAGGGTAGACTAGTAGCTTCAGAGGCCATCCTTGTCGAATTTTTCACTTTTGACGCTCTGCCTCTAGTGGCTATTAAATGCAGGTGTAGTCTAATATCCACGGTCAGGTGACGTCAGTATCAACGAGCTGGCTTCAAGTTATCCCGTCAAGTGCCGGTAATTATATTCATAATAGGGTCAAACGTATACTCGGTCGCCGTTCTTCTCTTGAAAAGGGCTCTCGTCGACGTGAAATGTATTCTTGAAAAAAGTAGTTAATGTACTAGTGAAATCCAACTTGAAAAGGCTGTGTGCTCTACCTTTGATGCTGAAAATTGGCGCTGACTCACTGCTTTGTGCAGCAGCTGCGCAATAACACACGCATTTAATTAAAATTTGCCGCCAGCCGCGGCGCGCGCCTTAACTGAATACGGTCTATTAAGGGGTCACTATCTTCCATCAACAGGTGGAGTACCAGTATTGCTTGGAACCGGTCGAGCTTGAATAGTTGTAATACTTGAACTTGTGTGAACTCTATATGTGTGTAGGTAGTTATTAATAAGGTATTTTGTTTAGCTAATGTCTTTTGATGTTCGTTGCTATGTGGTTTTGTATAACTATCTGTGTGTTATCAGTAATCAAGGGGTGGTCATGCACTCCCATACGCACTATAGTCACAGCTAAGACCGGGGTCAAAAAGTGGTCAACAGGTCAAGGGGTATTTTTTCCATTGGTCAAGCGGCCAAGGACAATTTTTATAGCCTAGTATAGCAGTCAAACGGTCAAGAGCCTTTTTGCAGACATAAATTTTGGTATGGTCAAACAGTCAAGAGCCATCTTGCAGAGTGGTCAAGCAGCCAAGCAGCAACAATGACGGTCAAAATTTCTTGACCCCGCTCTTAGCTGTGACTACAGTGCATATGGGAGTGTCCACCCCTTGGTAATGTAGTTTGAAATACCGGTATATTATATTATTATTCTGAGGAGGTTGAAATACGTGTAGAAGCAACTGTGGCTAAATTAAAATATATAAACATTCATTGCAGTATAGTCATCTATGCAAATCCATAAGCTGGTGCACCATGGAGGTGCAAGAAGTGAGAAATGACTACCTAAAGTTCCATTGTAAACACTTAATTCCTTAGCTAATTACAAAAAGAGAAGTTTTAATACAGAGTCCTTTATAAATATTCTTCGGTATGAAGGTAGCAATAACCAAGCATCCACCTATCGACATTTCTTGCAGCTTGTATAACTAGCTCGCTAAGCCAAGTGTTCATTTCTTTAGTGAACTTCCTGTTGAAGATACTGGACGGAGTTAAGGGCACCCAACAATCGGGAACTACGTAGAACTGTGACTTTACCCTCAATAACTTTGACATGCATGGATATCAGAGGACGATGCATTGGGTAATCTGCAGCCCTGTTCCAGTCTTCACTCTCAGCTTTTGTTTTGCATGCCTGTAGCTACTGGTAGAAAAGCTGCATGCAAAAAAGGTGGGAGCTTGTGAGAGTACTCTTAAAATGTGTTTCAGGAGTGCTGAAATTTTAAGAGTTTGGAAATTTTGTTCATATGCTTATAGGGTGCATGAGTATAATTTCCTGCAATTTCAGTACTTAATTTTGGGTTAGCCTAGTCTATAAGCTATCGAGGTAGACCCTCTCTACACGCTCTAGCCTTTCCACGACCCAGTGGTGGGCGCAGAGAGGGTCTAGCTCGATAGACTAGGATTAGCCCACTACAGTTCTGAGCTGTCAATTGCAACCTGCTCTCAACATGTTAAGTGACCAAGTCTTAGCATTGATCTATAACCTATGGTCTTAGCATAGGCTGATTGTAAGAAAATTATTCCAGGACATAATAGGTACCACAAGTACTTCAGAATAAGGAGAGGAGAGAAGTACGTCATTGACTGCATAATCATTCTTTGTTTTTACAAGTTTGACCGTCCAGGAGGGAGGGAGGCTAGTAGGCTTCTTTTTTTCTCTCCGCCTCTCTTTATAAAAATATCACAAAAAAGCTTAGTTATCTATCTATCAGTAGCTACTAAGCCTGGGGAAAATTGTTTGAGCGTCCAGGAGCTATAGACTTCTTTTTTCTTCTCCAAGTTAAGTTGTTTCTTTGTATAGAAATACTACAAATAGCCATCTATGTATCTACTAAGCCTGGGAAATGAAGAATTTTTTTCAAGTCTGACAGGCTGATCATGATGGCTACTGAATTATTCAGTTGCTGCCAAGTCATTAGGAAATGCACACTTGCAGTATAAGCCCTTGCAGTGGGTTCGATGAGCTCATGATACATTTATCCTTACATACACATGTAGTGACCGAATGGAGATGCACTTCGCATGAATAATCCAATGGGACAAGTTGTATCTCGGAGCCAGTCCACCACACTTTTCACCTTCTCCTTGGTCTCCTGCTATATAATGGAATTTGTTTCCTTGGGACTTTTCAATAACTATGGCTAGCTGTCACGGGGATGTGACACAGATATGGTGGAGGGATGTCCTGTCCTAGAATGTGCTTTAGAGCCGCTAAAAATTCAAAAGTTTGGTCATGTTTATTTACTCCGTTTTTGATTCTTGTAGCTACTTCATTTTGGGTTAGTCCACTATGGTTCTGACCCCTTCGTAAATTAGGTTTGCTTCCCATGTATCAACGCTTCACATTTTCCGGACCACTCGCCTTAAAGTACTGAGGTCAGAGTGAGGTCATATTCTACATACACATGTATAAAAACAGGTCAGCTATTGCTTCTTAGACTCTGTCACTCACATGTCCTGCATTTTCCATTTAAACCGTTCCGTTTCTTTCAAGATAGCATACTGGAATCAATTTTTGTTTCTCACGATGTGTTCTTAACATAGTGTCACTGTTTCCAATTACTGCACTAACTGTATACATTCAACACGTTAGCAAAACCATTAGGCATTTAGACGTTCCATTCATAAGTTTTCACATCTGACTTTTATCAACACACAATTCATTGTTGTTTTTTTTTCAACCACTTGACATTATAGCCGTTACCATAAACTCATTGTTTGTACTAGCAGTGTTTGTACCTTTCTTTTCATTTGTATATGTATATAATATGAATGCAGCACACACAACAGTGCTAAACCCATGCACATATCACTTTCTGCCATTGTATGTTTAATTCACTACCATGTAGTAATTTCAATCCAGTGCTTGACTGTGTTGCCATGACAGTGTTGCCGTGACTGTGTTGCCATGATGCCTGTGCAGACCTTTGTACACCGTGTATGTATGTTTCATATTAAATTTACTACCGTTGATGACCTTGATCATAAATATTTATGAGGTGAACCAAGGCCACGCACACTAGCAGTGGCCAGACCACACAGGGCATCCGGATCATCCTGGGTGGCACCACCGACCGTCCACAACAGCTGGAGACACGTGACGGAATGTTCCAAAAGGAAACCCTGGCATGCCGCTATGCTCTCCTGATAGTCAGCAGGCCAAGTAGGGCGGGATGTACGTTGCCTCATACCCAGGTGTTCATTCACACCGGAACCAGACCACGTCTGGCGTTGATATTGTAATTACTATAAGGACTGTAGAGGACTGGGACTGTAGCAGTCTGTGGCTGCAGTCTTAGACCTCTTATAATCCCTCCCCAGTAATGCACTTCTTAATTAAATATCCAGTTCAAACAGGCCAGTGCAGATGAAAACAACCTGGGATGTTACTAATGTGCTTAGATGTTAATGTAGCAGACTGAGAGGTGAAGAGCATGCATCAGTATATCATCTACTGAACTCTCACAATCACACCGTGGCCTCGTTCCCAGTCCACAAAAGAGCACTCTTTTGTGGGGGGAAGGGTGGCCTGGGTACGAGGCTAACCAGGGCCTAAAATTAGGGTTAGTAGCAGCCAAAAAGCTAATGGTTTTTCCTAAAATAGTATGGCCCAATTGGGCTAGTAATGGATTTGATGGATGTTGATTTCCGCATGCATGCTGTTGTCCAAAACACCAAATACATAATATATGTCTTCTCTGAAGCATGTGAAATGTACTGTTTTGTATATTGGAGTGGGAGGCATGCAATTGAAATTGACCGACCCCGGCCCTAGTGGCAGATATGAGCTTACAGGTCTTCATCCAATCATGTAGTACTAAAACAGAGAAATTTTAGGCCCTGGTCCATAGCTGCTTATTGCTAATTAGTTAATGGATCTAACTAATATAATATTAACTTCCTTCAGCTTCTTGGGTGAGGTACTCGCAGCCTCCCACAGCCCGTCTCGAGGCGGGAGAACGCTAGCTTGAGTCCTGGGGAACTGCCAGAGTCCCGTGTTCCACTGGTGTTTTGTTACTTTGTATTTGTCACTTCAAAATTTATGTCTATCCAATATTTCTGCTGATGTATAATTATTATTACTTTTGTACAAGTCATAATCCATACTAGCGAATTAATGTGGTGTTACAGTTTGAAGAGCTCAGAGCCAGACTAGTCAGTCTAACCCACATGCATGCAGATTACCCCTGCGACACAAGCACTCGATCACGTGCTGATGTAATCCCGGACACGCCCCTTGGTTATATTAAGAGAATGGTTCCTGTTTGCAGTAGTGCTCCGGACAAAGAGAGTGAAATGGTGTGATTATTGTACTCTTGCTTGCATTACACTTTCGATAAACCCAATTCAATATTACATTACAACTAACCAATGTAGGTACTACTATTGTAACACAGTACGTTTTTAGCCATAATAATATTATACTAAAGCATGAAGCTACCTGATTCAATGTATACTCAATCGGTGAACACCTTTTTAGCATTTTTCTTCTGAGATATCAAATGCTCCATAAAAAGTCTTTTGAGGGTAGTACATAACCTAACCCAAAGTCCCTGTATATTTGGCAGTAGGGCCTCAAAAGTGTGTTTCAAATGGCATATTTTGGTGATCAAGCCTAAAACCTTGAGTATCACACACAGACATACTAATCTATATTTGACCTAAATATTAATACCAATCCCAAAATATTGCCATTTTTGCTCAGGCATGTGACTATTGCATTAGATCACAGTCGTCAGCGTTATAAAGTTAGTCTGAAATGCCAAACGTACAGCAATTTCTCTGCCCTTTCAAGTTCTTGTACAATGGCATTCTCTGTGTTTTCAAGTTGTTTGTATGATGTCATTTCACTGTAATAAAAAAGAATCCTTCGTTGGAATGTTTTTGAGTGCCTGCTCTATGTATGGCTCAGCTTAATTTCTTTATGAAGAGGTTTTGGTGTGCATGCATGATGCCTTCGTCGAAGTCAGCTGATACTTGCCAGAATCAAGCATGTGATGAAGTTGAACACCGTGCATGTCTTTTATGACCTGTAGGTGATCCAACCTCATGAAACTGGTGAGACATCAGCAACATCCACTGCAGATGCCTGCTAACATGGGACATTGTCAGGGTGAAGTTTTTGAAGTGCTGGGGGGAGATGGAAATACTGCATAGTCAAAAGAGTATGATTCCTACTTGAAGGTGCATGATACACAAGAACATTCTATAAATTTAATTATTACCATCAAATTCAGCAAGCATGTAGTCTATTATAAATGTACTGTGGCTGCATTTTCATTTCTAGGGGCC
Organism: Phakellia ventilabrum; assembly: GCA_963921505.1. NCBI lineage: Eukaryota > Metazoa > Porifera > Demospongiae > Axinellida > Axinellidae > Phakellia > Phakellia ventilabrum. The sequence goes on along the minus strand of OY997386.1, from coordinate 5,685,055 downwards.
TAGCTACTTGAATAATAAATTAATGTTGTGACTTGATCTCAGGTGTGTCTGCTTAACACTACTGCTTATAGTTAGCTAATACTAACTTACTGTCATCTGGCAGACTTTGGGATGTGAATCTGCAATTTTTTTTGTGTCCGCAGTCAAATACTTTAAACATTTGTGACCACATATCATCTAGGCTCACTTAAGTTCAGAAGGTCTCATCTGCAGCAGTGTCCGGGAGTATAGGGTAAAGACAAGGGAACCCTCACCCCCATTCAGAGCTTCCTCCCCAAAGAAAAGCTGATCAAGCGTGGAGTCACACATCAAAGGTAGCTAGCTATGTCTGTCAGCCTATTCCTATTATAGCTAGCTATTAACACTGCTCAAAAAGAAAGTCTATACTGAGAGACTCAATTTGTCACATGAAGTGCATTAGACGCCACCATATTGCCCTCAGGGAACTCAAAATAGAGGGTGGCGTGCCCTAAATATTATTAGTTATTGCATTATGCAGGCCAGTTTCATTATTTTGAGGTACGGTGCACTAGCCTCATTCACCCCAACTTATTAGTACTGCATGGGATGAATGGAAGCAGGTGCATATATAGCTAGCTATACAGGACTAAAGGATGAACTTCAAGAGGGAGAGCCAAAACAGGTAGCATGAGTATTCAGCCAGAAATCCTACTGTTTTACAAAGTTTTTGATTTCCAACAACTACATATCCACAGTGATTTTCCACTGGTGCACATTCAAGGACATTTGATATTGCTCTAGCAAAGGCAGAAATGAATAGGCAGAGGGAAAGACGGTGGACGTATTTCTTGCACGCCTTAACGAAGACAATTATCAAAATGGCTAAAACAAAGCCGTAGAGTGGAGCCTGGGAACAAGGCTATGGTATCGCAATGGCCAATTAATAATTGGTACTTATTAATGGTGATATGATTGAGGCAGTACTGTAGTTTGTATGCTGGATATTATTTTGACTCCTGACTCTCGATGTACCAACAAGAGAAAGTAAGTCTGATAATGCTTTGTGAACCTATTGAGGTTCAACTCTTGCGGTTCAACGCTGTAGCGGTATAACCTATTGAGGTTCACCTCTCAGACGGTTGGGGTTTATTGGGGCGAGCCTGAGCGAGCCCCACACTAGCGAGTTGAATTCTGCTCCCGTGTCTATATATCATGGAGTACAGTAGTACTCCATATATAGGGATGGCACTGGAAAAAAATGGCTGCCCCATTGACTGTGTACAAATGTCCTGTTTGAAATCTCTACTCTAGATGTAGTCATAAGCCTTTATGAGCCATACCTGTCATTCTCGAGTGTTTTCATCAATAACAAGACTGCTAACGCAAAGTGAGTTGCTATAGTTACGTTATAATAGTAAGAACACTGATACACCGGTGCTAGACTAGTCTCGCGTGGCCAGACTCTGTCGAGAGTCTGGCCACGCGAGACTAGTGCTAGACCATTACAGACCATACTAACCTCCATGATGTGCATTAAATGGAGTCGGCAAACTGCTGTAGACAGCCGTCTGCCATTACAATGTTACATACAAGAATGAGTGTGTACAGTGGCATTCTCAAGTCGGTAGGCGCTTAGCTACAATTCACATTAGCTGTATTTTGCTACTCTGCTGTATCTTTAAGCCCCACTGAAAGCTTTCCATTGCAAAGTGCATTCTGTGTCTGTTACATTATAGCATAGATAATATATACTCCGCGGAGTATATATTATCTATGATTATAGGTGCTGTTAGTTTATCATAAATGGGAGCATATGTGGATACAGCTAATAACACTCATCTACCCCACACAACCGCACCATCTAAACATACCTTTCTCCTCCCCACAAAAAACAACAGAAACAAGTAACAAAAAAACATTTAAAAAAATGAAAGAACATATAGGGATGGAATCCCCAAAAAGCAACCAAACAAGGTGGGAATGGTACCACAATACCCTTACGGATTGTCATCCCTATATCTTTTGCCATTTTTCCAACCTCAACACACACACACACACACACGCACACACAGACCAATCCCTGGCATGCCACACCAGCCATATCCACAGCCAATAGAATGTGCATGACAATTGCAGCACTTCACAATGCAACACACATCCCCTCACACTACAACTTATCTTCCACATGCAGCAATACACACTCGTAGGCTAGACTACATACATGTACCACTTACCCCACATTCTACACCACAATCCACACCTACAATGACAACTACACTCTTCCACCTGCAACAACACCTTTCACCTCACCAACAGTTAGTACGGAACACATTTCCAAAAACATTACTCTATTATACCAAAGTACGTTCAAAAAAACCTAATCATCTACACCACAATCTAACATCCTGTCATCCCATGGAACTACCACTTACGTATACTAGTGATACACAATGTGCAGGGATGTCCTCGCTTCACGAGAATTGCTGGGTGTGGCACATGGCATGCAGGTGGCACACCCATAATGACTACTTGCTATTATGTGCTTAGAAGACCAGAGGCCGAAGCAAGCTTACTGTGATAGTGATCGCTTCCAAGTCTCCCCGTTAGGAGTCACAGTTGATAGCGAAGGTAAGTGTTCGCTGTGTGTTTGATAGGCTATACCAGGAGAACTGGCTGGAACAGGTTACGACGAAAAAAGGTCAATCGAACTGGAGTATAGCTTCGCTTTGCTCGGAACTAGTTGCAAAAATGGCAAAAGATATAGGGATGACAATCCGTAAGGGTATTGTGGTACCATTCCCACCTTGTTTGGTTGCTTTTTGGGGATTCCATCCCTATATGTTCTTTCATTTTTTTAAATGTTTTTTTGTTACTTTAACAGATAGGAACCAAGTGTATCAGCACAAAAACTACAATAGTTGGTGACTCATAACACAAAAGTACCTGTATGCACTCTTCGCGAAGGCTCGCCCCACAATGCCCTGCATTTTGCCTAGTATTATATATATATATACAGACGCGGGGGCAGAATCCGACTCGCTAGTGTGGGGCTCGCTCAGGCTCGCCCCAATTAGCTGCGCCTGCATTCCAGGCGCGGATCCGCGTGACCCCAACCATACTTGCCAGACCCTCCTTCCTTTTCGTTTTTTCCTACTTTTCCGACGGGGCGCGCGGGGGAGGGTCTGGATTCGAGACTACTTAATTCTACTTGTTTTATTATATTTTTCATGGGGTGCTAAAAAAAAAAAAAGACTACTTAATTCCCGCTTACAGCGAATTACTAGCCCGCAGTCGCGGAAGTGCAACCAGGAAGTACTCACGCTTATTATTTCGTGGTTGGCCGCATGCATACTGTTTACGTAATCGTTTTTGTGTAGCGTAGGCATGACCCGGAAGTTCTAAAATTTTCCTAATAGCATGCACACACTGCAAAAAAAATGCATAGTTAATCTTGATTTCGTCATGCATTGCCTGAGTACTTAAGTTGCCTGGGTATTTAAGTTGTGGTAATAAACATTTTATTTGAAGTTTGGCAAAAAATTGGCAGAGGAATATGGTCCTTTGTCCTGCGGGTCAACCAGCGGGTTCAACTGTAGGGTTATTGAACTACTTGTATGGGACCATATCCCCCTACATACGAACTGTGTGTTGGTGTACAAATTACAAGCCTATGACTGGGGACCAAGCTTTCACATAAGTTTTGAAACTTAGAATTTATGTACCTGTGGGCCCCATGCAGGAAAAAACCCTTGGTGAGTGAACTTCATGGGAAGAAACTCACCAAGCAAAAAAAAACAAAAGAATGTAAAACCGGTCAGGTCTGTCAACTTCTAACTGGGTGGGTGGGAGTGGTTGAAGTTTCGGTCAGCGGACCTTGCAAAACTGATGCTAGCAAGCTGCGCATTTGTTTTTTGTTTGCTGGCTCTCAGGAAACACCGGTGCTTGGTGCCTTCTGTTTTTGCAGGCTGTTTGCCACTGCTCTGTGGAATTTCCATTGTGCTGTCTGTCTGCCATAATTGTTCTTGCTAGACACCTGTCTATACATGCTATAAACAATCCATTGTTTTGACCACATAATGGTCACCTGAATAGCTGATGTCTGAGTATAAAGGTAGGAGGAGTTAGGCCTCAAAGTGGGTAATTTGTTCCTTACTATGGAAGAATGTCAAGTTCCATAGCAAGGAGCAAAGCTGCCCACTTTGAGGCCTAACTCCTAGCTACCTTCATACTCAAACATCTGAAATTCAGGTGGCCACTAAGTGGTCAAAACAACTACACATTTTTTTCGCAGTGATTGATATTTGCTACGCAATATAGCAATGAGTCTAGACATGTGCAGTTTCTGCGTAATTATTATTAATCACATGTTCACATCGTGAGAGAACTGGACTTTTCTAAGTCATGAGAAACTACCAGTTTAATTAGGTCATGCATTAATGGTAATTAAATGAGAACATAATGAGATCATGTACATACATCGATATACGATATACATACATACATACATACATACATACATACATGCATACATACATACATACATACATACATACATATTCCAAATTGCTGTATCAACATGCTAGTGTGGGGCTCGCTCAGGCTTGCCCCAATCACCCAATGCATCCCATAGTGAATAATGACCCTGGGTTCACTCCTATGGGTCTATTCAAGCTTCAGTTTGCAACTGCAATTCAGACAACCAAATTGTGGTTAAAATAATCCCTCAATTGTTTCAATGTAACGTTTACTACTTCATTCCCTAGCTCATTCTCCCATATTAGCGTAGTTTACCTTGTAACCAGCTGTTACTAGAAATATATTATTATGTATTTGCATACGACTGATATGTAGAGTATTCAATTAGAATATGTGCACATAAAGCTGCAACTGAGATAACCCCAGATGGGTTAATGTATTAACCCTTCTATTTGGGCAGTATAATGATGCCAAAGTATGTATGCATACTTTGGCATCAGATCAATTGATTACCAGATGTTAACTCACAAAAATACTTCCAGGCTTTAGCCTCATTCCTATATAGGCTCTACCCCCTTCCCCTCATGTAAAAAAAATAATGAGGAAGGGTTGTTATTTTATCATAATATGGGGGGGAATTGGATTGAGACTACTCAGCCCTCATCATTTTATAACTAGAGATACGCATGCGCAGTGTAGGCCTCTGCATTCAGTAGGTGTGGTTTGGGAGCCGCATCGCCCACGTAATTGCTGCGACCACGCGAATGGGCCTTCATGAGAAGGCTGTCTCTGTATAAAACACAGTTCCAAGGACCAGTTATGGCTGCTACAGGAGAGCAGAGTTGCTTGAAACTCACGTTCGTATCGCTCGCGATTGATCCGCGTACCGTCCGTCTCCAGCGGTCAGATCTCTGCTGAAACAGAGGCTACACAAACTCTAATCGCGTTGGAGCTGTAGTAAGCCTACCTGGGTAAAAAGAAGTGAACGATTTGTCCTGATCCCTAGTCCTAGCTGGAATCATTCTCTCTTTCTGCCTTGCCGTACATTAAGTTTTTCCCCCCTGCATGACGCAATAATTAGCAAGTGACATCACAAGAGTAGTTTGCGCATGCGCGAAATTAAGTGCCAGTAAAATAACATCCGTGTCCTATTTATTAGCCCTCATTCAACGTCACAACGACAGACCAAAATAGATTTGTGATTCCCAATAAATAACCTTCACAGATTTCTTCTAGACTAAGAGTGAAATTCAGTATGGCATTACAACCCAACGTCGCAAAGGCCATCGTAGCACTGGTGATCGTCTGCATGATCATTTGGGGTCTGAAAACCTCCTATACAGTTTACCGCAGTTCTACCCCAACTGCAAGACAAGTAACTAGCTATAGTGGGCCGTCTATCAAAGAATCCTGCACTGAAGGCGGTAAGAAATTGGAGAATTGCAGCATAGTGGACACCATGGTTAAGAGACTCGTAGTTGCTACAGGAATATCCTCCAATCACTATCAAGAAGCAATGGCTGGCCTGATAGGCTCTGTACAGAGAATGATGCCCAAAACGAAGATAATAGTGTACGATCTCGGTCTGACGGCCAAACAGAGGGACAATGTGCGGAGGATTTGTGATGTTGAACTGCGAACGTTCAATTTTCCCAAGTACCCAGACCATGTCTCCCCGCGGACACTTAATAACTATGCTTGGAAGCCACTAATAGCTGCGGAATTGAGCGAGGAGTATGAAATGATAATGTACGGTGATTCTAGTGTCAGGCTGCTGGAACCACTGCAGAAACATGTGTTCCCCCACTTCCTTGATGTCGAGCTTCCATTTGTAGGAACATTAGCTAACGCATCAAGTGTCGTACAATTGACGGTCAAGAAAACTATGGACTATTTGAAAGTAACTCAGGAAAGCATGCGAGGCATGGGTACAATACAAGGTGGGTGTTGGGTTATGTGGCTCAATGAAAAGACCAAAAAAATCATCAATAGCTGGGCTGACTGTGCACTGCATAGAGAGTGTATTGCTCCAAAAGATAAGTATACAAGACCAGGTCCTTGCAATTTTGGACTCCCGAGGGAATCTCTTAGCTCTGGTGGGTGCCATCGGTTCGACCAGAGTGCACTGAATATTATATTGTTTCGAGAGTTTGGAAAAGAAATATGGAAAACTGCCGTACATGATGGCAAGTATTTTTGGAGGGAAACATTTGCAATACACCGTGATGCAAAGCAAGAATATCCAGTAGCATACTGCACTTGAATAATATGAGGCTGAAATGTGATTGCAGTTGACTATATATGAACTTGAATTCGTATGGTACATGTACACTGAAAACAGTGAGGGTTTGTTTTAACCATGGTTTGGTTGTCTGAATTGCAAAACTGGCTAACAATCCAGAGAGGTAAAATAAGATCATCATTCACATTTTAGCAAAATTGTGAGTAGAAAACCTTGTGTCTGGTGATATTCTAACTACATTCTGATAAGCGGACAATGTTTTGAGTGTGGGCTATGAATGTAATTGGGGCGAGCCTGAGCGAGCCCCACACTAGCGAGTCGAATTCTGCCCCCGCGTCTGTATAATGTATATATATTTGTTTGGTACGTACGTCTTACCGAATATGTGTACAAAATTCTATTTTTGCGTATACGTATTACGTAAGCAATGTTAATCGCGTGCGCTGTGTAAAAACTGAGCTTCGGGAAAGAGAGGAGAGATCTCAAGTAGCTTACCAGTGCAGCGAGAGAGGAGAGGCTTCGCAGACAGCGAGATCGTGAAAGGGGAACGTCGCGCTTCCGAGAAACCCGAAGCAAGGTTGCCAGTAGGAAGACCAGCATTCTGGTAGTATGATCCCCTGCTAAAATATAATTTCTGTCTAATGTCTGGTTAAGAAGACAAAGAGATGGGCGTTGCACTCAGGCTGCTGAGAAATGAGACGCTATACTACAGCAAAGGAGGCAGCGTCTAGTCGATGAAACTGCCAAAGAGAGAGAGGCCAGGCTGTAGCAGATGAGAAGCTGCCAAGCAGAGAGACTAGCTGCTGAGACTGTGGATGAGAGAGAGTCGAGGCTGCAGCAAAGGAGGGACAGACTAGCTGCTAAGAGTGTTGAAGGGATGGAGATGAGGCTGCAGCAGATGAGTAGTTCTCAGAGGGAGAGACTAGCTGCTTGGAATGCGGAAGAGAGGGAGATTAGGCTACAACATGACAGAGAGCCACAGGGAGCGCCACGCAAGAGCCTGGGAACGAGGCTATTCAACAGCGTGCTGTACAAGCCAAGATGCAAAAATTCCATGCACAAATGGCTGCACTGGAGGTGTCCCCTACTCCGAGGGCACAGAATCATTTGCCTGCCACTCCTCACCTGGAATGACACTTGTCTTGGGGACCCTCATCCCGTTTTGTGATCAGCGTTTTTTTTCATATGTCCATGTATGGCCACCTCCATTAGTGATCACAATCTAAGGTCATGTCATTGCAGTAACTCCATCATGCATGTATACTGTGCACTCGCTCAGGCTCGCCCCACAATGCCCTGCATTTGCCTAGTAGTGAATGATAGACCATAGATTATTGGGGCGAGCCTGAGCGAGCCCCACACTAACGAGTCGAATTCTGCCCCCGCGTCTATGCGTATATATTGACCGTGGTACGTACGTCTTACCGAATCTGGGTACAAATTTCTATTTTTGCGTATTATGCATTACGTAAGCACCGTAACGTAGCACAGGTAATCACGTGCGTACTAGTTCAAATTTGAACTTTTTTCGAGTTATCTAGCTACACAATTTCAAAGATTTCGAATACTACTATGGATACTTCGTCACCGCCGGTTCCAGAAGTACTTCAGGAGAGAGAGGAGAGATCTCAACCACAAGAATCGGCTGCCAATGCAGCGAGAGAGGAGAGGCTTCGAAGGCGGCGAGAACGTGAAAGGGAACGTCGTGTTTAAATCTCTCCTTATTAAACATTAAGGACTACAGTCACTTAAAATCTCTCATTAATACAAGGATGTACTGTTGATTATTTCCATTAATTTTAATATCTACCAACCCGTCCTGCATCATGTAGACATCCATTTTTTTTACAACCCCTAGCTATTTCTAGACCTAAGCTCCTTGTGTAGCTATAACAGATAGGAACCAAGTGTATCAGCACAAAAACTACAATAGTTGGTGACTCATAACACAAAAGCACCTGTATGCACTCTTCGCGAAGGCTTGCCCCACAATGCCCTGCATTTTGCCTAGTAAGTGAGGGTGTGGTGGCGCCCTTTAATTGGGGCGAGCCTGAGCGAGCCCCACACTGCACTAGCGAGTCGAATTCTGCTATCGTATATTATTATTATGGTACGTACGTTATTATGTTACGTACGTACGTCTACCGAATCTAAATACAAAATTCTAATTTTGCGTATTACGCATTACGTATGCGAAGCGCATTACGCGTAGTATAGTACGCGTACGCCACTGCGTTTAATAATTGTGTGTGCACGAGCAGACAGAATGGAAGTTTGCAGGCCCAATAGGCCAAGGTACGTCAGTATAAGTTAGTTTTTATGTTGCTTACTTGGCGAAGAAGGGCTAGACAGTGGTAGTAATCCAGTTTTGGTTAACTGCAAACGCATTGTGAAATGGCTGAGTCAGCACTGTCGGTAACGGCTGCAGAAGAAGGGATCAGCCCAACCAGCATTTAGTTTTAGGTACATTTAACCTAGAATTACTAGTAACTGAGCACAATCTTCAGCCTTGTCTTTATGTATGCTTAGAATTTAACACTGCTGGATGTAGTCTTGTTTGGTATCATAGTAGCTACAACAGGTTATAGTGTCCATGCTGGTTACTGCAGTATCTATGAGCCCTATCTAGTCATACAATCCGATCACTGTTGTATTACTTCCACTTTGAAATGCCCATTTGCTAATATAATGCACAGACACTCGCTCAGGCTCGCCCCACAATGTCCTGCATTTGCCTAGTAGTACTGAATTTGACACATATCTGACGGATTGTCGAAATGGTGCGCTCGTTTGCAGACTGGGGTTCGGAGCGTTATCTCCCCAAGGTGATCAAGTCGGGGATCGGGCCCCCTGTACACATATTGATCTTCGACTTTCTACGACCTAGTAGCAGAACGCCGGTTCTTTCTTCGGATCCCGAAGCTGAATGGACGACTGGGTACGTTGCGGTGCCCACCGTGATTCCCAGTCTCGCCTATCCAACGCTTCTGGGGCAGCCATACCTCTACAAGTATATCTGACCCTGCAGGAGGGATGGGAAGCTCACTAGGCGTTTTTTTTCCCTAGGCCTGGGAAGAATTATTTATAAGTTTGGCTATCCAGGATCGAGGGAGGGAGGCTAGTTTTTTTTTTCCAACTAGGCCTGGGAAGAATTGTTTATAAGTTTGACTATCCAGGAGGGAGGGATGCTAGTTTTTTCAGTTGTTTCTCTTTATAGAAATATCACGAATAGTCATCTCTCTATCAGTACTAAGCCTGGGAAGAATTATTTGACCGTCCAGGAGCTAGCTACAGGCTTCTTTCCCCCCTCCAAGTGAAGTTGAATGTTTCTCTTTATTGAAATACCACAGATAGTAATCTATCTATCAGTACTAAGCCTGGGAAAAATTGTCTGACCCTTCAGGAGGGATGGGAGGCTCACTAGGTGTTCTTTTTCCCCCCTCTGACCAACTAGGCCTGGGAAGAAATGTTTAGCTAGCTATAAAAGTTTGTCTATCCAGGAGGGAGGGATGCTAGTTATTTCCCCCCCCCCCCCCCCTCCAACTTAAGTTGTTTCTCTTTATATATAGACATACCACAAAATTAATAGTCATCTCTCTATCAGTACTCAGCCTGGGAATTAAGAATTGTTTGACCATTCAGTAGCTATAGGCTTCTTTTCCCCCCCTTCAAGTTAAGTTGTTTCTCTTTGTAGAAATACCACAAATAGCCATCTATCTATCAATAGTATAAGCCTGGGGGGAAAATGTTTATAAAGTTTGACCGTCCAGGAGGGAGGGAGCCAGGCTTCTTTTTCCCCCCCCTCCAACTTAGCCATACCTAAGTTGTTTCTCTTTATAGAAATACCAAAAACAGTCATCTATCTATCAGTAGTTGAATTGTTTGCCTGCCCAGGAGCTATAGGCTTCTTTTTCTCTCTCCAAGTTAAGTTGTTCCTCTGTATAGAAATACCACATCTATCCATCACTATAAGTCTGGAATTTTTTCTTCTCAAGTCCAATACTGAATTTTATTCAGTAGCTACAAACAGCTGCACACACTGAATACTAACAGAATAGTTGGAATGATAAGTCATTAGGAAAAGCACACTAGCAGTATAGGCAAAACATGTACAGCAGGATCCCATAGCATATTATGGTTGCTAGTGGAACAAATTAAAGAGCAAAAGAAATAAAAAACAAGTGTAAGTACACAAAACAATGCAATTTACAGAAGTTTTAACTGAATTAATGGTAGAATATGACAAAAACGTTTACAGAACTACTAAAAAAGGAGAATCTTTTTTATTTTTGTTTTCTATAATCTTGGAATTTATGCAACACACAATGTTCAGCAGACTCAAAGGAGCCATATACATGCATGTAGGGGTGGCAATGAGGTAGCGAAGCATTTAGAGAAGTAATTGTTCAACATGTTTGCATTGTCCAGCTTATTGTCTGCACATGTACCACCAGACTGAGTCATTGATAGTGTTGTGGCCTGAAAGGCTTCATTGTTTTCCAAAACTGATTTTTGTTTCCAGTATTTGTTCCATAAAAAAATGACTGTTTGTAGTTTCTTTATTATGCATGCCTTTATATTTATATTTTCTTCTTCAATACAAGACTACTGGATATCAGAGGACAACGCATTAGGTAATCTGTAGCCCTGTTCCAGTCTTCACTCTCAGCTTTTGTTTTGCATGCGGTGACCGCTGTATATCCATTACTGAGACTGCCATTACTACATGCGTAGACACTAATACATAATACTATGCATAATACTATGCATGTACATGCCTGTATACACACACACACACAACTGTTGTATACAGAATCATTCCAGGGAGGTAGATTCCTGGTGCAATAAGATCCCTCATCAGAGAAGAGGTTAATGCATTCATTCCCAAACTGCCCAAGTGTATATTTCCCATGTACCAATTTATTATTTATGGCCCAGTCTTTCTCCATACGGTTATGAGCAACTTGAAAACCTCCTCTCTCAATACCTGTCTTAAACAGAAAACACTTGGACTCGATAGCACTGAAGTGATTATTGCTTACTGTAATACAATAATTACAGTAGCCAGCCATGCTTTCTGAATTGGATATAGAAGCTGCAAGTTATTTAAACTATAGTGTGATAGGCTAGGTTTGCTGGTAAAAGGATGCAGTGAAACTCCCACTTTAAATTTAGGAGCACAAAGTAGCTTGAATACAATGTCAATGTTACACGGCAGGCCAGGACAGCTATGAAATAAAATGTGCAGGATTTGTTAGACTGCACGAGTTCAAGTGAACATCTCACTCAATTGTTGTTACAAACCATGCACTAGTACTCCAAGCTTGAACATTCAGTAAACCAGTAAGGGAAAACTGTCGTCTCTGATACAATAATTGTACATACACTATTACAAAGACAGGCCATGCATGCCAAGTACATGAAGGGGTGATGTATTACCATTCTGAAATACAATGCAATGATCAGTGTGTCAGTAAAGTAATACTGTCATTAGGTTACATCTTCAAATCTACTGTGATATTAAGTTCACGTTCACTCTCCTGCGATGTGACAGAAGGCGGCCTCACTATGTAGGGGTTTGGTCCATTGGTAACACTTTGTTCTGTCGTACCTCCAAAAGCATCCACCTCACAAATATTAACAGCATACCTGTGTAGCAGAGAAAAGGTTCCAAAATAATTTATAGCAGACGGTATATCAGCATCTCACATGGTACATGAAGTGTAGATCCCTCTGGCTACCCGCCAGTAGGCATGGTCTGACTGATTTGTCTCATGGCAGTTTCAAGCTGTAGTTCAGTTTTTGTGCATGTCTAGCCATATATCACACAGTATTTCCGGTATGATATTAGCTGAGCGTTAGTCTTAGCTGGATATTAGCTTACCGTAGCTCCTAATTAGCTGTATATCACCCGATTGGCACCTTCGATAGTATGGCTTCCCATGAGACAAATGCCATTACTGGTGCATGTACATGTAAAGCCAGTGTACGCAACTGATCCCCAGTTGAACAATAATTACTGACTCTATACAACAGCCCCTTGCAAAAGAGGGGGGGGGGGGTGGGTTTATTTTTGAGGGTGGGCTTATTTTGCCCACCTATTTGTTTCCTGTCAAAGCTGTGTACTATACTGGCTACATCTGTGTAGTACAGAGTCATGCTTTTAACTGATCAACAGATTGTTACTGTAGCACTCTGGCATGAGACCATGAGCTATCCATACTATGCCATTGGATAGCCATGTAAGGTATTACAGTCAGCAGAAAATTATTCCTTTACAAAAGCTGTACTATAGTACAAAATGATAATGATGCAACTCTAGTAACCAATCCATTGTTAAAATAACCTTTTCTTTTTAGCAGTGATATATATAAGCACTGGAGTGGGCTCTAAAGAAAGAGGTGGGCTAACAAATGAAAGCTGGCTTCACAAACACGAATTGTAATGGTTGAACTTTAGAGGTATATACAACGCAGCAACACGATTAAGACATGCAATGGAATAATGTTCCACATATATAGTACCACAGTAAAATTGAGTTTAGTATACCTTCCATCACACTGTGCATGAGCTATGTACATGTACATGTACTTCTAACTCAGGTAAAGAAAATAGAGATTGGTGGCTTACTGCTTTGCAAGAGGGTCCTGAAAAGTGTATCCTCTTTTCAGTGGAGGTCGTGCAGATCTCCTCCTGCCACTTTCTGCAGCTGCTGTACCCTACAGAGAAGAGGGTCAGCACCTATCATCCTGTCTACAGAATAGCTATTACATGTACCAACACAGCAACAGAAAAAGGAATGCGTGCAGAGACCCAGTCAAGGAGCAGCCATGCAGACTTACTGGCTCCGTCCTTGGGGACTTTGACCTTCGAAACACCAGTAACATAAACTTCAGGATGTCACTCCATGTGCCGTGGGCTACACTACACATACAGTGACCCTGAAGTAATACATAACAGCTGTGAACATGAATGTGCATCTCACACCGAGTGCAGCAAGGCTGCTTATTAGTCTACTTAGCCTTAAAATCATGCCTAGGCTCCATTCCCAAGCTTCTATCATATAGTGTAGAAAAGTGGCTCTTCTACACGGTGCGATAAAAGCTGGGGAGTGAAGTTTATGATGTACTATGGACTTCGGTTAATGGTCCTACAGGAGTCCCAAGATATGGAAATGTACAGTACACTGTACTTCCTGTTGTTCCTGTTGTCGGTGCTGTTTTGAACACGTAAAAATTGTTATAGCTGCTAGGTTGGGAGTGTGGTTTCCATGCAGCACAGCTGTCTAGCCAATGTCTACCGGTGGACAATCATGGCTGATTCTTGGATAGATGTTGTGGGTATCTAGAGTTACATGTAATAACTGTTACTCAAATAGAAACACACCTTTCTCCACCCCGGGTTTCGTTCATTGAAGAACTTGATGTTCGGGTTTAGCAATTCCTTTTCTGAAATTGGAGCCACGAAATTCTTCACGTGACTCACCTCTCTCTCCAAGACAAAGGTCTCAGGATTGTATGTTTCATTAGGTTTCTTCAAACCTTCAGCAAAGTCATTTAACATATTCTTGAAAAATTCTGGTGTCTCTCGGTCGTACCGAGGATAGGCCTCCTTGAATTTGATTATCATCATGTAGCTCTTAAACGTGAAGGCTTTAGCAACAACGTAGAGAGGTGTGAAGGGGTGGAGGATCATTTCTGCGTTAGTAGAGAGTGTACATATAGTTTAGGTATGAGTACATGTACTTGTATCTCATTGCTATACAATGACGACTCAGCTAAGTAAGTTATGCTTTTGTTAGAGAATAGTGAGCATAATTTATAGTATATGTGGCAGTCTTCGATAGCAAAAAAGCTTAATTTCATCGTGTATTCGATTGCGTCACTGCGTTCAAAGTACTATATCACTTAACTTCCATTAAGGGTGGGGCTCATACACTGTACATGCTATTTTGTGGAAGTATCAATATGTGAGACAGTGTGTATGAGCCCCACCCTTAACAAAAGTTCAGAGATATAGCACTTTGAATGCAGTACTAGTGACGTGATCGAAATCTGCAATGGAATACCTTACGGCTGGTACTAATTGATTTAAGTGTAAGTAACACTAAAGGAATGCAAACACATTTCCTGTAGGCGAGGTGTTGCTTCCGTGCAATGGAGCCAAAGAGTATGCACTACGATGGAGTTGCCTGCAGAGAGGCTAGACGGCGGCGATTAGGGAGGCTACGTGCGCATTAACTCAGAAGTAGTGGTAGTGAGGAGAGGGGAGAACATCAGCAGGAAGTTCACTGACAACGGGTAAAGCTGATTCGGCAGCAGGAAAGTGATGACTGCCGTTCTCAAAGCCTCGGACTGGCTGAATGGTCAACTGAGCAGTGTAAAACAACTCGATTCCCGCGAGGCCCTCCGCATGGAATACCATGCATGTACTAGTATTAATATAGTCTTGAAACCAGCCCACTAATTAAGGCGGAGATCACTTTTAGGATACTACACGTGATCTCCTCCTTCATTAGTGGGCTGGTTTCAAGTCTAATATTAATACTCATATAAGTGTTCTGCATACACAAGACTGCACAGAAATACATACACAATGTGATGAAAGTACATGTACACAGCTCACCCCTCAGAGCCATGCAGACTGGGATAAGGTAGACGAAAGGGCCTCCTTGGTAGTAGTTCTTGAACACTGCCAGCCCCATCTGGGTAAAATACAATCATATTGTCAGTTGTGAGTACATGTATAGCACCAACTGCAACAGCTATACATGTATATTGTAATAGTAGCCGTGCTCGTTTCAATCCTCGCTTCAGCTATATACCTGCTTGCAACCCTCGCAGGTGTCTGTTGAAGTCGAGGTCAGAACTAGAGGTCAGGACTGTTAGATGATGTACCAAAGTTTGATTAAATGATGTCATGTCCCGTGACAGACACACCCACAGATAGAAAGATTTAAAAATCGATTCCGTCTCGACTCTAGAACCATACTAAACCAGCATGTTTGGGTGTGATACATAAAACCACATACTGCTTATACATGTATGAAGTTGGTTCACGGGCAAACATACAGAGGTCATAGCAAGTTTTAGGGAGCTACATATAGCCCTAGCACACATACATGTGTGATGGAATTTAATTATGGACAAACAAGAGTTCCAAGGTAGGGAAGGGGAGGGGTGGGGGGTGGTTCCTGACATGCAGTAGAGCTACCTTGTGCATGCATTGTTACAATGTACCTTCATCAGTGTGTACTTCTCCTTGCGGTCGATGCCCACCAGCATGACACCTCTCAGGGACCCGTCCGTTCTCTCTCGGCAAATCATGATGTGAGAGTAGGTGAGAAGAACCCTATGAAATACCTCAATACTGTGCATGGGGGAGGGAGGGAGGGAGGGGGGAGGTCTAAATTTCCTGGGGGGGGGGGGGGGGGGGGGCGGCATGCCCCAGAGCACACCTCATTGTGCATGTACATCACACCCCGAAATCGTCAACATTTCACTATTACCCCCCTCGACAATTTTTCTAAATGAGCCCCTGCATGTACTTACCTTACTGACTCTGTGGCCAGCATTTCCTTCAAGAAGCTGTGCAGCTCATTCACTGATATCTGCAGGGAAAAAATAAATGAAGGTGTCTGCAGTGTAGCAGCGAGTCTAACAAATTAATGTTTGAGATTTCAATTTCTGACTGCAGCTGTGCAAGTGTTGATGTTAAGGGTACAACAGAGCTGGGATAGCCACACATCTTTGCTCATTTAGACCTAAAAAAACTGCTTCGAACTGCACCAGAAGCTACAAAGATCGAAGGCTCTTAAGTCCGAATTGAGAGGATAGCATTGTCCTTCCATTGCAACATTTGTCATTTCAGTGAATGGCTTTTAATAGCTATGTGGTTACTCTGTGTATCCAATGAGGCAAGGCTTATTAAGTATTCACTGCATATGTGATGTTGTTGCCTTGAAGCTAGGCTACCACAACTGTATAAACCATGTGTTACAACAGCCTCGGTATACGGGGTAGGACCTGGTATTTTTTCTCACGTGAGTGACGCTGAGGTCATTGTGCGTAGGCGAGCACAATTGTAGCTCTCCGACATCGAGGAATTAAAGGCAGCGAATCAATACTTCTTGTGACTAATCTTCAGGCCGCATTGGTTCCACAGACTGAGCACTGAAGCAGTATCGGTGGTGAAAGATAAAGAAATGCAGCTGTCTTTTGATCGGTCCCCGTCTACGCAAAATTAAGTAAGTAAGTTGAATCACGTGAGAACAAATACTAAGGAAACCAGAGTGAAGTAGAGAATACACACCACCAAATGGGAAGTTAATTGATCACATGTCCATCACTAATTGTACAATACCAACACAGAATGTGATGTCAGACTCATACATACCTCAGGGCTAATTAGTTCAAAAGAGCGACAAAGAACAGTTAATTGGCACTAATCTAGAAAGCACCAGGATCTCCATAATCGGTAGTAACACTAGCCTTCTCAACTTACATGTATGGGGACAGGAAGTAGCACCTAGCTACTTGTAATAAATAACCACAGCCAAAACAGAAGCACAGTAGTAACCACAACTAGGAAATGTAATGTCTTTCATGCAGGGCCGGCGCAAGCGGTCCGGCTGGTACGGTTTTGGCCGGACCAATATTTTGCCGACTGAGGGGCGTGTCCAGACACGCCCCTAGTTTCTGCAAATTGCAATGCGTATAGTAGACTCGTGTGCGCGCGTAGGTCTGGGCACGCGGTAAAAATGCCGACTATTGCGATCGAACAGAAGAAGGAATGGCCCCAGTTCAGCCAGAGAAAGCAAAAAAAAAAAAATGCAAAGTGGCTCGTTGGAAGTTCCAGAATATTGATTCTCCACCTTTAGGCACAGTTTATTAGACCTGAGAAGGTATGGGAAAGCCTGTGAATTATATTACACATTACATTATTTAAAATGCTTTTCCTCTCAGTTTGCACTGTCATATTCTGATACAAAATCTCAGTAAAAACGTGTTTTAAAGGGTGCACATTTTGAAAATTTCCTGGGGGGGGGGGGGCATGCCCACAGACCCCCCTAGGTCGTGTGCGTGCACACACACCAATGAATGATATAGTATGGCCTGACCAAACGAAGTTTGCTTGCTCCGGGCCTGTCATGTACATGTAAGATGTGAGTAGACTTAAATCCTGGCCCTCCCTAAAACTCCTTAAAACGGCGATCTGAGATCTTTTCTCACGCGAGCGCTGTCGAGGGTAGAAAGGGCTTAGTTATGTGTAGGCGTTCTCAGACTACACTATAAAGTCAGGAACATAATTATTAGCCTCTTACTGACTGAAGCTGGTCTCACTGATCATCCTTACCTCATCCAGGTACTGAGTCTCACAGAGATAGACATGCAGCCTCAAATTTCTCTTCATCAAACGCCCGGTACCTCTGCAAGTGAGAGAAAGAAAACTGAACAAAATGGAACAGATAGTGAATGCTCAGAAGTACATGTATAGCTAAAAATTCAAAATTAATAAATGATCAAAATAAATAATGTCCCATTAATATTGGACTTGAATTTTGACCGCTATTGAGATGATTCCAGTACAGCAACTCATACTGTGGGCCAAGTGTATAGTATAGTGACAGCGCTAGTAAAAAGGTCCATATATTATATCCCATAATTTTATGTGCTGAATAATTAAGTGACTTTTATAGGAAGGTAGTGCCCCATTTGGAGTGACAAAATGACATTACATCAAGGGCTTGAAATAAGTGGCTGGAGCCAGGCTGGCTGGAGCGGTGAGGAATAGTTCTAATTAATGCCCATGTACATTGTTGAGTCACTAATTACATGTAGGCTTGGCATAATAATTATGGGAATAAGTGCAGAAAAGCAGCATCCGAGCATTATGCAGGCATAACAGCAAACCAACGTCAGATGCACACACATGCACAAACGCCCAGCCAGCCACGTGTAGTGCCAAGAAGGTGGAGCCAGTTGGATATACTTAGCCGGAGCCAGGGGATGAGTCAGATTCTTCGAGTTATAGCAAATGTAGTGAAGCCAATCCCAAGTTGCTATTGGGAGTGTAAGCGGTCGTAACCATAACAATATAGCACTAACTACTTTAGCATTTGAACATAATGCCGAGCACAATAACAAGAGAGTCAGGTGAATAATAGCAAGTGAATTGAAGAATTCGCATAATACATGCATTTGAGCGTAATAGACTCAAACCTAATTGCAAGAGCTGCCTTGACACTTTCCTGAACAGTCACTGTTGTGTATTTTTAACAATTATTCCAGAGAGAGACTCCTAATTCCAGCTTGCCGAACGCAGATTGTTTGAAAAATAAGCTAGGCGGGTCACTCCCATAGACTCTACAGTTACAACTGTGACCACGGGTCAAGACCTTGAGCAGCCCTTTTCGGCAGACCATTGACCGCTGACCAACTGCAGTCACAGTTGTGACTATAGAGTCTATGGAAGTGACCCCCTCGACTCCTTGACTATCACGACAATAGTTCCTTATAAGGTTAGGCCCAACCGGAGGTATTGACTTCACCCACTTAATCTGGTAGTCATGGTGACACCTGATGCTCTATGTTGAAAGGTGACGGTGAGTGAAGACTCTCATAATGCACATTTTAGTCCTATCAGGTCGTTTACAGATCTGATTTGTAGGTGTACAGAAACGTCTAAGCACTCTACAGTTCAAGAAAATGAGAATGGAGACTTGTGGACTACCTCCTGTGTTTACAGGGTCAGGATGGGCCTAACCCTAAGGCTATAGAGCTATTTACTATAAAACAAGTGTACTGAAGGTAACTTACGTCGCTCCAACTGCCACTTTCCAGAAGACGAACAGTTCACTCAACACCTGCCGAGGTGGAAAGATCGAAAGGTATCGATAAGTTGATATACTGCTTAACAACAATGCCCTGACTACCATAGAGGCTGAACAACAGTATTTAAGATTGGAATGATCGTTACTTCAGATAGGAGTTCATTATAAACTAGAAACCTGTTCACTGCAACTCTGCTGAGCGTGGGACACATCAGTCATAAGGAAGGCACCCATGGAGTGACTACTGTCCTACAGGAAAGTCCCCTTTTAGGAAGCAGACTTAGAATAACAGGAAATCAAAACAAAATGTATCTCAGAGCTCCCACACTTTGTGCAGGTGGGGTGGGGTGGGGTGGGGGGGGGGCTTCTCACTAGGTAGCACTCTGAACCTAGGACTGTACCCTCAGGATATCAAAACAAGAAGCATCTCAGAGTCAGAGCTCTCACACTTTGTGGACTTCTCACTAGGTAGCAATGCAATTAAACCCAGGACTGTACCCTCAAGGACCTAGGGTTTGCAATAATGTACATGTAAGGATTAAGATAATTTTTCAGGGATTCCCTAGGTTGGCTAGTAGAATTCATGCTTATGGAGTTTCTTCAATTCCAACCCGAAAAATTCCAACCCGAATTTCACATCGGAATTGAAGAAACTTCATAAGCAGGATTAAGATACATCTTAGTATTAAATTTTCAGTCGGAGATTCAATCACTAATACTATCGAGGGTAATTGCACTGCCAAGTGTAAAGTATAGCGGTTGAGTAGAAACAGATGTAGCTAATTTGAATCACGATTTCGGTGGGATGAGACGGGGTCATGAGCCAGCCTTTCACGAAAACTGCAATTGACCTGGAACCATGCATGACAATGCTGGAGAAGCTACTAAAAAGTGACCGGTCTTTGGAAGATTGCTGTCTCTGTCTGCTACATATTTTCAATGATCAGCCATGGCAGCTACGGGTGAGTGGAGAGACGAGGTGGGCTGCTTGAAACTTACAAGCGTATTGCTTAAACGTGCCGCCCGTTAATAGCGCTCATATCTCTACTTAGACAGAGGCTACACAAACTGTACTAACCTGGGAGCTGTAGTAAGCCTTCCTTATAATTAGTAAAAGTATGTGGTAAACTTGTTCGACCGCTGTGTGCTCTAAGTTAGCATTAGTAGTCTCTGTGTTAATATGTTTTTGTCTCTTAGGTGTTATCTAAAATCGTGGTTTGTACGTGTTGTGTAGTGAGTGTGAAAGAGAAAGAGAAGTGAAGTTTGAGTGACTGGCAGCGAATGGTGTTACCCTTATAGGAGCCCCATAAAAAGACATAAAAAATGTACAGAAACTGAAAGTAATGGAGCCTCATATACGTTTTCTTATTTTTTCCCCAAGGATCCCAATTGTATGAGTTTCACACCTCTGTGACCCCTACTTTATGTAAAACATATAGGAACAGGTCCTGAAGATGGGGCTTCTCAGTTGGCTCTTGCATAAGAAAGAAAGGCTCTCTAAATACCAACTTTAATTCGTAAAAAAATTTTGCCGACATTTTGACTAGATGCTCTAGTCTTCTTCTGGGCGAAAGTGAAGTTAATGCGAGAGCACCTGCTATTTAATAAATGCTCCAGCCAGGATTGGAACCCTGGTCTGCAGGGCCTGACTGGTTTAGCAGTCATGTTCGCTCTACAAAGTTCGTTCTATTTGCTGATTCACGTTTTCACAGTTTACACTGCCATCGCCAAAATTCAATTACAATTTGTTAATAATTAGCATTTCACAACTCTCCGCACATATTCCTGCGGGGAGCTGTGAACAGGTAAGGTGCTTTTTCTTCCGCGCGGGGGGAGGGTCTGGGTACGACCGTACGAGACTACATGTGTACGTGTATAGTCTCGAATCTAGACCCTCCCCGTGCGCCCCGTCGTTTTTTCCTACTTTTCCGACGGGGCGCGCGGGGAGGGTCTGGGTACGACCGTACGAGACTATACAAGTCAGGCTGATACAAGTTAGTCTCGTTCCCAGACCCTCCACACGCGCCCCGTCGGAAAATTCCGACAGGGCGCGGAATTTTCCGACGGGGCGCGTGTGGAGGGTCTGGGAACGAGACTAGATACAAGTACAGTGCTGTGCTGGTGCTGGACTCACCCATAGTCTCGCGCGAAACTAGACTCACCCATAATATTCGCTTCACATACTTCATGCAGAAGTAACAGAGCCAGGCCAGTAGCAAAGTCACACAAATGGTCCAGAGCTTTTGTCGGGACCACCACCACCACCACCAGTCCTCGGCTATGCTTTCACTAGCAGAGGGTAGACTAGCAGCTTCAGAGGACATCCTTGCCGAATTTTTTCACTTTTGATGCTCTGCCTCTAGTGGCTATTAAATGCAGGTGTAGTCTATAATATCAAATATCCACGGTCAGTAGTCTCGCGCGCCAGACCCTCGCACCCTTGGAGTAGGGTCTGGTCTGCTTGCGATACAGTATTAAATAGTTGTGCCTGCTGAATGCAATTAATGAGTAAAGTTGTGTTTATGTAGCGTAAGTGTCAAAAATGGATTGCCTTGTAGCGCTACCACAGATAAGCTGTGAAATTTAGCGGAAGTGCCTACGGATGACGTCACGTAACAATCAACGAATCTGATTGGTCCTGCCAAGATCTTGGCGTGGACACAACTGGTTCTCCATGCCAATAATCCTAGGATATGGTGCACCCCCCATCAAAAAATACTAGGAATTTAGGAACCCCCATACAAAATGTTGTGGCTGATTCTGTTTCTCCTTGCCAATAATCCTAGGATATTACACCCCCCCCCCCCCCCCCATCAAAGATGTTGCACTCCCCATCAAAAACTAAGGAACCCCATACAAAATAGCCTGCTGCTTCTGGTTCTCCCTGCCAATAATCCTAGGATATATTGCACCCCCCATCAGAAAATATGTAATCCTTTAGGAACACTCAGCAAAAATTAACTGTTACAGTAGCAATATAATATGGATGACGGCAAGTACAAGCACACTCATGTAAAAGGAATATTAACTGAGTTTCTATACTTCGCTAATTTAATCTTCTTCTCTTGTTCTTTCTACTACAATCACTGGAGATAGTGTGCCTTTCGTTATCTATCCCCATGCAGTTGTAGTGGAACCACCGAACGCATGCTTCACATTCAACCATGTTGTCCAGGGTCTCAGGCATTCGACATACACAATAAACTGGAATGGTAGCAAATGTGCGAACATTCGTAGCGGCTGGTTGCTTCGCCTTCGGAAATTGCTCCATTTCTTCATTTTCCAGGCATTTCATCAGGTGATCCCTCAGTTTAGTCTGTTCATACGAGATCTTGGTAGGGTCTTCTCCAAATGCCAAGTCAGTTGAAAAGGCTATTGCGAAAAGCCAACAGTCAGCTGCTCCACGTTGCTGCTGAACTGGCTTCATCTTCCATGCATTAAGTATTAAATCGAAGGTCTCGTCGTAGAGTCACTCCACCTGTAGCTGTTCAGTTTCACCATCGGTCTCTGTCTGTGAGTGGTCGAGCTGCTCTTTAGTAGTTTGGTCCATAGTTCCCTCATGGAAAGATAACTCATTTTTGGTACCTCGTCGTTTTATTCTACCGGGTACACATCAGTCGCTGTCACTGGTCGCGGAATGCCAAATTTCCGGGGGGAGGTCAAAGGTGGGGTCAAATTTTCCTAGGAAAATTGGAACGGGGTGCCGAAAAATGGGGGTGCCGATTTTTTTTTGTGACACCGGTAATTATATTCATAATAGGGTCAATATGGCTAAGAAGTTCACTCGAGGGGTGGAGCTACTCGTGTTACGAGGGGTTACAGAAGTTTACATAGGGTTACAGAAGGCGTCACAAGTGGTTACATAGGTTTACAGAAGATACAATAATTGTACCTACACTAGTACAAAGACAGGCCATGCATGCCAAGTACATGAATTAAGGGGTGATGTATTACCATTCTGAAATACAATGCAAGGATCAGTGTGTCAGTAAAGTAATACTGTCATTAGGTTATATCTTCAAATCTGCTGTGATATTAAGTTCACATTCACTCTCCTGAGATGTGATGGATGGTGGCCTCACTATGTAGGGGTTCGGTCCATTGGTAACACTTTGTTCCGTCGTACCTCCAAAAGCATCCACCTCACAAATATTAACAGCATACCTGTGTAGGAGTAGCAGAGAAAAGACATTTTTATAGCAGACAGTATATCAGCATCTCATGCTGCAACCTACAGCAATATACACAAATACATGAATTATACGCCATTACTGGTGCACGTAAAAGCCAGTGTATACAACTGTGTGTGGTATCTCTACTTGAACAATAATTATCGACTCTACACAACAGCCCCTTGCAAAAGAGGGGGGTGGGTTTATTTTTTAGGGTGGGCTTATTTTGCCCACCTATTGTATCCGCAAACCGATAAGCACTAGAGTAGGCTCTAAAGAAAGAGGTGGGCTAACAAATTAAAGGTTAAAATTTTCAATTTAAAGCTGGCTTCACAAACACGAATTGTAAATGGTTAAAGTTCAGAGGTATATACAACGCAGCAACACGATTAGTATATGTAACAGCATGGTTGGCAGTGCGATTTGGGAATAAATTGCACAAGTAAGGCAGTAATTGCACGAGGCGTAGCTGAGTGCAATTACGCCTTACGAGTGCAATTCATTCCCGAAATCGCACTGCCAACCATGCTGTCACATGTTAATCATATGCCCTTAGGCTATTAGCGCTACTTCCATGGCAACAACAAAATTTGGTAAGTTGCTTATGAAGGTTGAATATGCAACTTTGCCCATGGTTGCCATGGGATACGACTGGCAGTGCAATTATAGCGTCTTGAGGCTACAAAATCAGTGCAATTACAGCTATAATCGCACTCCTGGCTCTAATGCATTCTCTATGTAGACTCAATATAGGTATATGATTAAGACATGCAATGGAATAATGTTCCACATATATAGTACCATAGTAAAATTGAGTTTAATATTCCTTCCATCACACTGTGCATGCGTTATGTACATGTACATGTACTTCTAACTCAGGTAAAGAAAATAGAGAATAGATTGGTGGCTTACTGCTTTGCAAGAGGGTCCTGAAAAGTGTATCCTCTTTTCAGTGGAGGTCGTGAAGATCTCTTCCTGCCACTTCCTGCAGCCGCTTTACCCTACAGAGCAGAGGGTCAGTACCTACCATCCTGTCTACAGAATAGCTATTACATGTACCACACAGCAACAGATATAGGGATGACAATCCATAAGAGTATTGTGGTGTCATTCCTACCTTGTTTGGTTGCTTTTTTGGCATTCCATCCCTACGTACGTTCTTTCGTATTTTAAAATGTTTTTTTGTTACTTGTAACAATAGGAATGTGTGTAGAGACCCAGTCAAGGACCAGCTGTGCAGACTTACCGGCTCCGTCCTTGGAGACTTTGACCTTCGAAACATCAGTAACGCAAACATCAGGATGTCACTCCATGTCCAGGTGGCTACAGTACACATACAGTGACCCTGAAGTAATACATAACAGCTGTGAACATGAATGTGCATCTCACACCGAGTGCAGCAAGGCTGCTTATTAGTCTACTTAGCCTTAAAATGATGCTTAGGCTCCATTCCCAAGCTTCTATCATACGGTGTAGAAAAGTGGCTCTTCTACACGGTGCGATAAAAGCTGGGGAGTGAAGTTTATAATACTATGGACTTCAGTTAATGGTCCTACAGGAGTCCCAAGTTATGGATATGTACAGTACATTGTACTTCCACTGTAGGTAAAATGGCATAGAAAGGTCATGGGTACTATTTTTGAACACGTAAAAATTGTTATAGCTGCTAGCCAATGTCTACCAGTGGACAATCATGGCTGAAGCTGATGAGCGCCGAAGGCGCGAAGGAGCGTGCAACTACCGCATACACGCGAGTGCCATCCAAATCCAAATCATTAGCGAGTCAACTTCCAAATATGGAAACCAACCGTTTAATCAAGCGTCATAATGACGACACAGAAAACCCACGTGTTCCGTAATAGCTATGTGAGAAATTTTACACTCACTCAGAGTGCTCTTTGACCAAGCCGCAGCGGTACGCGGTATGGCCAAGAGAACGGCTGAGAGTGAGAGCGAATTGCAGCCAATTGCAAACCGTGTGAGATTTGGAGATGCCGGGACCCCTCATCGTTTTACTCCTGCTGTTGGAAAGCGGAGGCTCTGAAGACTCGATCGACGATAAACGTCGGCAAAGCGCTACCGCTTCCTTGTTCCGTAGTCGGCGCCGCTTCTTCGGTGGAGGTTCAGTTCCTACTTCGATCTCTTCTTGGATGTCTTCGGAATCTAACAGCAGTTCTGCCATCTCTTTTCTACATGATTCGCTACTTGTAGTTCTGCCATCTCGAGTTTTTTCCCCACGTCGTCGCATGACCGTAAGTAGGTGACAGACCGCATGACGCAGCAAGCGCCTCACTAAAACGGAAATACGTAGGTAATTTGGATTTGGACGGCACCAGAGTTACACGTTCCTTCGCGCCTTCGGCGCTCATCAGCTCCTGTTCTTGGATATAGATGTTGTGGGTATAGAGAGTTACATGTTAAACATGCATCAGTGACTCAATAAATAAAGTTTAATCTGAAGTACATTTTCTCTACCTATCATAGATTTATCGGA
This sequence comes from Phakellia ventilabrum, assembly GCA_963921505.1. NCBI lineage: Eukaryota > Metazoa > Porifera > Demospongiae > Axinellida > Axinellidae > Phakellia > Phakellia ventilabrum. Next base: position 5,658,878 of record OY997386.1, on the reverse strand, counting down.
ATATATGCTGCAGCTACTATAGAGTTTACACATTTTTTCAATAATTCTACTGCAGTCTAGCTGAGCTGAACAAAAGCCAGTGCCACACATTTTTACCCTTCCTTTCGCGGGTTAAGACAAGTGTGGTATTTGCGGTCTCTGTTTGAGCTGTGGCACCAGGGGACAGTGGACAAGTCTATAACGATTTTTACCCAGGGAAACGCACATGTACTACATGCATGTGCATGCAGCCATAAAAGTGGCATACTCTACGTACATACAAATAAAAAATATGAGTTTTTTTGAGCTGGATGGCACGATACCCACACAAATGTGCACTGAGTTTCAAGCAATAGCTACCTTGTACTGGTTTCTTAAGACCAGTAATATCTTTATGGGATCACAAGCTCTATAGGTAGACGTTTAACGCTCAATAGAAACACACCTTCTTCCACCCCGGGTTTCGTTCACTGAAGAACTTGATGTTCGGGTTTAGCAACTCCTTCTCTGAAATTGGAGCCACGAAATTCTTCGCGTGACTCATCTCTCTCTCCAAGACAAAGGTCTCAGGGTTGTATGTTTCATTAGGTCTCTTCAAACCTTCAGCAAAGTCATTTAACATATTCTTGAAAAATTCTGGTGTCTCTCGGTTGTATCGAGGATACATCTCCTTAAATTTGACTACCATCATGTAGCTCTTGAATGTGAAGGATTTAGAAACCATGTAGAGAGGTGTGAAGGGGTGGAGTATCTTTTCTGCATAGGTAGAGAGTGCACATGTACATATAGTTTAGGTATGAGTACTACTTGTGTATATCTCATTGCATGTGCGTAACAAATGATATGTAGCACTGATACAGTACAATAGTAATATCTTGCAGAAAGAAATGTAATGAAGGTGTTTGCTAAACACTGCCGATTCACACTAATGAATCAGCTAAATAAGTTATGCTTTTGTTAAAGAATAGTCAGCATATACAGTACTTTAAAAAAAAAACTTGGCAGAAGTGCACGTACGTTGTTAGCGTAAACGTAGCACAGCGCGAGTGCAGTGTGCTGGCGTACTTCCCTCGTAGGTGCATTATAAGTACATCACAACTTTGCTGTACTATGCTTCTAATTACGTTGCTGAAGTAAATTTCGTGCAAATATTTCCACTATGCATGGTTACGGTATTATTATGATTAATGTATGCGTGTTTACTAAAAGAAAGACAGAGTGTGAGTGGCAAGACAAGTGGTCGAAATTTTCTCGTTTCTACCTACAAGAATTCCAAGTTTTGGACATTGTTCCCAACACTGAGGAAGGCTCTTCAGGAGTTGCAGGAGCAGAAAGCAAGTTAGTGTACAGATTTGGTCTGTGTGAGGTGCGAAGTGCACTAAAAACGGGTTAGCATATAAGCTATAGCTACGCCTTCAGTGCAGCCTCTAGGACAGTCTAAGTGATAGGAAGCTCTAGCTGAACAGTTGCAGGAGTAGATGACAGGTTAGTTTACAATTTTAGTCTGTGTGAAGTGCATGGATACTGCAAGCGATCTCCGCCTTGATTAGTGGGCTGTTATTAATACTCACATAAATGTTCCGCATACGTAACAATGCACAGAAATACACGTTGCGCGCATGAAAGTACACAGCTCACCCCTCAGAGCCATGCAGACTGGCATAAGGTAGGCGAAAGGGCCTCCTTGGTAGTAGTTCTTGAACACTGCCAGCCCCACCTGGGTAATACACAATACATACATGTATTGTCAGTTGTGAGCACATGTACAACACCAACTGCAATGCAATATAATGTCAAAGTAGCTGTGCTCGTTTCAGTCCTCTCTTCAGCTATATACATATGCCTGCTTGCTTCGCTCGCAATCCTCGTAGGTGTCCGTTGAAGTCGAGGTCAGAACTGGAGGTCAGGACTGTTAGACGTCATAACAATATTTGATTAAATAATGTCACGTCCGTGAGATGCACTCACAGATAGAAAGATTTAAAACTCAATTCCGTCTCGACTCCAGAACCCATGTTTGGGTGTGATACATATAATCACACATACTGCTTATACATATATGAAGTTGGTTCACGGGCAAACATACACTGTTCATAGCAAGTTTTAGGGAGCTACCTATAGTCCTAGCATACATACATGCACATGCATGCGTGATGGAATTTAATTATGGACAAACAAGAGTTCCAAGGTAGGGAAGGGGAGGGGTGGGGGGTGGTTCCCGACATGCAGTAGAGCTACCATGTATACCATGTGCATGCATTTGTTACCTTCATCAGTGTGTACTTTTCCTTGCGGTCGATGCCCACCAGTATTATACCTCTCAGGGACCCGTCCGTTCTCTCTCGGCAAATCATGATGTGAGAGTAGGTGAGAAGAACCCTATGAAATACCTCAATACTGTGCATGGGGGAGGGGGGGAGGGAGGGAGGGGGAGGGAGGGGGGAGGGGGTGAGGGAGGGAGGGAGGGAGGAGAGAGGTAGGGAGGGAAGGAGGGACTAATACTCACACAGTTGATCTAAAGACATAACGTTTCTTCCCCCACATAATAGATGCATCTACAATGTGTTATACTTACATGTACAAGTACATGATGGCATTGAGTGGTTTATAGGAAAAGCAGGAGAGGCCTGCTTTGAGAGCGTGAAGTGCGAGTGGTCTATCAGAGCAGGCCTCAGAGTGGGTTTCCTAGCAAAACATCCATAACCATTACTTCATTTATGCTGTTTAACCCAAAACAAACAACAACTGCTGTTTCTGGCTTATAGGCCATTACTGGCACCTTTTAATGCTTATAGGCCACTATTGGCACCTTTTAATTGCCCATACAGTATAGTTACCAAGCACCTTATAGCTCGAGGCAAGTAATCTTGCAGTGTAGGCTGGAATCCTAGCTAGCATTTGTAAATTATGTTGGTCACGCTGAGGAATACAATCTCGATTATGTCTCGTATAATGATATGTCTCCGGGAAAATGGCGCCTCTGGCTAGAGACATGGCTGCCGGTTTTGACTTGTGGCACATGAAGAGTCAGAGATCTGAGTAACACAACACTCACAACTACAACACATTTTCAATAGGGTCATGCAGCTGGGTATAGCTCCCAGTCATGTAGCGCTTGACGAATGCGATGACTGAATGAAGTGTGTCGCAAAAAAAAAACAGTTCAAAATTTACTACAGATATTCAGTTAGGCAGGCTACAGCTCCCCAATGTGTAGTGTTCAGTGCTTGTGTGATACACAGTGTTTCCCCCAAGTAAAAAAAGAAAGGCGGGGGAAGATATAATTTTTCCACGAGATCAAAGCAAATTAAACATTCCAATGATCACATCAAAGGAAACCAAGTTAGGAAAGAGGGGGGGAGCACCCTGGTACCCCCTTTGGGGGAAACACTGAATACAAGTGGAGATTGGCTTCAACATGATTAACAATGCAGCCAGCTCAGCTGCACTGCACGTGCCAACAGTCACACCCACTGTGAGTTCCCAAAATATCAGTTGTACAGATGTACTTATGCACTTATGCTACAATAATTCCTACTGTGCGAGGCATTTCTGCACATGTGTAACTGCTAGTACAAATAATACATGTACTTACCTTGCTGAGTCTGAGGCCAGCATATCCTGCAAGAAACTGTGCAGTTCATTCACTGATACCTGCAGGGGAAAATAAATGAAGGTGTCTGCAGTGTAGCAGTGAGTCTAACGTACATGTATTAATGTTTGAGATTTCAATTTCTGACTGCAGCTGTGCAAGTGTTGACGCTAAGGGTACAACAGAGCTCGGATAGCCACACATCTTTGCTCATTTAGACTAAAAACTGCTTCAAACCGCACCAGAAGCTACAAAGATCGAAGGCTCTTAAGTCCGAATTGAGAGGATAGTATTCTCCTTCCATTGCAGCATTTGTCCTTTCAGTAAACGGCTTTTAAAAGCTATGTGGTTACTCTGTGTATCCACTGAGGCAAGGCTTATTAAGTATTCACTGCATATGTTATGTTGTTGCCTTGAAGGCTACCATAACTGTATAAACCATGCGTTACAGCAGCCTCGTCCCCAGGCCGTCCCTAAAACGGGGTAGGACCTGGTATCTTTTCTCACATGAGTGACGCTGAGGGTAGAAAGGACTTAATTGTCCGTAGGCGAGCACAAATGGCAGCTCTCCGATACCGAGGAAATGCAGCAAATCAATAGTTGATCAGGCTGCATTGGTTCCACAGACTGAGCACTGAAGCAGTGTCGGTGGTGAAAGATAAAGAAATGCAGCTGTCTTTTGATTGGTCCCAGGCTATGCAAAAAGTTGATCACATGCCCACCAGAAAAGGCTGTTAATTGTATAATAACAACACAGGATGTGATGTCAGACTCATTATAGACACCACAGGGCCAATTACACGTAGTGACAAACAACAGTTAATTGCCACTATTCTAGAAAGCATCAGGATCTCCATAATTGGTAGTATATAACACTAGCCTTCTCAACTTAAGTGGACAGGAAGTGGCACCTAGCCACAAGCAAACAGAAGAACTACATGTACAATAGCAACCACAACTAGGAAATGTAATATCTTTCATGCATGTAGGATGTGAGTAGCCTCAATTCCCTGGCCCTCCCTGAAACTCCTTAAAACGAGAGAGAGACCCCGGTATCTTTTCTCACGCGAGCGCTGTCGAGGGTAGAAAGGGCTTAGTTATGTGTAGGTGTTCTCAGACTACACTATATAGTCAGGAAAGTATTGGCCTCTTACTGACTGAATCACTGATCATCCTTACCTCATCCAGGTACTGAGTCTCACAGAGATAGACATACAGCCTCAAACTTCTCTGCATCAAACGCCCAGTGCCTCTACAAGTGAGAAAAACAAAACAAAATAGAACAGACAGTGAATGCTCAGAAGTATAAATAAATGATGTCCCAATAATATTGGACTTGAATTCTGACATGACTTCAGTCCAGCAACTCATATACAATGGGCCAAGTGTATAATAATTAGTTTCGTGCCCAGACGTTTACCCCCCCCGGAAAAGAACGTCTGGTGTTCTAATTGAACTTTCTCGTCACAGACACCTTTCTCCTTTGGAATTCCAAAGGGTCCAATCAGATTGCAGCTTTTAGTCCTTCCATAAAGTTGCCATGACGTTAGTTCGATAAATCTTCATACTATTGGTCAGTTTGATCAATTAGAATGAAAAGTTGAAATATACAAATGTACCGTATATACAATGACCAATCACATACGAGATTTATTATCATCAAACGTGAGGTCTGTGATAAGAAAGTTCGTTTAGAACACCAAACGTTCCTTCACCAGGGAGACAGTATAGTAGTGTGCTGATTAGCATTCTGGCTAGGATATTGGGTCCAAAGGGTACAATTAATAATTCAATAATTAGTAATTCAAGTGCATTGTGCTCTCTTTAGTGGTTCCATTGTGTACTTGTGTTATTCCACAATGTAAACTGTTACTCCTGACAGCTGTTTTAAGCCAACCCCCAACCTATTCAAGTAATTAATTCAAGTGGTCCCTAAAAAATCATAGGGCACATTAGTGAACCCAAAGGTCACATTAGATGCCCCAAAGGGCACAGTGTCCCTTGGTATAGACCTAGCGAGAACACTGGTGCTTTGTGGCTGAATCTTTGGCAAGGCCTGATGCGACTCAGAACTGCTCAAATCGACCCTTTCATCGATGCCAATTGTCTGGCACCTGAAGGGATCTGGTGGATGAAGTTGGGCCATAGTAAAGGCTAGCGTTCAGACACCGCTGCCACCATGTAATACTATCCTTAAACTCCATTCAACCAAGCGACAAAAGAACACGTATACAGTACTAAATATACCAAGCCTATGACCTAATAATGACATAACACTAAATATAGTTCACTATAACAGTTCAGTTCAGGTTATGCCACAATAATGTTGAAAGGCAACTGTGAGTGAGGACTCTCATACTGCACATTTTAGTCCTATCAGGTCGTTTGCAGATCTGATTTGCAGGTGTACAGAAACGTCTAATAAGGGGTTCATTCATGAAAATCCCCAAGGGGGCGCAAAAGCAATTCGGAACACATTTAGGGTGTGTGTGTGCGTATGTAATGCTGGCAGTCGCTCGTCGGATATCAAAACTTTCTCTGACAGCTAAACTGCATGACTAAACATCACAAAACACGACTCTTTTACAAAAGTTACACGTTATTCTTTTATAATAATGAATCCATACATAAATTACTAGGGGTCAGGGGACATAAATGAAGTGTTCAACACTCACAGCTACAAAACTGACAATAACTAACGCATAGTCCTGTTAACTGCTGCTAACTGTCACGAAAGTACTAGCAATTAACGTCTGTTCTTGTGGAATTATCATTACACGTATAGTGATCAGTATTCAATTTTGAAGGGTTAAAATTCCCGAGGGGGGTGGGGGGGGGGCACAAAGTTTAAAAGGAGAGGTTGAATGCCCCCTCCCGCTCTCCCCCCCCCCCCTCCCCCAAAATGAAGCCCTGTAAGTGCTCTGCAGTTCCAGACAATGAAAATGGAGACTTGTCGACTACCTCCTGTGTGTACATGTGTACAGGTCGAAAGTTGTGACCGACCATTACGCCTGAGCAGAGAATGGTAAGTCCTCAATCTCGATGTCTGGGAGGGGTGAAGCTTACCCAGTCATAAATTTTCAATTTCCCTTCACCTCCGGATGGGCCTAACCCTACAGGTATTCACAATAAAACAAGTGTACTGAAGGTAACTTACGTTGCTCCAACTGCCACTTTCCAGAAGACGAACAGTTCACTCAACACCTGCCGAGATGGGAAGAAAGGGTAAACAATAAGTTGATATACTGCTTAACAACAATGCCCTGTAGAGTGATGACTATACCGTAGAGGCTGGACAGCAGTATTTCAGATTGGTATTACTTCATATACACGTAATTCATTATAAACTAAAAAAAAAGTTCACTGCAGCTCTGCTGAACGCGGGACACATCAATCATAAGGAAGGCACCCATGGAGTGACTAGCCGACTCAGAATGTAAGAATTAACCGAACTTATGCCATGAATATTAACATGACCTAAGGGGGAAGTTTTTGAGATTACATTTTCATTTGCGTGGTGTTTTAATGTAAGAATTAACCACCCGCCCACCTCTAAAGTAGAGAAAGTTATGCCAGAGAAACAATGAATATACTTAACATGGCCTAAGGGGGAATTTTTTGAGATTACATTTTCATTTGCATGATGTTTTTATGCTTATTTTTGTTTCATGGATCAATTTTACTATATGCTAGGGTAGGTTGGTCGGCAAAAAAAAGATAAAAAAGCCATCTGTATGATGTCGTTTCCTCTGCATCGTGCACAAGAAAATTTCAAAGATTGATGTCTTAGCTTGTCTACACTTCCACAAAGTCTTTACAGCCTTTGCACCCAGTGATTTTGCAAGACATTGCATGCATTTGGCCATTTCACTGCAAAGCCGACTGAGGCAGACAGCTTTAGACTGCAGTGCGATCAATTACGAAAATTTATTTTCAAGTGCATCAAAAAAACTTTGGATTGGTCAGGCCCGTAGAGCACTGTAGTTATCTTTGGTTGTCCCAGACCATGGGTTGTAGCGAGGGGCAGGCTAAGCTAGACTTTGAGGTTGCACAGTTTGGAATTATGTAGCCTCGTTCCCAAACTCTAGTGGAGGGGAGAGTCTCCGCCCACGCAAGAGCCTGGGAACGAGGCTAGGAATTTAATATGCAGCTAATTTTAAGCATACAATTAAGCACACGTACTGTGGACTCACCCATAATATTCGCTTCACATACTTCATGCAGAAGTAACAGAGCCAGGCCAGTAGCAAAGTCACACAAATGGTCCAGAGCTTTTGTCGGGACCACCACCACTGATGTGAGTCCTCGGCTATGCTATCACTAGCGGAGGGTAGACTAGTAGCTTCAGAGGCCATCCTTGCCGAATTTAACTTTTGGTGCTCTGGTGCGAATTTCTCGTACACAGCAAAGCCTTGCGTCCTGGTACGAAGTGCGTCCTGGTACGAAGCACTTGCTGTTGGTACTGTGAATACGCAGGTACTTGGGCATTGAAAGGTCCTTACCATGCAAGCACAAATATATTGTCTATGGTGAAAGTGAGCGAGACCTGATGGATTAATAAAGTGGGCGGAGTATCGTATGATATGCGATAAGCCTCGCTATAGTCTTCCTGTGGGTGTGAGGAGGGTGGTTGCCGGGTTGCGTGCATGCCGGGTGTCTGCCCCTCCAGGTTGAACTTGGCCGGTATTCCTCTTCAAAAAAAACCCTCTCTCTGTAATGGATGTATCTGTAAACTCTGCAATAATGGTGTTGAAAGCCAATAGCATTTCATGTTATGTCCCTGTCTAATTGAACCAAGGACTAAACTCTTTAATCAGCTGCATTCTTTTAATCTTAGTTTTTTGTTATACGCCCCCTTAGATATAAGTGTCTTTACTTACTCCAACCGCAACAACATATTCACTGTATTGCTTTTGGTTTAGATCAGCTATATCATCAGAACTTATAACATTCCTGGTTAGCGAACGCTCATGTACTGTGCCCTCTTTATCTTTGTACATGTACTTATCTATATTTTACTGTCTAATAAGCTCACACGAGCTAGCTGTATTCTTAATACAGGTGACATTAAATTTGGATCGGTTGATTGATTGATTGTATAAGCGCGGGGAATGGGAGAAATGATAACCCTTTGTGTGCATATATAACAGAGGTGCAGTATACACGTAGTGGGCATAAAAGTTCCCCTTAATCTAGGCATTATCCAGAATTGAAACTGGGAGTTGGTTTGCTATGTCTACAATAAACACTCAAGCCAGATAGGTCAGAGTTTTCCAAACAGATCAGGGGTTGCTCCCTCAGTTGTGTTTACTGGAAAAACTAGAGTCCTTTACTCTCCATCACAACAGCTGTTTAGTTACAAAACTGCATGTCCTAAACCCACCCAAAACTGCCTACAGAGCCGATTGATTAATTGATTGTAAGATTTCTCAGGGGAATGGGAGGAATGATAAACCTAGATATGTAACAGAGGTGCATATAGGTTCCCCATAATGCAGATCTATTATATGCTTTAAACAGAATTGAAACTGGGAGTTGGTTTACTAGAATTACTACTATACAAACACTCAGGTCAGAGTTTTCCAAACAGATCAGGGTTGCTCCCTCAATTGTGTTTACTGGAAAACTAGAGTCTATTCAGGGTTCTCCCTAGAAAATTTTGTCGGAGTGGTAGTGGCGGGTGGAGTCCCCCCCACTGGCACAAAGTGTGGGAGCTCTGAGATGCCTGCATTTCTTCTCTCAGGCTTATTCCTAAGCTTAAAGGGCTTCCTAAAGGGCTTCCTATAGACTTCCTGTAGGACTGCATGGGTGCATTCCCTATGAATAAATATACTGAGCATGCTAGGGCGCTCTGTCCTTATGAATAAACTTAAGAAGAAGCCTCAGCGTGGCACAGCACCACTCTACCACGCTTTAGGGAGAACCCTGCTATTACTCTCCATCACAACAGCTATACATGTTTAGTGTCCTAAACCCACCCACAACTGCCTATACAGAGCTGACCAGAAATGCATAATGATGTGAACAGCAGAAGACTCTTTTTCCACTTTTCACATCATCGTGCGCTCCTGAGCTGACTTAATCCCTCATTGCTGAATAGGAGGAAAGGGATAATAACTATGGGGTAATTCTGTGTGACGTAATACTTAATAATATACCAGGGCATGCATATGATATTATAATAATTATATACACAACAGGCAAACGAGTATAGAGTCAATTAGGAGCCCTTATAGTTATTATTATACAGGTGTAACATTGTGAATCTTGCATAATAAATAATCGCTTACAAGTATACTCAAACATCTGTCATTTGAATGATTTTATGCATGCATGCATACAATGTCAGTTGTAATATGATGTCTGAGTCTTCGGGCGCCACAAGTTCGAAGACGGCATCCATGTAACTACCAGAGACGCCATTTTGAACACGTGTTGCTGCCCCGGGGCCCCCCAAGCGTGACAGACATCTCCCATATGGAAATATATATATATATATATATATATACGCTAGCTGAGATTGTTGAGCCCATAGGTACTAGGTCGCGATTATTGGCCTCGCTGCGCTCGGCAATTATACAGGTGTAACATTGTGAATCTTGCATAATAAATAATCGCTTACAAGTATACTCAAACATCTGTCATTTGAATGATTTTATGCATGCATGCATACAATGTCAGTTGTAATATGATATATGCACATACCAATTAACTAGACTAAGTATGATGTTGTGGTGGGTCCCTAATGAACTGAACAATGGCATGAATTACACTGACTGGTACGTAGACAATAAGAGTAGGAACAAGAACTAACACATGATAATTTGCTATCAGAAGAAACACAACCATCACAAAGAATCCACTAGTCAGCTGTCCTTCAAACAAGATAAATTGAATAGTACCGTCAGAATTCCGGGTGTAGAGCAGGCAAATTATGAATGAAATCACTAAAATTTCGTACAGAATTCCCAGACTGAGTAAAATGGGATTTCTCATGGGATAGAAGACCTTCACCCACTCCGGTATGTTTTGAACCTTCTTGTACTGTTCCTTCACCGTTTTCAGCTTGAGTTTGTCTGCTAATTTTGTTGCTTTCTGTTTTGCTGCTTTAACTCCCTCACGCTGAAATACCACGTCGGCAAAACTTTCTCCTTGAAGAAGCGAGAGCATATCGATCCAGAATCCAACAGCCAGTTCACGCATTTGGTAGTAATTTACGAAAAAGAATGTGATCACTCCAATGAAGGGGATGACACCACCAGCAATGGCTGCGTACACCAGAAATGGACTGGCATTGACACACTGAGTGACACCGTCTGGACACGGCTGTGGATTTTCTTGGTTGATTTTTAGTCCAATTGCAATTATAATGGTGGCATGGGTGACCAGCTGAGCCAAAATGTGTATACAGAACCGTGTGACTAAATTGATGTAGTTCTGTTGACCTCCGGAAGCATCGACTGGAATTCGTCTCAATGTGATCAGTGAAGTAATGACCATGAAAATGCGCATGAAATATACAGACAGAAAAAGGTAGAAACCTCCAATGATGAAAAGAGCGAAGTTAATTCGATCTGCTGCTGTGCTTCGGAGCAAAGAACCCCCAACAATGAATTCAAATAAGTCACATATGAGGAGAGGGTAGATCAGGAGCTCAGTAAGAATGTTTCGAATCAGTTCAAACCATTCATTGATGTTTTTCTTCCACTTGGGACTGAGCTGCCAACATTTTCTTTCAGTGTTATTGTCAGCATCCATCTCTGACTCTTGATCATCTTCAGAATCTCCCTGTCCCTTCGAGCGACACCTGCGAACATACTGGGCACACGAGCCAAGCTGTACGAAATGGATAAACCCATCAATAAGGGCGAGAATCAGGTTGATGCTTGAAAGGGCCAGATACAAGAAATTAAAGACACGATCATTCTCCAGCGAGAGAGGTCGCGTAACGCTTTTGGCATTGCTGGGAAGAGGAGTTTCCTCATCATTCGAACTCCCATATAGCTGGCTGTTTTCATTTCGGGTGTAAACTCCGGGAGACTGACGTCTCCAGGGCAGGCACAGGGTTGGAGCTCTATGCAATGTCGGCAGCATTTCTCGGATTGGGTAACTCTGCCAGGCGTGTCTGTGTCATGAACGGCAACCTGGATGGCCTTTGCTGCTCTCCTTCGAAAATCCTTATTGAGCACCGGTTCTTGCTCGAAAGGATAGAATTCCAGAGCTCCATTTGGTACTTGGTGGTCTCTAAAAAAGCGATATAATAAAATTGCAGAATTTCATTTATAGGTTATATATTACACTATATTATACTAGTCCTAGCATCACTACATAAGAGGACTACAAGGCTGGGGGTAAGATGGTATAGTTATATTTTCCACCCAAAAGCTAGCATACTATATTAATAGCTGCTAGTATAAGTCCATTGTACTTTCCCTTACCCAGAAAGCTGTCGTTCAATTGCTGCAGTATGAGCAACATCAATATTGATACTACCGTTACCCCTAAGGCCATCTTCCTCATTATCTGTGAGTGGATTGGCGATCACAGTTATAGCAACATAGTCAGGAAGATGGTTTGCACCATCCACTAGTGTGTCCTCTGTGGTTGGAAGTGACATCCCCTGAAGGCTGACACTTTCCTGAGGTCCTTGATCATTGCTAGTTAAGATAGGACTGGCGGTCTGTTGCTCAGCTTCATTGGGAGAAAATGCAGTAGTGCTCTGTGTAGCCACACTTTGAGGAGCATGGAAAACTAAACGGGCTTCCTCTGAAACCTGAAATTGAATTAGAAGTGAAAGTATTCTAAACTTCCAAACTTAATTGGCATTTTCCTTTCAGTTTCATGCATGCCATCAACAAAAGTATTATTTTTATAGCTTCCTTCACCAAAAAAATAAATATATATATATATATATATATATATATTATGTAGTCCATTCTTCGTTTTTGATATGGCACGGCCAGATAAGATTAATGCACAAGGTAATAGCTAGCTACTCTGACCAGATAACTTAATGCTACTCATAATATTATATTTCTAGCTATATATACTTGTCAGATGTTGCTTGGCATCTGAAACTTTGAAGGCTGCGTGATGACACAAAACAAAATGGATGAAGGAAATAATAGGTGCGGCAATGGATTACTAGGGTGACAACCAACAAAATGGTTGTGTGATCCACTCCTTTAATTTGCCCTTTAGGTTCATGCTATTCCATCCGGGTGATCCAAACTACTACATAATTATTTCTTCTGATATGTTGAAGTTAATAAGTCTGAAGAGTAAGACAACTCATGCTAGCCAAGAATCAAGATAACTATGTCCAACTACACTGTACTACGACCTCTTAGCACCATGAATTTGGTTAAGTATGTCCACGTATGCACAGTTGGTAAATAATTTGTCCTGTGGGTTGGTATTGACGAAAGATGATAAATTTATTGCATGGGCAGGATAACCTTATATAACACAATGCTATGACAGAGAGCACTGAGTTTGTGTATATATAATATACAGTACAGTATAGATAGGCATTTCTAATGCTTGTTTTGATCAGGTACTGAAACTTTTTAATGTACACTGAAGCCATTGTACAATTGCAAGGCATGCCAGACCTACGGAAATGCTGCAAATACTGCAGTAAACATAAAATTTTGGTGCCAAACGGAGGCACACACTCATTGCATGTAATTGATGATGTATATATACAGCCGGGGCACACGAAACCAGAGTCCTGAATTTGTAGGTAGTTTCACACACTGAACCGTACACCCTTGTGGAAGGGGGCTGGCACGCGAGACTACATGCATGCATGTGCATGCGCAAGTTGACTTACGTATTCCGTAGGTTGACTTTTCTCGTCTGTGCTGAGTTCTTGCTGCTTTGTAGTATACCCTGTAAAAGTGAGGGATGGAAAGTTGCATCAAAGCGGCGTAGTCTTAGTCTCGTGACCTGGCTACTGTACGTACGAATATGCGCGTGCCGTGAATCGTGAGTATGAGTCGTGACATGACTCGTGCTGTATAATTGGGCGAGTGTGGCTGCGTGAGCGACCGGCGCTGACGTACCTGTATGCGGCGTATGAAGAGTCGGAGATTTGGGCATATCTATCACCAAGGGAGCCTTACTATAGCTCCAAGTTTGTGTAGCTTCTGTCAGAGTAGAGATGTGCGGTCTGCATGAAGACAGACACGAGCGATTTTAGTACGAGTTTCCTCGCGGTATATTAATCTATGGTTTCCTCGCGTCTCTTCGCTCTCCTGTGACTGATGATAGGATCCTTGAACATGAAATTGTGTTGCTTTTACCGCCTGATGTTACATACAAATACTCGCTCGCGCTCGCCCCACAATGTACCGGTATACTAAGACTCTTCGTACCTGTTTCCCGGGTGGGGTCCGTGTGATAGACGCGCTGTCCGGGTTTGCTCCTCCCACCTTTGCGGATCGTGCTACCGTCACCCAGGAAGCGGAGTTTAAAGCTGCCTGCATAGTTTCCAGCTGCAAACGGGTCTATCACTTCTGATTCGTTTTCATTTGACCGGTTTGACTGCACTCGCAACTGCCTCGCTTCTTCTGCCATTGCTGCACCTTCTGAAGGTTTGTTGCTACTGCAGTGCGTTTCTCTTTTAATACGTTCAAGAGGCAAAATTACGGAAATTTCCGGAATGAAAACGGATAGGGATAGTAGTGAAACAGAAATTAATATACCCAATGGCTGTAATCAATACTCAGCTGTTTTATGTTCCAAGCTTCCCTAATCGCCATGGAACCTTAATGGAAGCAGTAACCAAAAATGGGTATGCATGACGTCATCGGTCACTTATGTGCACGCGCCATGGATACATCAGAACCACAGATCTCTCCTTCCCAATGCAAGCTTGATAAATTCTCTTAAAATATGTTCAGAAGCCGGAACGACCTGCCCGTTCGCCCCTTAACATGGCGGTGTCACATGGCCTAGGGTTCCATTGGGAGAAGAGGGTTGCCCATTTTTTTCTTTTTTCTACAATATGCACTAAACACGTGTCCCTCCCGCTTTTCATCCCGTGCAGTACAGAAAGGTTAGCTTTCCATACTGGATCATAGGTTAACACAGTGCAATAGCTATTTGTTTGCTAGTATCATCGGTTTGCTAGACTATACATGTAAGTGTAAACACCTTGTCATTTCAGCTTTTACTTTCAGATTAAATTGCAGTATTCCTGTGATCATTCCAAGTATTCAGTTGTATCATCAAATACCATAAACAATTAGTATGTGCATTCACTTCCTGTGCAATGGTATGTGGTATGCTTCCTTCTTCAGTAAGGCTTAACTGGGCAAACCTTTGAAGCAAGATACCTTGCAGTAGCTAATTGTGCTGTTGACAGAAAGTAGGTTTCTTCTGCTTCGTGTTTGTATGTTAAACTTGGCTGGGAAGGAGTTAATTAATATACCTACATACAATACAACTCCGAGTGAAAATCATCATTACTAGCTAATTGCATACTGCATATTTAAGAAGTTAGGTTGATTCAGCAATGAACATAATGGGTTTCTTTGGAAGGATCACTGACAGAAGTATTGCAACTGATAAAATTTAAATGTGTGGGTATAATTGAAAAACTGAAACTGAAAACTGAAACCACAAACCAGAGTACATATTTACCCTCATACCGGATAATTCTGTACGTTCCATGCATGTTCAAGTTACATAATCTGACTTAATTATGTAACTTGAACATGCATGGAAAGTACACAATTATCCGTGTGTGGGTAAATACTTTGGTTTGTGGTTTCAGTTTTCAGTTTCAGTTTTTCAATTGTACAAACACACATTTAAATTTTATTGCAGTAGCTACTTCTGTGTTCACTCCAAAGATTCAGCTGCCCAGTATTATCACATGCATAATATTGGCTTCCTTCTTCAGTAGGCTAGGGACAAATGTTTGTAGCAAGACATCTTGCATTAATTACGTCGTTGACAGGAGGATTCCTCTGCTTCAGTTTCCTTCAGAAATCGGGAAAATGTGCATGTAAAGCGATCCACTCTTGACTACCACGCATGTATTCTAGTTGCTAGGCTATCCTGCTACTTGCCAGTGTTGGAAGCTAAAGCGCAAGAGGTGTGAGCAGCTAGGTGCATGGTTGCATCCTGGAACATTGCAATGCAAAATTAATGGTAGGCCAGGTGTCTATGTGATATTCTGCTGCTTGTAACCTCAACTATTCCCCACATCATGCAGGCTGCCCTCAACCCCAAGACTGTGATGCTGCCTGAGGTGCAGTGTGAGCTGGAAAGGTCAGGACGTGCATGCCAACTCCAGACACTTGGAGTACAGAGTTATAGCATTGCTAGCTATTATGTAGCTAGAATAAGTCAGTCTCTACTCCTAGTGTTGACACTGTATACAATAGTAAAATAGCGTGCCAGGCTCCCAACCACTTTTTCTGTACTATACCAGTACTGGAGACTGGGAACAAGGGTAAATACTTATAGCATTTTAATGACTTTTCTTGAGACAAAAAAAAACAGCCCTCTTCGTCTATATCCTCAAACCTTGAGTTTAAGGTAGGAAGGGAAGTCGAGTAGGGTTGAAGCCGAGCACCTCCGAACCAAGTTGATGGCTATGTCGGCAACATCCTAGCCTACACCCACATGACAATAGGTAAGCACCTAGTTACCCCCTCTGCTTAATATTCACAAAAAGACCTCTTTTGCTAAAATTCCAAATATTGCACTCCCCGCAGTTCCCCCCCTCATCGTTACCTACACACAACCTACACAGGACAGGCCAAAATCCTACGCATGCTTTTTCACAAAAACACTTCAGATCCGGTTTTACAGCTAAATCTGCCTTGCTATTCACAACTACACTAATTTCGCAATCCGGACTCGCCAATCAAATATTGCGACAATCCACGCCTGCTACAGTAGATTGACCCCAGGGTTATGACAGTCAGCCTACTCACAAGAAAACTACGCATGCTTTTCTCCCCTAACCCCTCCCTTGCTACGCTACACACGCACACAGCCTAGCTACAACTCACCACTGCTTTTGACAGGGCCCCACAAACGGCAGCTAGACGCGAAAATGGGCGGAGTCTATGAGATAGAAAGGTCACTTTCCTAAAGACAACTGACTAGAGAAGACTGGATGACCATCTGTCTGACAAGCTGCCTGCCAGCCTTTCAGCTACACTCACAAACACTACCACAGACTTCAGGCTGGATTTTACACACAAACAGCCTACTCAGCACTACACGCGGCCGAAACGGCTTCTTATTAAAAAAAAAGAAAAAAGTGTTGAAAGTGAACATCAAAGTACCGCTCGGCCACATCAAAGTGCCGAATTTGCCCTTGAAAGTGCCGCTTTCCACATCAAAGTGACACACCCCCGCTGTTGATTCCGGTTGCCGCCATGGGAAAATGTAAATAGTTTAATGAATCTCATTAACTTTACGTAGCTCACGTGGCCTTGCTGATTGCTAATTAATTATTCATGAGCAGTTTTACGGGGATTTTTCCAATTTCCCTTGCTACCTTAAAAGTACTGATTTTATAATGCTCTCACTCCTCCTCTCTAATTACTCCATTACTTAATTACTTAATGCAATTACAATTGTATTTAACAATGCAAGACAATGCAATACAGAGCAAAAAAGGCAACAAATTAGATACACATGTAGTAGTATACTAAAAATTATAAAAATAGTGTATATAAATAAATTACTAAAGTCAGACATATACCAAAATAAATTAATTTTAAATTTAAAAATATATATACTTAATAAAAAAAAAAGAAGTGTGAATACAAAAAAAAATAATATAGGAAAAGAATACAAAAAGCATTACTTAATTAGTTTTATTGTGAAATTAAATTTATGACTGCTTCATGCAGTCTGAGGAGATAATTATACCGTATTAGTGATTTCATGATATAAAACAGCTCTAAAGTAGTAATTGTGTGTAAATCCCAAAAAATATGTACTGCTACACGTATGAAACTGTGAACTAAAAAAGTCAGAAATGCTTGAACGAAAACAACTTGTGGTGGCGGGATCAAGTGGTGATGGCGAGGCGACAATGTGATTGCATGGCTGCTCAATGGCTATAAGTGCCATGGCAGTGACACGACTATAATGGACATAAAAGTGGCAGCAGTAACCGTGGCATACATATATGGTCTTGCAAGTTGGATAATTACAGATAATGCGCATGTCACATCTGGCTATCTACAGTTAGTTATCCTCAAGGGTGACGGTAACTATAACTTGCTCGCTTTCCTGAGTTACAGGCTTGAGCTCAGTGGTCGTGTCGTCTTGGAGTGGTTCACTGTTCTGATTGATGTTCTCAATAACAGTTACGCATAATTCTTCAGGAGTATTATTATTTTCTAAAGTATCAGATTGCAATTTGGAGAACTCGACTGTAATTGTATTTTTATGAACTCCAACAGATTTTGGGAGAGGTTTGTGATGAATTCCATTCATACGTTTTACACGATTGCGCTTTTTCTTTCGTTTTCTACGCCGTTTTTTAGATTTTGGCGGCTCCACTATGATCCCAGTTTCATGAAAGAGGTTTGTTTCATCCAGAAAGCTCTTCAAGCATATGTAGCAACAGCAGAGGGGAATCAAGACTGGGCTGGCAATTACAACAATCGCCCCAACCAGCACCACAATGACACCTACAGACACAAACCATAGGAGTACCAAAACAAGCATCTGGATGTTCGCAAAAAGTAGACACACGGCAGCAATAAAGAACATAACCTTCAACCCCGTCGATTCAAATAGAATGAATTCAATATTACCTGAGCTGGAATTTGTTGATAACGGTAAAAGACTTACAAAGCCAACGATAAAACTGGCATAGAAGAGGCTTGGAATCATCACGGGAAGAACCCTGAGAGGATACAGAAACTTTACTATCGTGGCTGGGGATTTGTAAGCCTGAAATTGCTCCTTGACATCTTTCAGTTCTCCTTTCTCCACGACCCCTTTTGCCTGGTCCTTAACCGCACTTGTTCCATCTCCGTCAAACACAACATCGGCAAAGCTTGGTGCCTGAAGGAGTGACATCATATCAATAAAGAAACCGATTGAGAACTGCCTCACCCAGTAATAATTCATAAGCAAGAAGCTGACAATTCCAGCCAGAGGTATAACCCATCCCAAAGCTATTACCGTCCAGAGAAAAGGACTTGCCCGTACACTATCTGCACCAATTACTGGGTTCTCATGCTGGATCTTAGTTGCAACAGCAATAATGATAATCAGATGAGAGATGATCTGCCCCAGAACATGAATACAGAAACGAACGAAGAGAGCTGTAGACTCCTTCTGCGATCCTGAAGCATTGATAGGAATACGTCTTAGACTCACTATTGTTCCAATCACCATAAACATTCTCATGATGTAGACAGCAAGAATGAGATAAAAGCTACCGACTACAAAGAGTCCAAAGTCGAGCCTATCCGAGTGGGATATTCCACGAAAGGAACCTCCAGTTAGAAAGTCAAACAGGTCAAAAATGAGTAAGGGATAGAGGAGCAGTTCGCTGAGGATGTTTCGAATGAGCTCGAACCATGTATTGAAACGTTCTTTCCACGTCGGGCTTAAATGCCAGCACCTCTTTCTAGCTGGGGTTTCAGTGCTGTCACTTTCTTCGAGTTCCGCGTGCCTCCTCTCCCTCATTCTTGCACGACAGGACCGAACTGCCTCAGCACAGGAGCCCATCTGAAAGAAGTAGATGAAGCCATCGATCAAGGCAAGGATCAGACTGATGATCGTGAGAACAAGATAAACAAGATTAAAAGTGGAATTTTCGCCAAAGGAGAATGACGCCATACCAATTGAGAATGCCACAAGTGTGATAGCGAGTTCGGCTCCAACCCAAAGATCTCTCAGTAATTTCGGTATCGCTGGGAAGAACAATTTTTTCATCATTTTCAGACCCCTTTTACTAGCATTTTTCAACTGTGGAGTGAGCTTGGTAGACGAAGGCTCCTCGGATCGCTTGCAAACATTGGGCATACACCGCTGGAAAAGCTCATGCAAGCCTTTACAATTACAACAACCTGGAGCAGATGGGTCCACTTTTTCTTTCTCTTCTGTAACCTCAATCGCCACTGCTTTAACAGCTTTCCGTGCTCGCTCCTTGAAATCTTTGTGGAATACAGGCTCTTTTTCAGGTGGTAGAAAACTAAATTCTTCTTCCTCTTTTCGTGGGGTCTGCAGGAGTAGGAAAGAACACATAAGTGTGTTTTCTTTATATGGCGCATTGTAAACTTATCACTCAGAGTACATTTGGCTAAACAATCCCTACCTAGGTACGTACTCTAGAAGAAATACAGGGTAGATTTGTAAAAGTGAGCCTGAGTGTATGCATGCAGCACACAAAAAAATGAAACACAGGCTGTAGCTACTTAACTATAAATGAATGGCACAACAATAGTTTCATAATACTGCTCCATTGATACAAGTATACATTATAAGTACAGCATTCATGAATCACGCATGTATACGATTTAGGTTAAAAGTTAAACACTATCTAGGGCCATAGCCACCAGTATTATGGATTGGTTTCAACTGGACCACTTTCCGGGGCACCAATAATATCCTCCGTTATTATGCATAATTGCGGAGCCATATCTTCTCAAGTTCTGCAAGCACTGGAGCACAAGGATTATTATATTCAGGAGCCCATGAGCGCTGCAAAGTGGAGCATTAAACTAAGTGATTCCACCTGTCGTCGAATGGCACGTACAGCGGTTATGCATGCATGGTTGGCTTACGCATGGTTGGCTACTAGTGCTAAGTGAATTATAGCGCTTACATAGCACTTACCATATAAGGAGTTTTGTGCAAGTGCCATTCGACAACAGGTGGAATCAACATACATGCACGCTCCTTGGGTTATGGGCTCCAGATTTATAATAGCTAGCATGCACTATGGCAAATTCTTTGCAGCAGGTCATCTAACTTCATATATATACCCAGGAGGTTAGGGGGGGGGGGGGGGGGGTTAAATTGAATCACATTGTTTTTGATAGCACAGTAACTAGATAACACAATTGTACATATGACACTCCACCCACTTTAATAATCCCTCAGGTCTCAAACACTTTCACGATGGCAAGGTAGTAACCTTTAAAGTATCTTTGCACAGAAGTGTTGTAATGCAGCTGAACGACATGTAAGAGAGGCGGGAGTGGCCGTTGGGAAAACATATAAGAAATGCCTTGCTATCTGTATTGCCTTGCTTACCTCTTACTCTTAACTTATTGTATATTCATTATATATTAGTTATTTTTTACTTATTTTTGGGCACACACTAGATTAGCATACAGTGCTATTGTGTATCCATTGTACTATTGTGCAAGAACTATTATAGAAAAAGAAAAAAAAATGTTTTCAACACTGCATGCAGGCATTTATAATCAGCTGCTTTGCAGAGAACTGCCTAGAGTTGGAGGCCTGAACTATTGCATTAGAAATGATCTCAGTAGGCAAATTTTTCTACCCCCAGACCCTCCTAGCGGGTAGCTACACTTTGCACACTTTAATACGCGATACCTTCATCTGAGTAGTGTGGTTTTCAAAGGAGTATGTATCACAATCGCAGCCTATAGTAGAGTGCATGAAGTAGCACTATTAGTATAGAGTTGTGGAATTATGCAGTACTTTATACTTGGCAGTGGTGGTTTTTCTGGTTATGCACGGAACAAAATTCCTGGTAATTGTGACCGTGACACTTTAGCTAATAGGATTAGCAATTCACAAGAACTTTATTGTAATGACAAACTGAATTCCTTAGTTATACATACTTCTCGAAATTAAATATGATCTTACAAACTTATCACTCCCTAGTAGTAATGCCATACTCGGAATGCAACCAGAACAGCCACAGTGGCTACGACTCAGATAATTAAGGAAGGAAAAGAATCTATATTTCTTGTTGCTACTCTTTGAATTCTGTTTGTACCACTATGGTGGCCCTGGAGGTCACCCCAGGTTCCACATTCGAATATAACACAGACGTCGACTGAGTGCTGAAACAATATCACTCATGATAGCGAATTAAAAATTAAAGAAATGAGTGATTGCATGGTCCCTGCATGCCCTCACAAATCATTAAGCACCTGAAAAAATTTATGTAATGGCCTCTCCATGGCCAATAGCAAGTGAAACATACGTGAGAGCCACATTAGATGCTATACACTGCAAAAAAATAAGTTGTTGTTTTGACCGCTTAGTGGTTACCTGAATTTCAGATGTCTGAAGGTAGGAGTTAAACCTCAAAGTGGGTAATATGTTCCTTGCTATAGAAATTGACTATGGAATGTCAAGTTTCATAGCAAAGAACAAATTACGGTAATTTTATCCCTTTGAGGCCTAACTCCTACCATCATATACTCAGGCATATGAAATTCGGGTAACCACTAAGTGGTCAAAACAACTACACATTTTTTTTGCAGTGATATATATACTATAGCTATGACAGTGTTCGAATTCTCTTGAGTATACAACATCACATCACATTACGGTCATTAGGAGTCTGGCTCCTCCCCCAACTGATGTGATGGCAAAGGTAGTCTTTTAGAGGCTGCCTTCCTATATTTATTATGCAACAGGATGATATGCAAATCAACTCACTTCTTCCGTGGGCTTCACTTCTTTCTTTTCTGTCAAAGAAATGAAAGCAGTATACTGAGTTTTATACATTGACAGCTTACCTAGTAATAAATTTAAGATCTAGCCATGCTATACACGCATGCAGTATCAAGCTCAATTGCCAGCCCTAGTATTAATATTGAAAAGACCAACCATGGCATAGCACGCATTATTTATACTTCAGCTACACTTTTGTGCTTCAGGCTTGCCATACTATACATCCATATAACTATACATAATAGCTATCATGATTCAGCAGTCACCATTCTTCGATTTGCAGTTGAAACCCTCTGGATATTATTTTTTGGTCCTGGTGCCAAAGTACTAGTCCCAGCTACTAAACTGAGTATAACAACCTTAACGTAGTTCAGGAAGTCCTGTAAGGAGCGCTATGCACTAGCGGCTATAGCAATAATCAACATCACAGCGACGTGCGTAAGACTTACTTGCCCTGCCTCCAAAATTGGTTTCTGCGCATGCTTCCGATGCCTTTCCCCACTTCCGACGCTTAACTCTTGACGGTTTTCGTAGTATGAAACTGCCGTGCTGCCTATTAGCAAACGGGTCTTCAAGCTCCTCGCCTGCCGAACTCTCATCTGATTCACCGCTGCTCTCCTCCGAGAAGGAATCGTAACTCGCTTCGTTCTTGTCAGCTTCCGCGTCGAGCAGCTCCTGTTCTGGAAGCAAAGACGGAGCGGGTTGCACAAGGGCTCGTCCCCTCATCACTGGAGTTCCTTCAGTATGAGTAGCGCTATTAACAATGACAGCACTACTAGTGCTGAGTCTTCTGCTGGAGGCTGATTCCGACTCTTCCATAGCCGAGGCAGGTAGCTACGCTCTCGGTGGAATAAGTGAACTGCGAAATTTTATACAGCAGCTAGGCTTTGCTTATACAACACTGGCTGCTCAGACTATGCTGAAATATTTTGCTTTGTACTGGTCACAATGTCATGTTACATACTAACGTAAACTCCTACACGCTTCCAAGAAGATCGACCACCACGCACATACGCAAGGCAGCTCCGCCCACTACGTGCGCCGGCGGCAATAGATTATAGTCTCGTGCCTAGACACCAACGCCCTCCGTGGGTCACGAGACTAGACTAGCCGATCCCAGACCAGTGATGGGTATGGGAACGAGACTATTGCTAGCTCACTCCTGAGTCCTCCGCCAGCCTCATACAAGGGGGTGGGCACTCCCATATGCACAGCTAAGACTGGGGTCAAGAAATTTTGACCGTCATTTTTCTTGCTTGACCGCTTGACCACACTGCAAAAGGCTCTTGATCGTTGACTGCACCAAAATTTATGCCTGCAAAAAGGCTCATGACTGTTTGACTGTAACATCAAGTTACAAAAGGTGTCCTTGACCGCTTGACCAATGGAAAAACTACTTTTTGACGTCGGTCTTAGCTGTGACTACATTGCCTATGGGGGTGACCACAAAATCGAAGCACTCGATCAAATGAACAAGTCTCTCTACAGTTCATGTAGCTAGCTACAGACATTATGAGTAGGAAAAGGAAGACACCCTTGGCAAAAAAAATATATCTCTACCAATATGAAGTCTTGAGTTGTTCCATCGAGGGTGTATGTGACTCTCCCAAGGGAAAGTGTATCAAAAAACACCACAACCTCTCTATTGCCATAGTCAGGTAGTCTTGGGTACCCAGACCCTCAGAAAATCGTCGGGTCTGGGTACCCGAGACTAAGTCAGAGGCTTGTCACAGAAAGTCTTGAGCTCAGCAACTAGAACTGATACAATGTCTCATCCAGACATATTTATTGATACTGTCTAACGTACAGCAGACAACTAGTAGTCTCGTACCCAGACCCTCCCCCCGCGCGAAAAGTAAATGCTTTCTTTTTTTTTTTACTTTTCGCGCGGGGGGAGGGTCTGGGTACGAAACTAGACAACTAGGGGGTTCGCAGGCTCTGCCATCGGGGAATTAGACGGGGGAATATCCCGGAATTGTCCAATTCTTTCTGGAATTCCAATCAGACGCCTCTACGCGTAGGCGATACCGGAAGCCCGCACCCAATATTAAAAGTGTGCGTAGACCAATCGAAGATTTCTTCTGTTGAATAGCTAATAGTATTACTATAGTTTTTGTCCAGAAAATGGGGTGTACGCTGAGTGCGGATGAGAGGGCGGCCTTGGAAAAGTCCAAGGAAATCGACCTAATGCTTCGCCGAGAGGGGGAGAAGGCGTCCAGAGAGGTGAAGTTGCTGCTACTCGGTGAGCCTGTAAATATTATGTCAGGGGTGCCTCGAGTGCATGAGCTGAAAAGCAGCTGCTTCTGTAGGTTTTGTTGGTTTATTTGAAGGGTGGGCACTGGAAGGCTAGCAAATCACAATTGGTAGAGTGTGAAAAAAAAAAGGCGGGTAGGCTGGTATGCGTTGATTGCTAGCTGCAGTATCGATATCATGTACTTTCGAGGGCTCGTTTGCTACATAGCATTCCTACCAGATATAATTTGGTGGCTACACTGACCTTGGCACACGCGTACCGTGCAACTGTGTTGAAAGATTGTGGGGCTAGGAGCTGGAAATGGGAATGTTGCATAACTGGACGACCCCACCTAGCTGGGTTTTGCACTTTTGGGACTTTTTTGGCTGAATGGAGTGCTCGAGTGGGAGAACCAAGTTGTCTTTTATGACTGTTATGTGTGCACGACTTTTGATCTTGGATAGTATTGATGTTGTTACGCTCAACTTTGTCAACTTTTAGCTTGTTTTCAGTATGCAGTCACCTTTTTCATATGTCATGATTGCTAACTTCAGAGAGAGTGACAACGTGTCAGTGTCACATGGAATTTTGGCTTCAATAGACCTTATGTGATGATGTCATATCACTGACTAGGACAAACACACATACTGTCTATACTGCTAGAGTCAGGTCAGAGGTCACGTGCACTTTGACTTTGAGGCAGGGTACCTCAACAGATAGTCTCGGGTACCCAGACCCGTCGAAAATTGTAAGAGGGTCTGGGCGATAGGCTGGGGTGGAAGTGTACCCTGCGCCTGGAATGCAGGCGCACTTCCAATTGGCTTAATAATTACATTCTAACGTGCGTTAATTGGAAAAGTCGCGTTTGAATCGCGTTTTAAAAGCTGCTTAGAGCGCCATTGTGCTGCAGAGTGTCAGCCTTTCCTCCTCTATCAAGCTACAGCCTGGTAAGTGATAGAGAAATCTACTAAGCTAGCATTAGCAGGGAGGCAATTATGAGTTAATAACATTCCGGAGTGTACATTTCCACCGAAGCCTATCGCCCAGACCCTCTTACAATTTTCGACGGGTCTGGGTACCCGAGACTACTCAACAGACATCGTTCACTGCAAAAACGTAATAACATCCACTTTTTAAAAGCTTTAGCTTAGAGAAAAACATGATTAACAGCATTTTCTACCAGTACAGTACAGTGATTCTAGACCACCCACGAGGTCGACGTCTTTTGTCACGCTCGAGCTATGGGCGGTACAGATTCACTATACTTGCCCGGCCTGATAACTACTTGATACTGACAACTGATATGCAAAGAGCCTAAGTTCCAAGCTGCCCTCATTTCTATAATCTCTATGAAACCTGCCACTCATTTGCTATTCGTACAATGGAGAAGTAACTAGAAACCGATGCAGTTACCTAACATTGTGACGTTAATTGAATATGGTCTATATAGCCAGATTGTATTACAGCTGAAGGCAGTAGAATGATTGATACAGGGTGAGTCATACTTAGCCAGCTTACAGTTGAATACAGGTGCCGTAAGGTCCTTGTGTGTACAACCTTTCTAGCCCTTCAACTACTTTCTTGTCACTTCGTAGAATATGACTTAGGAGCTCCTTAAATTTGCAGTTAGTGGTGGCTACTGTTTTCTTCAAGCTTTGCTTCCTCGTCACAATAATATGGTAGTGATACACTGCTCGCAATATTTTCATTATCTCTGTATGGCTGTTTTGCCAAAGAGGTTGTGGAAGACAGCAGAAATTTCCACGAGGACTCATTGCATCTCCGCATCCATGTGTGTATGCTCACCACTGCTCACGTCTTACAAATGAGCTGTCGTCATTGATGGATGCAAAACACGCAAACACAAGCAAGTGTGTACTTCTGTTAATAGTGAGCAGCCACACACAAATGGTGTGACCATGAGGAGAGGCTCCAGACTGTATTGATCACTAGTATAGTGAGCAGCAGACGCTCCAACTATGTTGCTTAGGTCTACCAGTGGCTCCTCCTGATTCTCAATCCTCGAAATGTACGTCCCTCGGACTGCAATTCAGTAGCGTTGTGATGCCTGAGGGCTATTGGTGTAGTAGGGCGTGGCCTATGTGCTACTTGATATAGCTACTGAGGTTGTAAGGCACTGCATGTGGCCCTCATTCCCAGTCTCCAGACCCAACTTTCCCAACCTCATTCCCAGTCTCCAGACCCAGATTTTTTCGGATGTAGTAAAAAAAACATGCATACAGAGAAAAAAAACTGGGTCTGGAAACTGGGAATGAGGCCTACACAGGGGTGCACTGCAGGGGCGATAAAAGTGAACGTGTGTGGCCAGGAGTTGCGTGCAGGCATATTAGCTACTGTACGTGCAAAGTGATGTTAGTGTGACTTATCTACATCTCCTTGGAAAGGTTGTCGTGTTGGAGTACAGGACGTACATGTATTGCCCACTTTGTCAAGCAGTTGTGCACTGTTAAGTGTCTCTTTAGTGTGTACAGGTTGGGTACCACTTGAGTAATGGCTGAGGGTGCGGGGTCATCTGCATCATAGACTATAGAATCCCATCTCCATAATCAGGGGGAGGCTTAAAGGATGAGCTCTAAGCCAATCACTAATTGTACACATACATGAGCATACAGGCTTTATCTACGGGTACCCCCCCCCCCCTCCCAGTGTGTACTGCAATGTACAAAAGCTGGGTGCAAGCCAGGGGGGGGGGGGGACAAGGCTAGGCTTTGGCACTATCTGAATGATGGGTGGGGCTTGATAACTCAATATGAATAGCATTACCATTTGTGTGGCTTGAATACCAGATAAGATGTCGGTGACTATGGCTTAAACCGAACAGCACAAAGACTGAGAAGGGTGTACATGTCCCCTCTAGCAACTTATCTGCCTTCTCCAACTTCGTAAAGCATGTGTTATATGAGGTTTAATATGTTAAACCGAGTTAATGGTGGAGGGCCCAGGCGCGTGGGATTTGCAGGGAACAAGTCAGCCACCAGCATACTAGTTGGCCTCAATTGGAATTAGTCCTGCGCACGCCGCCCGTTCTGTAAGGTGAAGGAGTTCTGTGCATGCGGGTATCAGTACTATTACCTCGCGGGTGCAGACAGCGATAGAGTACAAGAGTGCACTACATGTATGCCTTCAATAATACAGGGAGGTCTGCTCACATACAGCATACATGTAGCTACGTTTCCAACTTCTGCTACATGTGCTAAAACTGCACCTTCATTCTAGAAATACTTTGCAAGATGAAATACAATACTTTGTCATGTATACAGCCCGCTAACCACGATGCCCAAATATCAGGAAGTATGTATCAGCTGGAAAGCCGATAGCTCTTGTGGAATGTCAGGACAAGGTACTGATTTGGTGTTGTGTCTTTGTGGAGGCCAGCTATTAGGCAATCAAGAAGCGGTGGGGGACAAACATGGCAAGGCATGCAGAGCAGAGGCTAGCCATGCAGTCTCTGAATGGTTTTCATTCCAGCTCATTCGGTAGGACGATTTCACTTATTTGGTACAATGGATGCATTTTTATGTGGAGATGTGGTTTAACGAGTATAGAGCTCTTTTGTGGCTGCACTAGTTGGCATCTTATGGTGCTCCTGACAGTTGTTACCTAATATCAAACAGGACTTCATTGCGGTCCTTTGCTTGCGGTGTCATCTTTTGACCACCAGCCGGTCAGTGCCATACCATCTCCCTGCTTTGCCTTTGTGAGGCAATTCTTTGCCAAGGGAGATTCCATAAACAGATATTCATGGCATTTCCTCCTCTTCTTTATATAGTAAGCCACCCTTCAGAATCACCAAAACTATGGCTTTTATCCCAGTAGTAGCCTTTTGAGATGCACAAGAGACAAATTCAGAGCACTGTTTAGTGACTTCCTAGGGAAGCATACTGCCTAGTGGTCGCAGTCACAAGCTGAAATTACATCTTCAACACAAAATTACATTGCCAACAATACATATATACTGAAGCTGAC
The DNA here is from genome assembly GCA_963921505.1 of Phakellia ventilabrum. Taxonomy (NCBI): domain Eukaryota; kingdom Metazoa; phylum Porifera; class Demospongiae; order Axinellida; family Axinellidae; genus Phakellia; species Phakellia ventilabrum. The sequence continues at coordinate 5,630,430 of OY997386.1, read as the reverse complement.
TCCTTAGATTCTTTTACACTAGGATAGGCTTTGCATTTACTCGACGGCAATGGTTGCAGTATCGTGATATATCGCGATAACCACGAGGGCAATAGGTGCAGTATCATGATATATCGCGATAACCACGAGGGCAATAGGTGCAGTATCATGATATATCGCGATAACCACGAGGGCAATAGGTGCAGTATCATGATATATCGCGATAACCACGAGGGCAATAGGTGCAGTATCGTGATTTATTGTGATAACCTCGTGGGCAATACATGTAGGTACAGTATCGTGATATATCGTGATAACCTCGTAGGCAATACATGTACAGTATTGTGATATATCATAATGACCTCGTGGGCAATACGCGTACGTGTATGTGTAGGTTCAGTATTGTAATATATCGTGATAACTATCTGCTGTAGTGTTTCTGTTGTTTAGTGCTTGTGATATTATTGGTGATGAATGTTTTCACCCAAGCAAAGTGTCACAAGCCAACCCAGCATCGTATGGGGCTCGTGTGTACAGAGTGCATGTGAAGGGTCTGAGAATGAGACTAAACCTACAGATGTGTAATTTCCTTTATCAAAGGGGGTTAGTGATGCATAAATCTGTTTTGAAAATGAGTGGTAATTAGGTTTCCTGCTGATATCTTTCCCTACGTCATTCTCCAGTGTGGATAGCTTACTGTTTCTGTCATCTCACAAAACAACTTTCAATTACATGTACCTGTAGATGTACAGATATACACTAGCACGTAATCATATGACTTGTAGTGAAGGCACCTGTGAGGCTTGCATTTACTACTACATTGTCAATAAGGAAAGATATGGGGGAAGTAGATTGGAAGATATTTTGGGTTGTGGCACACGAATAGTGAGCAGCATTCACTTTTGAAGGGTTGAAATCTGTAGGGGGAAGGGGGGGGGGGGGGCACAAAGTTTCCAAGGTACCCCCTTTATGAAATCCTGCTGTCTCTAAGTGAAGATGTAATTTCTAGCTCTTTTGCCAACAATACATATATACTGCCTCCATACTACTCCTTGACTTTGCTACTGTGTGTGTGTGTGTATGTATGTCACATAGAGTTGCGCTGATTAGGCGAACACGTAATCAGCTGTTTAGAGCATAATGGAGACATACATATACCGTGAGCTTAATTAGTGCTATGACGACATTTGGGTGTGGCTACTGCTTCGAGGCCGCCTGTCATGGACTATGGTAGCTCAATCTAGTTTTTCGAGTGTGTCAGAGAGTGACAGTGAGAAAGTGAGTGACTTCCCTACCAGAAGCGCAAGTGGTAAACCAGCGGTTCTATCGCTGCTCGACAGGTTACGAGCTCCACAAAAATTGGAGCTAACACGCCCTCAGGACGAATCCGTCAGCTACTGTAGGAAGCGACCTTTCTGTTCTCCAGATACAAAGTCTGTGACTTAATGAGCATAATCTTGATCATAGGTAGCATATTGTGTGTGTAGTGCAGCATAACATAATTGTTGAAGTTTTGAGCTTGATTGGCACTGCCCAAACTCCTCCATGTCTGGCCATATTCATCGTTAGTGAGTTTGCGTGTTAAGGTGTGGTATGCGTGTGAATCTGTTTTGGGACATTTTTTTTGCGCTGATTGAGGTGTTAAATTACTTTGTTTTTTCAAAACACTGAGCTGTCAGTCAGCAAATGGATAATTGCCAGGGTAGTAGGGTAGCAGTTTTACTAAAGTTTAATTTAATGATGAGATACCTTAACTTCTGTTGTGATTGGTTGCATTAGCCGTTGCTGAACATAGCCGATTCAAATACGAGTTGTGATTAGAGGGTTCTACCCATTTGAAAACCACCATACTTCCAGTGTATAAGGTTGTTTTTTCCCCAGCAATATTGACAATGGCTTGTCTGCAGTTGAGGGGGTTTAATGTGAGCAGATGTAGTATACAGCGGAGGTCAGATGCAAAGTCATGCTCTTTGGCGTCCCTATGCTGCACTTGGCAACTATCAAATAGCTGAGACCAACGGTGTGTGGGCTGGTTGTTTGAGGCCTAGGGTCTGAGAAATGCGACTGCGGCCGTAGGCAGCATGTGTGTGTTTGTCCCAGACGACCCTTCCCCGAAAACTTAATTACAACTGAAAAGAGTTGTTGCCGCAATCGATGGTGTTACTCATTCACCAGTTCGCTTTCCCTTGGAAGCCTGCCTAATCATTTGCGATTCAGTCTCATTGTTTGGAGATGGACATAAAGGGAAGGAGAGTGTGTGTCCTACAATGTACAGTACCGCTCACGAGCAACTTGTCGGTCCACACGTGTCCACTTGCAAGTGACTCGAAAGCCACACGTGTGAGCATATTTGAAAACTTTGTGGGCGTGCATATGTACATGTACACACGAGTTGCATGCGTGCGCGTACTCGTGTGGCTCTTTTTTCTTCGCTTCAGTTACTACAATTTTTCATCTAGTAAATGTTGCAGATCGTGATTCGCGTACTCGCTTGTGACACATGAGTGACTTGCGAGGGGTATTAAGTTATACGTGAGTGGTCCTGTACTTGTAAATTGACCTCTGTGATGTCACCTCCCTGTTTTTATATACTGGTGAACTGGTGGTGTAGCATGAGCTAGGCTTATACATTGTAGGTCTACCTTTGTGGCTGTTGGAACAAGTGAATACATAGTCTGGTGCAGTTAGGAGGTAACTACATATGTGTGACCAGCTAGACAGTCTAGAAATATGTGCTCTAAAGTATGAATATTCTTCTGAAGGTATGTTTGGCAGCGTGTGTGGGATGTCACTGGAAGCTTCCTGTTGTTGGTGTTGGCACTCCCTCTTGTTTTTGAGTTGGTGCTTGCATTGGGCTGTACCAAATTGATTTCATGAGTCACAAATGAGCGGAGCAAAACTAAGACCTGTCAGGCTGGGGCGTGACTGCATACGTAGTAATGCTAATCGTGTGTGCTAGTATTCTGTCTGAAATCTCCGAGCATCAAATAGTACAGGCTTCTAGCTAGACAGCACTTAGCTGGAGCTACTTGTGCATTTTTTTTAGTGGTACATGTACATGTAGTAAAATGAAAATCACAATTTTTATGACATTCCAAAAAAAAATAGACCCACTGGATCCGTGAAACATGAGATTAGGTTTGATGTGGCCTTATGGTTTGTACTTGAGGGAGGTTGGAGAAGACTGGTTTATCAGGTGATCTCAAGCTTCAACATGTTTTACAGTCTCAGAAATCATCCATATGCACTGTAATTAGGTTTTTCCTTGTGTGGTTAGGGTGAGGGGCTTTCCCCCCAAGGGGAATTTTGAATTCTGTGAGGGCGGAGGTTGTCACTTTAAAAGCTACTGCCAGAAACCCCTTGGCAAAAATTCTGGGGGGAAGAGGGGCACTCTGATTGCATGTAGCAACTTCTAAGGGTGCTGATTATGTAGCAGAAGGATGATGTGTATATTATGTACATGTACCTGTAGCGATTGTTGAGGCCAGAGTATGCCTATGGATTAGATGTGTTCTACAAAAGTACGTAGGAGTTGCATCGCCCACACAATTGCTGGAGAAAGCTACGACAACACGAGTGGGCCTTCGGGAGACGGATGTCTCTGTTTACAACACAGTTCCGAGGTGCAGCTACAGTCTGGCTACTACAGGAGAGCAGAAAGACCGAGCTTTGGTGCTTGAAACTCACGTTCATATCACTCAATCTGTGTACCAACTGTCAGACCACTGCTAAACAGAGGCTGCACAAACTCTCATGGTGTTGGAGTTGGAGTACTTGGTGTAAACTGAAGTGATCGACTAGCTCAGATTTGATCGCCACACTGCAAAATTACTCGCCTCACACTAGGGTGCTTGGCGATTAGTACTCTTGCTTGTTTATTGTATGATGTGATCTTCAATAGCACTACACCAGTGGTTACTAATCCATGTGGAATGTGTGGTATGCATATCAGGAGAATAGGGCTGAGGTACTATCACAACTAGTGGGCTGTTTTTGTAACATTGGGTATTCACAGTGGCCATACACACTGCCATCCATTCTTAGCTTACTGTTAGAGTGAATGCAGCAATTTACCGACTGAACAAAGCTTTTTTTGAGTGAGCAGAGCTGTTCACTTGGCCGTAACGCCTAGGGGCATAGCTGTGTGTACGCTGTTATTTGAATACTAACCTTTACCATTATGATGTAATGCGGGTAAAGGTGAGCACCAAATGGAGAAAAAAAATTCTTAGCTAAGGACAGTCTTGTTTACTTGTAAGGATGAAAGTTCTGGGAGCACAGGCTATATCAAAGCGCATGTTGTCATTGTATTTTCTTTTCATACTTTAGTCCTCACTTTTAACCCCTTTATATCCTAATGGTAAAGGTTCTATATACATGTACGCTACCAGCCATGGGGGTGGAAGTGCTTCGCTAGTGCTTGCTGAGATGAGGAACACAAGAAATTAAACTCACTGTATGATGCTAGTAGCAACTGTTTGGAGGGTCACAGTGTAGACTTGGTGTACTGTATATGTAAACAGAAAAAGATTGAAGTAAAACATCCTATGTTTCAAGAGAGTGTGCAGCTGATAAGTGACAACCACAGTCTTTTCAATCAAAGCCTAGTTTGCAAACAGGGCGCACCGTTTTAGCACCTGCTTACCATTTAACACCCGCTTACCTGTTAGTACAACTGCTTACATGTGGGCAAGTTTAGTTCTGGTGTTGCCCATACTGGGTGGCAGTGTGTCAGATATCCTGATTGGACATGATGGTGTGTGGAATGTTGTTATTACCCTTTGTGCCACTCTCTAGCTCTGTTCGCAGAATAGCTTTTTTTTACTATGTGATGTCATCGCAGTGACCCCTTGCTAAGTGTGGTGCATCCCCTCCTTTGTTGGGGTTGAGGTGCCCTCAGCACAAGCAGTTTCGATTATAGAGGACATGTATGGAGGAGGGGATGACCTCTGCCCCTTCCTTAGTTGGCTTATAGAGTCAGTGGTGGTAGCTGATATGCCCTTAGCACAAGCAGTTTCAATTATAGAGGACATGTATGGAGGAGGGGATGACCTCTGCTCCTTCCTTAGTTGGCTTATAGAGTCAGTGGTGGTAGCTGATATGCCCTTAGCACAAGCAGTTTCAATTATAGAGGACATGTATGGAGGAGGGATGACCTCTGCCCCTTCCTTAGTTGGCTTATAGAGTCAGTGGTGGTAGCTGATATGCCCTTAGCACAAGCAGTTTCAATTATAGAGGACACGTATGGAGGAGGGATGACCTCTGCCCCTTCCTTAGTTGGCTTATAGAGTCAGTGGTGGTAGCTGATATGCCCTTAGCACAAGCAGTTTCAATTATAGAGGACATGTATGGAGGAGGGATGACCTCTGCCCCTTCCTTAGTTGGCTTATAAAGTCAGTGGTGGTAGCTGATATGCCCTTGAACAAATAGTCTAGTAGTGATTGCTGTCAGCTGATTCCCCTCCATGGCACAATCACTACCTGTTGAGTGTGCATATCAAACGAGACCCAAGCATTGTGATAACAGCTGTACTGGCACTATATATATGGCCAGAGGGGGATCCCATGGGGGAAGTCCCTTGCACCAACCGCTGGCAGGCAGTCATAGGTGTCTCAAAGAGCAGAGACCGAATGACAGCTGAAGTTTGTAGGAATGTAAGGAAGAGGTACAGATATGTGAAAGGGAAGGTACATTGCGTGGAATATTGGAAATAGTTTACACTCCCTTTTCGCTTTACTTCATTGAAGTTGCAAAAAAAAAGTTAGTCTTCTTATTTGGTTGAGAGTGAAAACACTGCAGACCACAACTGGAAAGTGATGAACACTTGTAGGGATGTTGATTTGTACCCCTTGCATTCTTTCCCAAGAAAACGACAACTGCATGTACCGTACTGATAATAGGGTGGGTAAACTGATACTGGGGTGGGTGAACGGATGTTTTCCACGGAACTACACATGTACATGTATTTATTACTAAATTGGCAAAAAAAAATCAATAGCTGGTTCGTCTCGGCAATCTTGTGCCATGGTTAATCAGTTTGGTACATTGCTACTCTACATGTAGTCATGAGCACCTGTTGACCTTCCAGCCAGGCCTCGTAGCCTCGGAGGAAAACCTCTACAGCTTTGATAGCAGGCATGTCTCCAGGACATGCATGTACATGTATGTAGTAAACACACGTACTGTTACTAGACTAATGTAGCAAAACTAAAGTCACGTTGCTGGCTCCACACCTGTGGTAGTTTCGAGTAGAAAATGAACATTATTCCATTGCATATTTTAACTGCATCACTGCGTTCAAAGTGCTGTATCTCTGAACGTCTGTTAAGAGCGGGGCTCATACGTGCTGCGTAAATGCGTCATTATGTGAGGCTTCTATGTAGAATGTACATGTACATGTATGAGCCCTGCCCTTAAGTTCAGAGATACAGCACTTTGAACGCAGTAATGCATTCGAAATACGCAACGGAATAATATTCGTTTTCTACCTAGGACTGCCACACAAGTAGTCTCGGGCCCAGACTTCATGTAGTCTCATGCCCAGACTTCATGTACATGTAGTCTCGGGCCCAGACTTCATGTAGTCCTGGGTCCATACGTTGGCCAACTTAGTAGGTGACTCTTGTAGTGCACTGATTTAAAATCCCATGGCAGGTCTAGTGGGCATACACATGTACATGTATATTTAATGTGTAGCTGAGGGGTTGTGGGAGGACTGAAGCTGATATGCAGCCATGCTGGAAGGAAATTAGAAGGGATTTGATTGATTCTCTCCCAACAGCATGTTTTTTGGGGGCTCTGCATTTCCCCTGAGGCAAAAGAAAACCTTCTTTGTCTGATCATATATTACGTAGCAGGGTTTCTTGACAAAGATGAGGGAATATCCCCTGTCCCTGGAATTTTAGCCATTCAATTTTGGTCACCACATGTGATGTTTCCTAGGCAACAGTTTAAGTAGAAGGAACTAGTGCTTCCCCAAGGGCTATGCCACTAGTAGGCTTATCTCATTTCTACATCCCTCCAGTTTCCTGGTCTGATAACTTCATGCCTTCTGGTGCTACTTTCCCCAAAGTTGTAGTGCTTGTGGCTATTTCCATATGATTCGTTGGGTGCGTAAAAATAGTCATTTTTGAGTACCAAGAAATTCCCTTGGATTACAGTAGTTTCTTTGTCTGCTTCGTGGGTCTTGGAATCTGCTAGTGGACTGGTATGGTCTTGGAGTCTGCTAGTGGACTGGTATGGTCTTGGAGTCTGCTAGTGGACTGGTATGGTCTTTGAGTCTGCTAGTGGACTGGTATGGTCTTTGAGTCTGCTAGTGGACTGGTATGGTCTTTGAGTGCTAGTGGACTGGTATGGTCTTTGAGTCTGCTAGTGGACTGGTATGGTCTTTGAGTGCTAGTGGACTGGTATGGTCTTTGAGTGCTAGTGGACTGGTATGGTCTTTGAGTCTGCTAGTGGACTGGTATGGTCTTTGAGTGCTAGTGGACTGGTATGGTCTTTGAGTCTGCTAGTGGACTGCTATGGTCTTTGAGTCTGCTAGTGAACTGGTATGGTCTTTGAGTCTGCTAGTGGACTGGTATGGTCTTTGAGTCTGCTAGTGGACTGGTATGGTCTTTGAGTCTGCTAGTACTGGTATGGTCTTTGAGTCTGCTAGTGGACTGGTATGGTCTTTGAGTGCCAGTGGACTGGTATGGTCTTTGAGTGCTAGTGGACTGGTATGGTCTTTGGGTCTCAGTTGTCTTGGAGTGGGTCTCTGGCATTGAGGGACCTTTTTTAGTCAGTTTCAACTTTCGGCCACTATTACTATGTTTACTTTGTCGGTAGTCAAAGTATTGCACACCCTGTTCTGTAAACTTTGGCTAATTTAGCTGTATAGTGTATCATTTTGACTAATTGGCAGGCTGCTGGAGTAAAGGTTCCTGTGTTGTATCAATGGTTTCCTTATACAGGCAAAAGTCGAATTTCTAGAAATGAAGTTTGCAATCCACGAATTAATGCAGATTAGTTCAACTCCTTTTGAGGCTGTCTGTAGGGTAGCCACTGTGGCTCCCCCCATGCTTCTGGTATACCACTCAATTGTGTAACCAAGCAACAGAGAGTGTGGTATGCATGTCTCTAGTGGGCATAGGAAGCTCGTTTTCACCTAAATTGGTAACATGAGACACATTTTTGACGATCCACAGCTACACAGGTGTTGGGGTGCACTGGAGTAGAAGTGTGTACGTGTATAGTAGCCTCATTCTCAGGCCCGTGTGTGCATTTCACTTTAGCTAGCTGTGGGCCTGGTGTTTATTTTCTCACGTGCGTGACGAGTAGGGTACAATATAGAGGGTGAATGTTTGCATGGGTGAGGACAGCTGCAGTTTTCAGACAACTAAGGAGGGCAGCAAATTTATATTTTTTGTAGCTACTGTTCGTAGCCCGTTTGTACCGCAGACTGAACGCTGAAACACTGTCACCCGCGAAAGGTAAAGAAGTGCAACATTCTTTTGAGTGCTCCTGTCCGTGCTCAATTATATACGCTAAATCACGTACACCAAGCTCTCCAGTGTGAAACGTGCATGAGGGGACGAGGCTACACGCATGGCTAAGAGGCTGGCAAATAGTATTAATTGGCGGTTTATCCTTGCTTGGTACATGTACATGTACTTCTCAATCCAGTATACCCAGGTGCAGTACATGTACGTGTGGCAATTGGTAGATATGTGTAATTGCGAAGGGTTCTAGATGGGGCCAGGTTTTGCACAGATATGGTAAGATGTATGTTTGTCTGAAATTATAGCTACGTGTACATGTAGGTATTCTTGAAGGAGGTGAAATCTTAGTAATTGAAAAAGCCTTAGGAAAGTCACCCCCTACATTCGAGTCCCAGGAGTATCAGATGAAGGGCAGTATATATTTGTGTTGGCTGTACATAACCAGCCTAGCTAAGGTGTTTGAATATAGTAAGGGATAGTAGTAGTAATGATTTCAAATGTACATGTACATATACATGTACATGTATGTGTACATATAGTGAAGTGTGTCCCTAGAAGGTTGAGGTAAAGTTGGATGAAAGTGGATGAAAATGTACGTGTACAATAATGGTGTTCATTACGCCCTGCTTGGCTGACTCTATAATTTGATGAGCTGAACATCTTGAAAACAAACTATCATTGGGTGTTATGGCAACAGCCTAACGTTATTCTTTTCTTGTGGCTGTGTGCTAAACACAAGTGTGATGTATATGCTACCGACTTTGGGTAACATCTTGTCCTGGGTTAAGTGGTTGTTGGATGATTGTTCGTGAACCATCTTGTCCTGTTTTCTCTCTCGTAGGAGCCGGAGAGTCTGGGAAGAGTACAATTGTGAAGCAGATGAAGTGAGTGTTTACCACTTGTTCATTAATAAAAAGATGATTGTAATCCTAAATGCAGCACACCAGCTGTTTGTTTTTGAGCTTGTGGAGTATTATTGCCAAGCGGGAAGTGAGGCAACTAATCGTGTCGCATTGAGACTCGCGTATGTATATAATATTATGTAAGTAACGCTGCAGGAATGCAAACAAATTTCCTGTGAGCGCGGCATTGCTGCACTTATGTAGTACCAAGCAAATGAAGAGTACTGTGCTATGATGGAATCGTCTGTAGTCTAAGAGAGGTGGCAGTGAGTAGGGAGGCTGTGTGCGCGGCAACACGGAAGTAGTAGTAGCGAGGAAAGAAAGGAACATCAGTGGGAGGTTAATCGACTGCGGGTAAGGCTGATTCGGCAGCAGGAAAGTGATGACCGCCATAGTCTCAAAGCCTCGGACTGGCTGAATGGTTAGCTGAGCAGCGCGTTAAATGCAAGTCGATTCCCGCGAGGCTCTCTGCATGGAATACCATGTATGCTCTAGTTAGTTTTCCAAAACTTCATATCTTGGGTCTTCCAGTTTAGTTTCTGTCCATGTATAGCTGCCTTCAGAGTAGGCTTCTCTGCAACTTTTTGTGAGTAAATGTTGACGGTTGTCTTTAATTTGTAGAGTATACATGGATCGACGAAAACCATTTAGATGCTAATTACAGTAGGGGTCAATATAAAGTTTATGTTCCGTGTTTGTAGTCCGATCCAAGTACGCAGCCACTTTCACAGTTTTTTGTAAGCGTCAGTGCAGTAATAATCATTTCTGTTGAACATAGCTACATGTATCTACTGACCTTTTGTACCTGTTTGGCACACTAAATAATCACAAGAATTGGGAAATGCATTGTATTTATGACCATCAAGTATCATGATACGACGATATTATTGAAATATTGCCACTAAGGGCAGCATCCCTGGTTTAATGTCACTGCTGTTGCTGTCTCTGCAGGATCATTCATGAGAATGGCTACACTGCGGAGGAGTGCTCCCAGTACAAGCCGGTGGTGTACAGCAACACCGTCCAGTCCATGGTGGCCATCCTCAGGGCCATGGACCGCCTCGGAGTGGCCTACCAGAACCAGGAGAGAATGGTATGTGTGTGTGTGTGTGTGTGTGTGTGTGTGTGCAAGTGATCTTAGTTTGGGTTTCATACAGCGGGGGCATGGAGACACCCCTCAACATGAAGACTGAAATAGATTCAAATTCTATACACTCACTGGCTTGAACCAGTATTACATGAAGTGTTGTTAATTGCCTAAGAAGAGGTAATTTTTCGGCTAAAATTTGTAACTCAAAGAGTGTGTGATACCCATGCATTCAATTAATGCTTGAATTAAGGTTTTACACTCCAGCAAAGCAGAACATAGCCAGTAATTATCAGCCTCACTGCCTAGTGACAACCAGGGAGCCTGGGCTCCTTGTAACATCACATGTGTGTGAAAGGTCAGTGAGCCTTGCATCCAGGAGTCCTTTGACCTTCAGACCACAAACAGTAACCTTGAGTATGCTGGCGGCTAGTTCAGAGGGCTCACTTCTTTGGTACAGCAAAATCATACACCATAATCACATACTGTACATGTATATATACATGTATATGTACATGCACATGTTATGTGATGTACCTGTCCATGTTTTTGCAGGGTAGCAGAGCCTTGTACTTTATCCTTCCCTCTCTCCCTCCCTCCTCCCTCCCTCCCTCCCTCCCTCCCTCTCTCTCCCTCCCTCCCTCCCTCCCTCCCTTTCCCCCGTCAAGGATGACACTCGGCGAGTATATGCCGTGGCAACACAATCGGACGACATTCGCTTCACGCTGGACCTGGTGGCCAGAATGAAGAGGCTATGGGCGGACCAGGGAGTGCAGAAGTGCTACACCCGGGCGAGGGAGTACCAGCTCAATGACTCCGCAGAGTAGTAAGTTGGAGTGAAGCGTGTAAATCTCCACTTTTCCAATTAGAGAGCATGCCTTAGTTGCAGTATATATATACAAGATATGGAGTTACTGTCATCCAAATACTTTTTTGTTAAACTAGCACACATAACTCATACGTACACACACACACACACACACACACAGCTATCTAAATTCATTGGATCGGTTGGGTCAGCCGGACTACATCCCCACAGAACAGGACGTCCTAAGAACTCGGGTCAAGACCACCGGCATTGTGGAGACTTACTTCACACACAAGAACCTCAACTTCCAGTGAGTTTGTTTCAGGTTTAATATGTCTATATATGGACAGAAAGACGCTTACACTTCCTTTCCCTGTCCTTTCTCTCTCAATTCCCCTCCCCTTCCCTCCCCTCTCCCCCCCTCCCCCCCCCCCAGATTGGTGGATGTCGGAGGCCAGCGTTCTGAGAGGAAAAAGTGGATTCACTGTTTTGAGGGCGTGACAGCCATTGTATTCTGTGTGTCCCTTAGTGCGTACGATCTTGTACTTGCAGAAGATGAGGAAATGGTGAGGTGATAGTTGTTACAATGAATGTTATGGTGGCTTGTATTGCTTCCTGACTCCATAGCCTCATACCCAGGCCTTCCTCGCCCAGATTTTATTTAAAAGCTTTGGAAAAAAGCGGCTACCAGATAAAATTCTGTGTGGGAAAGGCCTGAGAGCTTGTAGGAGGGCACTCACATGATAGGCTGTGACTCGTGGTCCGTTAAAGAGCTGAACCTCAATAGGGGTTCGTGCTCTTGCATGTAGTACCTGATACACGTCAGTCTGATCACAGTCCACAGTGTCCCGTCAACCCTCCACCCCCCACGTCATCACCAGAACACCCCCACCATACAGTAAAGTCCTGTCTCCCTGATCTTGTACTTGTGGCTGATCATCTAATCTTCCTCCCTCCCTCCCATCCCACCCCACACACTCAGAATCGCATGACAGAGAGCATGAAGCTGTTTGACTCAATCTGCAACAACCGGTGGTTCGAGGAGACCTCCATCATCCTCTTCCTCAACAAGAAGGACCTCTTTGCCGAGAAGATCATCAAATCTCCACTCAGCCTCTGCTTCCCAGACTACTCAGGTAGGGGCACAGAGTATGGCCATGTTATTTGATCGCATACTGCCAGTTCTCAGTTTGGCCCATACAGCAATACTTCTTACATACACTCTTTTCATACACACACACACACACACACACCCACACACCCATACACACACACATCCCCACACACACACACACGCAACAGGTCCCAACACATACGACGAAGCAAAGAACTACATCCGCCAGCGATTTGAGGCGCTCAACAAGAAACGCCAAAAAAAGGAGATATACACTCACTTCACATGCGCCACAGACACCGGGAACATCCGCTTCGTATTCGACGCTGTGACTGACGTAATCATCAAGAAACACTTAAGAGAAGTCGGGCTGTACTAGAGGAATTTGCCACAGGTTAGAGAAGTGTAACCAATGCCACTGTTGTTGTGGTGCCAAATTAACACTAATTATATACTACAAGTGGCTGTGTTCGCCTTACTTGCTCTGCTCGATTCAGGCTTGCTTTGCTCGCTGGAGGTGTCTGTCAAGCTGTAGGTCAAAGTCGAGGTCAGACTTAGAGGTCCAGTCCATTAAATGACCTAACTGCCTTCTTGTGGATTCTTATGCATACACGCATGATTAGACGCTGCCACGTCTGTCATGGACGGACGGACAGGCAGAAGAAGATTTAAGTATTGATGTACCTGTTTTGGGTGGGACTATAAACTTCCACTTATGTCCAGGACTGCCACGACACATTCCAAGTTGTCCATTTTTAGCATATGCTACAACTTTTTCGGGATAGATATGTAAAACTTTTGCCATTTTGAGGCTAATTACTGTTTTTCTGATGGTACTCTTGCACTTTATGCTGGCTCTACTGTTTCTTCAAGACTTGCTCGACACTTGTTTGATTCACGGGTACACGTAGCTACTGCTCTGATTGTAGCGTTGCTTGGTAGGAAATCCAGAAGTAGAGGAGCAGGAATGAGTGGCTGACATCTCAGGGAATCTGCCACTCTTGACGAGGAACTGCTTGAATGAACTCTGACAACTTTCCTTCTGACAACTCTTAGAATAACTTCATTGGTCAAGACTTAGCTAGCCAAGCATAGCTAGCTAGCTATACTCGGTTACCGTGTGTTTGTTGACTCCACCCATTACATAATCACACTCTCAAACTGAGGTTGACTACTTGTAAACCTTTTTTTCTGGCCCTAAAACTGCTCACAGTTTTCACTGAATAAGACATGGATATTTGTACCATTATTTGAATATGAATAACAGTAACTGTTTATGTCTCCATTCTGACTTTTTAGGCTCTGCACATCTCATTTATTCAGTGATGGCTACTGGTAAAACACAGAACCCATCACTCCTCTTCTTTGCATCTTCTCTATTCACGGACTCCAGACTTCACATAAAGTTTTGTTTGTAGTATTAACCTAGCTACTGTTTTACTCCATGATCCGTAAGTATTTTTAAGTTGACACTAAATTTCATTTCCTTTTTGTGTGCAATTTTTGTCTGTACTTAGTGTCTATATAGTCTCTTATGCAGGATTGGTGTGAATGGCTATGCATAGTGAATGCTTTTTTAAAATGTGTAACAAACTTACATGCTGCATTACTGTTGACAAGAAATTGACTGTCGGTATTATGTACTCGTCGCTAGTTATTCAGTAGCTATCACAATGTACAGGTGTATAGAATAGAATAGAATGGAATATTTATTTATTAATGTGACACACATACAAAGATGCCCAGCCTGTTCAGCTTACGAGTCACAATACAAAATATATCATGTTGTGAAGTAGTCACTAAGCATACATTTAGGGTTTATTTCTCATAAATCATGGTCAGAGAGGATTTATTTTTTATAAATCATGGCCCTCAGGGTACATTAACATGTATACGTTTATTGGTGATTGATGCCGGTAGAGTTAAGAGCTTCTCATGGCCCTCAAAAGGCCTGAAAGTACATGTAGCTGGTAGATGGTGGACAGAGGGTAGAAGTCCAGCCTGGTAGGCCCAAGCATATTAAAGTTAGAGCTAGACTGGTACTGAAAATTAGCTTCTGCCATCACTCGAGCTGCGACGTCGACGGTCTATTATTCGTTGCTTAGCAGGTGCGTATATTTATCTTTTCCCGCTACCTTGGGGGCGCGCGCACGCGGCGGGGCAAGTTTATTTATGCGCTCTTGTTGCTTAGCGATTGAATACTATCACATGATATATAACAGATGTAGCGTGGTAAGCACGTGGTTTATGAATTATAAAGGCCCTCGCCCTCGGGTTCGGAGCCTTTATAATTCATAAACCACTGCCTACCATGCTATATCTATAACATAAAACATACAAAATAGATCACCTAAACATGAATATTAAGTATAATATGTTTATATACATATTAATGAACCAACAACATTACAAGACATAATATATAAAAATTTGTCTATAGGTGTGTTTACTGATACGTCGGCTTCATGAATTTCTCGGGGGGAAAAAGAGTCCTAGGTTCCGACAAAATGGAACTCATTCTCCACCTCGTCAAGGGTACACAGTTTGCACGCCCTTTCTGAGACAGGGATCCTGGGAGACCGGTACCTAGCAGTCTCCAGTTCCAGTGGGAGGCAGCCAGCCCGAAGTTGAACCATAATTAAAGGGCTCAGAACCAGAGTGGTCTAACCCACAGATATTGAATTAGCCCCCCCTGAACTACTCTTTAAATGCGTTTTGACGTCATCTAATTGATTTCGGTGTCACGTTAATTAAACCCATAAGCAAAACATAACCTTTTTTTCAAGACTAATAAATACGCTAACATATGTATAGTGGGTGGAGCAGTTAGCTCTGGGCTGTGACCAGGGTAACGTGGTTTGGCAACTGCCACGGTGGTCTCGACAGTACGGCCTAGGATCCGTCCGTGTTCCTCCCTTGATTCCCAAAGCCTGGCACACTAAACAGACCCGATATCAAGATATCTTATCCTTTCAAGAGTCCAGTGCTTGTTGTTCTTTGCTGCTGCATGCCAGATTGGTTTCTTCGCTTGCTGTGCCATTACTGAAAGTGGTGATACAGTGTATCTGAATGGAGGAAGATGAGGTGTATTTTATTTAGTTTTTCTCCTTCCTATTTGTGGACTTGTGAATATAATTATATTTCTTGTTGCCGGCTTGTGGACTCTTGCTATTGCCACGGTTATTACACTTGTAGTTGTAGCAATTGCACTTCTTATATTCTGCTGTGTACTAGGAGCGTGTACCAGCACTTCTGATAACACCTATAGACACTAGCTTCATAACATGTTTGATGCTCTGCAGTCATGATTGTTAATTATTATTGCGCACACTATATATCATTCAACATATATATTATCATTGTGGTATTAATGTTTGTATATTGTAAGCACACACATGACACTATTATATTCACATCATTATTATGACTTTTGTAGTAATTCCAGTCTCATTACATTATATTAGCCTTAAACATTTGAGTCATACCGACACATAATTATGCACACTGTATATAGGCTATAGGTATAGTACTTTTTTACACTAGGTAGTATAATGTACTGAGTTTATGTATCATTGTAGCCCTTTGGTACCGGTGTGAGTATCTAATCTAAATAAACACTGCTGAAAGACAACATCAGCTACCGCTTAGCCTTGTAGCTACCCAACGGCGAGACGAGGCTAGGTACAGCTTGGCCACATCACAGCACTAATAGCTAGTTCTTTCCAGGAATTGGAGAATTTAATTGTAAAGATCCTTGCTGAGATTGGTTCTATAGATTTGACTGTGGAGGTAGCTATGGAGGCCCAGTGTCCATATGTATATAGAAAGCAGTTTAACCTTAGGAAGCTGACTAATCATGGTAGAAGAAAGCATTTGTGATGGTGATGGGGCAGAAGTTATATTCCACAATGAAAGGGTGGTGGTGGTGGAGCTTGTTGCCTAATTTTGTGAATTCAAGTTAATGCCAGGGTAGTTAGATATTAAATTATTATTTATAGCCCACAAATGAACTTCAACATGTGATCAGAAGGTATTCACTAAAATTTTGTTTATTGCCAAGCAAGAAGCGAGGAAACTAATCGTGTTGCATGGAGACTCCGTGTATGTATATACCCATGCATGTAAGTGTAACGCTACAGGACTGCAAAACATATTTCCTGTGGGCATAGCTTTGTTTGCACATGTGCATGCATTGTACTGTGCAAAAAGAAAGGAGAGCACAGTCACCTTCAGAGAGGCGGCAGAGATTAGGAAGGCTACATGCATAGCAACACAGCAGTAGACTAAGTGGTAGCGAGGAAAGGAGGGAATATCGGTAGAAATTTCATAGATAGGCTAATTTGGCAGCAGGAAAGTGATAACTGCCATTCTCAAAGCCTCGGACTGGCTGAACGGTCAGCTGAGCAGCACAATGCAACTCGATTCCTGCGAGACTATCTGCATGGAATATCATGTACCGGGGGTATGCACTATAGTTATGCATACATTCTTTATTAAATTTTTGCTCCTAAGATTGTTTTTGCGGCTGTAATAGCAATAGGTTTGCACTTGCTTTGCTAATAGTATCTGGTAATAAATAATGAATACATACATGCACTCATACTTATAGGAAAATAATAATGAATCGACTTAATAGCATAACCACATTATAATCTCGTCAACAATATATATATATATGTATAGGTCCAATGCTCTCTTTGGCGCAGACACCCTTCCAATAATAATAATAATTTTAATGTGACATTATATTAACTCTGCTAGAGATAAAACATCATTGCTCTCAGTTAATTAGGGATCAGTGGGAGGCTGACATGTCTCCCTCTGGTGCTGTTGGTTCTCCCTAGTCAGCTTCTTCTTGCGGTCCAAAATTGCATGTAGCCTCTTGTGAGTAAGGTCATGGCGGGTGATTATACCCACAACCTGGGTTAGAAAAAGTACAGGTATCCATAAAGGTCAGGTTGACTTTATACATGTAACGACAAAAACACAAGAATGAGAGGGAACTCAGTGCTGTGCAGAGTTAGTAATAGTACTGGCAACTTTGTGTGCCATCTGATTGGTCAGTTTTAGCCAATGAGATCTCTAAGTTAGGTATTTAAAAGTTACTTATGACTGTACGAAAAGATAAGTCAACCTGACCTTTATGGATACCTGTACTTTTTCTAACCAGGTTGCAAGTACAATCACCCGCCATGACCTCACTCACAAGAGGCTACATGCAACTTTGGACCATAAGAAACTGACTAAGGAGACTCCCACCAATCCTAAGAACAATGATGTTTTATCTAGCAGAGTTAATAATTGACCAATCAGATGGCACACAAAGTTTTCAGCACTACTACTCTGCACAGTAGCTACTGAGCTTCCCTCGCTACTGAGCTTCCCTCGCATACTAGCCTGTGTTTTTGTTTTTACATGTAATGAACACTTGCCACGTGTTCTAGTTTTATTCTCTCTTTGCTCATCAAGATTATGCATTGTATTGTATGAATACATTATTATCATGTATGGCTGATTGACATGCTGAATTAAGTTTATCGCCTTTGCTAGGATTGCACTCACGATTCCGGAGTCTCTGACAACAGGAAGGTGTCTGAGACCCATGGTTCTAAAGAGGTTGAAAACCTGTGGTAGAGGGGCCTTGTTGTAGATAGTGTAGGGACAGGGGTTCATGTAGAGGGAGAGGTCCTGGTAGGTAAGGAGGGAGAGAGGGTGGGGAGGAGGAGGGGGAGGAGGAGGGAGGGAGAAGCAGTACTCGTGGCCTTGTGCTCCAAACTGGCCAAGGACTCCATGCACCTGGAATGTCTTTGCATATTAAGTGCTTACCATGAGCATGTTCTCCTCAGCATTGCTGAGCTGTATGTCAAAGATGGTGGGGTATCTTGGGTATTCAACTGTCAGGTCAAAGTGGGAGATCCCTGGTTGACCCTCGGGCTAGAGGGATGTATGTGGGTGGTGGGGCTAGAAGTTTACAGAACTGGTATCAACTAATCATAAAGCAAATTTACATATCCGTGCTCATTCTATCTCAAGTGTTTACCCCTGCTTCCTCAGGAAAGAAGACCCTTTTCTTCAAGAGCATCACTAACTGAGACCTCAAAATGATACCATGAAAGAGAAGCTTCTTCAGTGAACCTTCCTGCTCAGAGTATGCAAACTGGATGCCCCGCCCCCTACTGTTCTCTGGAAGTGTGTAGGAGGCTGTTAAATTAGCGAGGCGGGACTCTGATCCAAGGGATGGGTTGATCACAGTAGTACCATAGTTTGTTTCACCTCCCTGGCGGACACTAGAGGGATTGATAGAGGCCGAGTCAATGTAGACCTCTCCATCTGGAGATAGAAGGAGAGGGAATCATGCAAGCATCATGTGACAGTTACATGAGTATTGCATGAGAGTCATGTGAGGATCAGGTAAATGTCATATAGGTCATATAGATAAATTAGAGGTTGCATGGAAGACATGTAACCACGTGAGTGTAATGTGACATATGAGACTTTCAAGATATAAGCAAGTGATTATATAACTTGAGGTTATAAATACCGACAAGCTAGTATTATAAATGTATCAGGCTGAGCTGGAGTGTCTATTATTTAAGACTCCTTCACTCACCAGTATCAGAGTTGAAATCCACGGCGCTGTATCCCACAGTGGAGGACTTTCTAGTATAGAGCTGTGGTATGTGTTTATTGGACACATTGTGGGGTCTCTCTGGGAAGGCCACAGAGTCCACAGGGGTGACAATGACAAAGGCAGAGTGGACAGTGGAACGGAGGAGACGCTGCACTGAGCAGACTCGTGTGATGGGATACATGTAGCAAAGAGTGGGATTCATCACATCAGCTGCAGTTAGTCTGACAGAAGGATGAAGAAGACAGTGGAAACTGGTACATTTTCTCATCCTCTTTTTAAACTTTATCTTAGTCTAAGAAATTTTGGAACAATAGAAATCCCTAACAATGGAAATCCCTGCTTAACCTGTCCATGTCGTAGGGTGGCTCCCATCCCAGTAGTGGTGTCTGCTTGATTTTAATGTGAATGTCATACAGACCCTCGTTGAATATGTCCCCCACCCACTTTGCTACCTGTGTGTGTTACAGGGCAGGAAGGAAGGGAGGCAGATACATGTATTTATATAGCCAGTACCCTTTAATGAGAAATTGATACATGTCAGTGTGCTTGCTTTATTCGCTCTGGGTTCAGTCCTCACTTCACTTGCTTTAGCTAGTCCTCACTTTGCTCGCTACAGCTACAATACATGTGCTCGCTTTACATGCAACCCTCAGATGTGTCTGTCAGGCTGGAGGTCAAAGTTGAGGTTAGAATAGACGCTGCAATGGACTTTTTGCATATTCTTGATTAGGCAACGTCATGTCTGTGACAGATAGACATATCTAAGATTAAAGTATTGTGTTGCAAAGATGGCAAAGAAGTGGTAGGAATGATGATGACAAGCCTGTTTTGCGAGTTAGCTATGGCTGCTAACTGGAAGGTCACTATGAAATAAAATTGAGACATTGATGAGTCTACAAATTTCATCATTAAAGTTTTTAAAGAGAGGCAGTCTAACCATTCTACAGCTGTAATTACAATTAAACTCAGCTGTTGCTGACCATAGCCTTGAAAGAATAATGTCTGGCTGATGAAAGGTGTATTACTACACTTGGCTTTAAAATGATGTAGTAGTGATTCATGTGTATATATTAACACTTGAAGGATTATTGTCACAGATATGTGACATATAACTGTCCAGACTGAGTTTATTAAATTGACCACTTGGACTACCTGGCCTATCCCGGCCCTAAGGGTTAAATACAAGTACCTATGTGATAGGATTTGTGAAAGCCATCACTCTATACAGTTTTTGATTGTGGAGGTTTGTAAGACATGTACATATTTTTGCAATGCTAGGCACAATCCAAATAAAACGTGTGGTTTTACAGGTGTTACTAGAGGAAAATCTCAGAAATGAAGTGCTGCAAAAAAGATATGGGTTGGAGTTCACTGTATTCTTGTTTACACAACAAAGTGGCAGTCCTACTGAGGCATGTAGCTATGTTATAAAGACAATCATTCCATTTATGCTATACACTGGTTGCGGATACATGGCAGTTTGAAAATTCTCGAAAAACAGCTGTTTGGGAGTTAGCTATGTATGTAATGGGATTTGCAAAACCTGTCACTTCCTGCATAAATATTTTGGTGTACAATATGAATGTGGTTACAATGTGGCTTACCATTAGTGTTAGCATAATGGGCAGGCCATAGTCAATCTCATTGGTAGTTTCGATGAGTATCACAGTGAGACTGATGGTCATCCTGACCACGCCCCCTAAGAAGGAGGCAGCTCCAATTAGAGCATAGGTACCAGGGTAGAGATTGGTGAGAAAATGTAAGGCTGGAACAGCATGTGCTATGTTTCTGAAAGGGCAGGGGAGCAGCCATTAGGGGTAGAGAGGAGGAAGCCAGGAGAATAAGGATGGGGAAGTGGAGGGGAGGGAAGGGGAGAATGGTTGGAGAATGGGAAAGAAGGGACATGTCTTAAAAGTTAATTCAATAGTAAGTATGCAATTATAGCTAGAGCTTCATGAAGCCTATCAGCCTGATTTAGCTACCTCTGAAAGTTGAAAACTTCACACTTTCAGTACAAAATGACATCACTGAGTGATACAGTCGGCTATCATCCATTTTGGGTAGCTATATTACCCACATAAAAATTAACATTGGTATTAAAATTACTTAAAGACGATGGCCACGAATCTGCCATACGCAGCTCCAATGAGGAGGGTGGGGATGAAGACACCACTGGGAATACCGGCACCGTACGTCCAGCAGGCAACCAGGAAGTAGATGGTGAAGAAGATGCCAAGGGTGGACAGGGTAAAGGCACCTGTAGTATGGGGGGGGGAGGAAGATCACTTGCATGCAAACGTTGTTTTTGTTGAGTTACTAGTAACATTATAGCTAGTACTATGACCTTCAGTGTAGCAAGATGCTACGAGAACTGCTTCTTTACGGCTGAAAATAGGTTTCAAATTTTTTCCATGCTGCAAATGGACTAAATTCTCAGCCACTTTGTGGCCTCGGTGGGCGTGGCCGCTCCACCCCTGAGGAGCTTCCGAAGCCCCTGCAAAAGACTTTGACTACTGATTAGTAAATTCTTCTCATCAGGATTTACAAGACGTGAGGAGGAGGGGGGGGGGGGTATAAATCATGACATCATCATGACATAATTATGACATGGTTATGACATAATAACGTAACTACTACATTATCATAGCTTCCGAAGCCCCTGCAAAAGACTTTGACTACTGATTAGTAAATTCTTCTCACCAGGATTTTACAAGACGTGAGGAGGAGGGGGGGGGCATAAATCATGACATCATCATGACATAATTATGACATGGTTATGACATAATAACGTAACTACTACATTATCATATACATAATAAGGCTGCCCATACTACATATTCAGTGAGGACCTCAAATGAGGCTACCACTACAGTCACTGAAATAATTACTCCCATGCATCCACTCTCTCCCTCTTCCCTGTCAGTTTATATGTCCATGTAGGTGTGACCCAATGATTACTTACCCCCACTGTAGTTAACAATGCTACATTCTCATGTGAATAGTACAGATCTGTACTGTGAGAAGAGGCATATGTGACAAACTGTTATGTACCTGTCTGATGGAAAAGCTGCTTGGTGGCGGTCTCTTGAGAGTTGAAGAGCAGTGTAGCCAAGTCATTGTAGTAGGGTGTGGCCTTGCTGTTGCCGTAGGGAGGGCAAAAGTGATGCTTGGTCTCATTCCTGAAGGCCGATACTATGGGCTGGAAGGTGGGAAGGTGTGGCATGGAAGGGCACTGATGTGGGTGGAGTTGGTAATGGAAAATCTCCAACCCTATCCATATGAACATGCACACAAATGCACACAAAGCTAGTACACATAATTTACTTGATTACCACATGGATGTATGTACATGTAAGTACAAGTGTTAATGGAATGGGGAATATCTTCCCTTCTAAAACACACTAAACCAATGCACAAAGGGCACACATTATTGACGAATAAATTACTTGTGGTTGCTATATGTGTGCATACAAGACATCCTCTTGGATTGTTGCAGCTACGCTCACATCATCGAGGTCCATGGCTGACGTGTCCTCTGGAACACACGTGCCCAGCAGCATGGCTGCAATATACACAGCTGTAGCGGTCACTGCGGCAATCAGAACCACCTCTCCGATCCTGAGAGAGAGAGAAAGTAAGAGAGAGAGAGAGGTAATCTAAACGTGAATACACACATGCACAACACAATTTACTGTAAGCATTTGTGTGCATGCATGTGTGCAGGCACACACATGCATACACACATACCCCCCCACACACACACCTCCACAGTCGATGCCTCCTCAGCAAGTACTTCATTCTGTATTCAGTGATCCTGGCGTTAATAGAGTTGAACAATGCTCCAAAGAGACCCCCACCAACTCCCATGATAATGAAAATGATGAGATGATAGGCATTCCATAATCGCTTCTCTTCCTGTGTGTGCATGTGTATATGTATGTGCACATACGGCATTCAATTTTAGATGCTTCCACCCACACTATCTCCACTGCCAATCCACCCATCCACACCCACACACACACACTTTGTCCCTCCCTCCCTTGCTCCAATCCCTCCTGTCTCACTTACAGTATTGAAGATGCCAAAGTCCACAAGGCTGGGAGCCCCCAAAAGTCCAAAATTGAGGCCAGTGGTGGCAGAGAGGAAGAGATTGAGAGAAAAGGTTGAGCAAAAGGAACAGAATAACTAAGGAAGGGAGGGATGGAGGGAGGGAGGGAGGGGGAGGGAGGGAGGGAGGGAGGGAGGGGGAGGGAGGGAGGGATGGAGGGAGGGAGGGAGGGAGGGAGGGTGGGCGGGCGGGAGGAGTTATTTATTTACACAAGTCTGCATACAGCTACACAACATCATAATCACTACATGTATACATACATGTACATTCTGTGTACTGCTTTTATCCCTCGCATCATAGCAGTTTGCATTTGTATATGTAGCTGCATACAGAGGCCTGACCTTGTCATAGCTCTGCCACATTGAAGCAATAGAGAGGCACCCTCGATCAAAGTGACAGACCTCACTCGCCTAAATTTTATCTCGCATTAGATGGTTATGGAGAACCATCCAGTTTATTTTCTACAGCTGCTGGGCAAGGAAGGGTGAGAGAGATGGCCTTACGGTTCTCCAGGTGAGTGACTGGTTCCAGAAGGAAGAGCCTCTCTCCAAACTGAAAAGGACTCCACCGATGGGGGCGCCAAATGCAGCTACGTTTGTGTGTGTGTGTGTGTGTGTGTGTGTGTGTGTGTGTGTGTGTGCATGTGCAAGTGTGCATATGCACTTGTTGATATACAATCACATGCACATGGTTGTAATATGGTTACTTCAGAATGTAATACCATTCCAAAATGAAACTGCAGCCATAGAGGTTACTCGTACTTGTATGTGTGAAACTACATGTATGGACTGCAAGCAATGAAAGCTGAAAGGGAGCATGGCTACGTACAGCAAGTAACAAAAGTCAAATGGATGGAGGCATTGCATGAAGCACACAACAGAGAATCTTTAGCATACCAGCCACTCCGGCAGCCGCCCCACTGGATGCGAAATCTCTCTTATCCCTGGAGAGAGAAGGGAGAGGGAACACATCACAAGAGAGCAGTATGTAGCTTATGCAAACCAATGGAGGGTCTGAAAAGGAGTCTGGTTTCTTTCACTAAAATAAATGTGTTTTGTATATTGGCACATAATTATCATATATAATTCATAAACTGCTGACTGTCTCAATTTTGTCACAGAAATTACCATGTAAGAGTCTGCCCAATATTCATCCACTTTTGGATGATCCAAATAAATGAAACAATTTCATCCAAAAATGGATTTCCCCCCCTTTTTTATAGAGGGACAGAATGATTAATAATCATCCAAAAATGGATGAAATTGACAATCCACTTTTGGATGGCAAGCATTTACTTCCCATAATTGGTCAGTACGACATTGACCATCCACAGCTGGATGAATGTAACAGTTGTTAATACTATCCATAACTGGATGACTTTCATCATCCAAACTTGGATGAATGCAACAGTTGTTAATACCATTCATAATTGGAAGACTTTTAACTTGTTTCCCCTGTGATTACAATATCATGTGACAACAAACAAAATTTGAATCCCAATTTACTCACATGAGGTAGGCATTAAAAGTGAGTTTCTTCACAGTTAGCCTAAAAGATATTACTTCTTTTTAAAAAAAAAAAATCCGTATGAGGAAGCTTGATACGAGGTTAAGGTTACATATATTTTTTGCATTGCTGACCTATCAGATCTGAAGTAGTGGTAGGGCAGGTTAATAAACTTGAAGAACGTGCTCCTGAACTGAGACACTCCAGCTCCAATGATGGCTCCACTGTGGATCATGGGACCCTCCTTGCCAACCAGGAAGCCTAGTGGGGAGGGTGGAGGGGGCATATAATTTTACAACCTTCAAAAAAAGCAGTGGAACGGAGACTGGGAATGGAGACTGTGAACGAGGCCAACATGTAGCTGTATATAGCATTCTTAAAGTCAATTAACTCGACTTGTTTACTTCTTAGCTGCCTTTGTTGTATGGAAAGTATTTGTTTGTTTATTGCCTCCGAAATGATTTACTTCAAGCTGACAATGTAAAGGGGGTATAGTACGTACAATCCCACTGTGCCAATACATGTAGGTAAGGTGTATTTTATAGACATTTCTACACACAAATAGTGCATGTAAACGGACCTCCAGCGACACTGAAAAGTACTCCAACTGCCTTGGAAAACAGCGTAGTCAGTCTGGTCACATGAGGCACCTGTAGGTAACAGATGATCAAACTGAGAACAGCGATTATGCCTCTGTATAGAAATTTACAACTTGTTATGCAATTTTGGAATTTCCCTAGGTTACTTTCTCTGGCACTTCTGTGAACAAAAAGCACTCAGAAGGAAGAACATTTGTGTATACAGTTTGTCTTGAGTGATCAGTATTATAATCATCACTTCAAGAGAAAAGTTGAATTTCCTGATCAGGAATTATGAAGGAAAGTCTGCATTATAGGGCAGAATTTCCTGACTATCTCCAGACCTGGAACTTCAGGAAATTGTGCACTTACTATATAATTTCCCTGGTCTGGATCTCACAATTCCTTTGGTGAAGAACACAGGAAATTCAACTTTTCTTCCAGTGCATGCATGCATGTATGCATGTGTGTATTGCAGCCACTTCATGATCAATTTAACCAAAGAATATAACACCATAAACCACGTACATGGGGAGGCAGCTGAACTTACTTGTTTTCCTTACACAGTAAAAATGGGACTTTAGGTACTACACCCGCTAGTAGCGCTTGCCAGTAGGACCTAGCCAGTTCCAACTCCAATTACTCTCAAGATATAATTCATCACCCTTAAAAAAGTGCTACACACAAACTTTATATTTAGCAGTCTGTCGAGGTAATAAAACTAGTAAAGCACGGAAGTGAAAACTAAGTAGTCAAATGTGCAAAATCAGCGAGATGGAAACATTGTCCTATGCCTCCTCAGCTGGTCTGCTTTGTGGGCGAGGTGATATTGATATATAACTGATCAAGAATGTAATTGTATGTTACAGTTTCTTTATTTGTATCATTATATTCACAAACTAACCTTTACTCCATTAAGGTAGCACTTGACCTCTGGGATACCACTCCCAGCAGATACTGGCTACAAGGAGAGATAATAGTTTGTAACTGCATACATATCATTGCATCAGCAGTGACTCGAAAACCATAAATGCATAGAGTGTCATATGTACACACACGCACACATGCATGCAACACACACAACACACACACACACACACACCTCTAATGTGACAAGCAAGGACGCAATAGCTCCAAAGAGACAGTTGATCCCCAACAGAACCAGGAAGCCCAGGATTACACGCCCTTGATCAAAGGTTGTATTATACACTGGAAAAAGACAGAGAAAATCCTTGAATAGAGAGGACAAGATGAATAATTAATGAGCTTTGGGTGATAAATAAAAAAAAGGCAGTACTATAAAGTCATAAAAGACTGATTTGCATA
This sequence comes from Phakellia ventilabrum, assembly GCA_963921505.1. NCBI lineage: Eukaryota > Metazoa > Porifera > Demospongiae > Axinellida > Axinellidae > Phakellia > Phakellia ventilabrum. Next base: position 5,603,914 of record OY997386.1, on the reverse strand, counting down.
TCTAAAAATCAGCTTTTTTTACATACATCATCCAACTGAAGGTTGTGCTCAGCATGCAACAGGTCAGTCTAAGCTAAATGCAGCTGCTGGTAGAATGGATCAGCTTGGTTAGACAGCCTCACCATTTGCAGCTTCCAGTGAAAGTGCTTAGGCAGCAATTTTGTAGTGCGCTTCCAGTTAGTGATCAGAATTTGAATTATCATAGTTACCTACCACTCTTTCGCTGTCTAGGCAACACAAAACTACTCTAGCTTGATGTACCTTGGCTTATTGAGCCTGCAAACTTCCAGCAACTTCCGCCACGCTCATGGCTATAGTGGCATAGTAATGAAATGGCGTAACCTAGCGCATGTGATAATTGCGGATGAACACACACACACACACACAGACACGGGAACGTAAAACAATCTTAATACCAGCCTGGTGCGCGCAAAGTGCGTGCCCAGCTGGTAAAAATCATAAACTGAAGTTATACATTAGCTATAGCTGATATGATTTCTACATAATTATATATCTGTCATCAATTGAGTGTAGCCAAACTTGAGACCTTCAGCTACTACATAATATCCAAGTTATATACGTTATAGTGAATTATGATGACAGGGGCTACAGCACCTCTAAAATCTTCCTCAAAAAACATATAAAAGCATTCTAATGGTGATAATGTGCACCGACCTTTATCAAAGAAGCCATATTTCAATTTAAAGAGCTCCTTCACGGAGATGTCAATGAGGAACGCCACTACTCCCGTCAGGAACCCAATCACACCCACCAACACCCAACGCATCAGCTGTATTTGGAAGTAGGTCTATATAATGGAGAGAGAGAGGAGGAGGGGGATGAGCAGTAACCATGTCATGTGACATCAGGTAATTGCTATTTTCTACAACCACATTTTATTCAGTTACTAATAGGTGGATACTTGTCAGAGCCTGATAGAGTGGAAGTACTGCCACTCCAAACTGGAAGTGAGGCAAGTCATCGTGTTAACCAAGCGTGTAGCATGTAGAATTTGCATATATTTAAATTTGTGAGTAATGCTACAGGAATGCATTCTTGTCAGTGTAGCACTGCAATGGAAACATGCTTTTGCACAATATATATAGCCCATAGGCCAGCAATAAGATCTGCATGGCTAAGTACAATGGTGGAGTAGCCAGTGATTACATATAGCCACATGGGCAGATGCAGTAATAAGCTTAAACTGATCAAAGGAGGAAGCATCGACAGAGATCACAGTACAGGGAAGTGATCAATTGACATATCCAAAATTAGTCCTCAGGTTGCTGCTTACACACATGCATAGCTACATGCACACATCCTACAGTACAACTAAGAAAGCATCTGTGAACATGGGTTGGGTATTGATGCAATTCACCTCTCCCACATGAAGGCCCCCTGAGATAGCTTCGTTCCCATGCTCCACTCCCTAGCTTTTCTCACATTGTGTAGAAAAACGAGGAGGGAGCCTGGTCCATTTCATCACATGCTACGTGATGTAGGTGTGTGGTTTTGATAATCAAATTATGCGTGACGCTTCTTCGTTGTGAGTGTGGTTTGAGCAGTGAGTCGATGAATTGTAGAACGATCATGACTCAGTGCGAGAAAAGCTGGGGAGTGGATGGAGCCTGGGAACGAGATGCATGTATGAGATGCATGTATGCACTAGTTCTATAGTACGATATCTGGCCATATCCACATATGGCATACAAGCTCAACTGTACTTTTAAACTACAGACAAACTGCCTGTGACATTCTGTGATGGTGAGCCAAATATCAGGGACTCTGAATGTAAGACTGAGATTAGCTAATGTACAACAGATGAGACAACTGCTAAATTTTTAATTTTTTTTCCAGGTATTTAGAGCACGCCATCTTACCTTCCTGCTGTAGGACTGCACCATGTTCTGGTAAGGGACATTGTAGCAGACATCATAGTCCAGACTCTAAAGGAGCAACATACATGTAAGGCATGTCTGTAGCTGCATTTAAAGTGTGTACTATAGACTGTAACTACATGCATGTAATCTTTTACCAAAATCTTAATTCCTTGCCCAGATTTTATCTCACAGCCAGGGAGAAAAATCAAGCCTCAATTACCTTCATGGTTGCAAGATAAAATTTGAATGAGGATGGCCAGACTAGTAACTACAATGGACATACTCCACCTGTTATCTTATCATGAATATGTATACAGGTGGCATTGGGTTGTCAGAATTAGGGTGTAGCTATACAAGCAAAGTTGGGATGTTGTGCATGCTCACAGCTACAAACTGAATATAATAGTATCTTAGTGCCATGCATATAATTGTTTATTTTTTGCAGCTGTGAAAAATACAATTTTTCCATGGCAGCAAAAAATGGATGCACGAGGAGGACTATAGCTAGTTACTTGTACAAGGCCTTCCATAAAGCAGCTTAGCTCTGCTGGTCATGACTCGATCATGCAAGTTGGCCACTGTATGAGTGAATGCTACTTACATCATAGTCACTGGGTAGTAGCTCTGTTTCATTCTTCTTCCTGATGGTACTGAACAAGGAGTTGGACGCTTCAGATGTTAGTAGGTGGTCTGTTTCATTACCTGTCAGTGACTCGGACATCTGTGTGTGTGTGTGTGTGTGTGTGTGTGTACTGGTGCATGTACTAGGTTGAAGAACCCTCCTTCAAATGAGCTACCAAATCATAACTTTCTGACACGGAAATTAATAACTTTTGCTGGCTTCTTTTTCATGATTTATTCAGGTTTGTATCCAGGCCTTTGCTAGGTACTTTTACCAAAGGCCTGGGTACAATACTAGCAGTTAACCACACAACTGAGTGACAGTATTATTTGAACACTGCTCTATAAAGTATAAACCCTAAATGAAAGAAATGGAACAAGGCAGCACTAGTACTTGCACTGCAAGAAATAAAAATACGATATGTGCAAACCAGAATGTTACAAACAGACAATTAAACACATCAGAATGCAGTTGTATATACGAAAGGGACTATCATCAAAGGTAGCTCCTTACCTGATGGTTTCTTTGCCTTCACACACACACAATTAAAGTCTTAGCCGGTCCGGATCCTATGACTTATAGGCCTGTTGGTATAGCTACAGCATCCAGTACACATTTAACCTTATTCCCCTCACTCACCCTCCCTTGACTGCAGCACAAGTGATGCTGGGAACAAGCCTTCCTGTTTACTTGATGTGCCACGACAAATTTTGTGGTGAAAAAATAAGACGCATATTACAAGCTCAAGCTCAATACAAATGATTTAACTAGCTAAATATTATCAGACTGTTTGGTAGGAGATAGGCAGAAAAGTCTGTTCATGGTCATGCAGCGGACAACTCTCAGGCCCATTTAAGTCAGTAAGCTAGCTATTTCATGCATGTGTGTGAAATATTCAGTCTGTCAATATCCACGGATATGAAGGAAAAGTACGGTTTTCGGAGGCTTAGGGGTAACTAGGTGATGATCCAGCAAAACTGTTTCTTTTGTGGGAGTTCAAGCTAGTTTTATAAAATTTTATTGACCAAAATTTGTAGCCTCGTTCCCAGGCTCCACCCCACAGCTTTTTTTTCGCACTGTGGAAAAAAAATCACACACCACGTGACAAAAGCTGAGGCGTAGGCCTGGGAAAGAGGCTACAAAATTTGTGTATGGTATTTCCATTGCCTATGTTAGCCTCGTTCCCAGGCCTCCCCGCTCCGTGCGTATTACGCAATGCGAGTGAGAGGAAAAGCGGGTAAGGCCTGGTATCATTTATCACGTGCCGTGACGTAGGGTAGACTCAAGGTAGACTCAATTAATGAATTATAACCGGTTGAGTGCACAGCTTTCCGTCCACGGTGACTGTACTAACAAAGGGAATCTCGGAGGAAACGGAATGTGTGGGCACGTTGCTAAGCTGTGCACTCTTCCGGTTATAATTCGTTAATTGAGTCTACCTTGAGTCTACCCTACGTCACGGCACATGATAAATGATACCAGCCTTCCCCGCTTTTCCTCTCGCTCGCATTACGTAATACGCACGGAGCGGGGAGGCCTGGGAACAAGGCTATGCCTATGTATGGAAAATTGAAAGTACTTTCATTTTGTTACACATGGTAATTTAAAAGCAGTTGTAACTGTGCATGTTTGGAATCATTGTTGTGTTAGCTATTAAATTCCTGGCCTGTGTACACAACTGCTCCAGCATAACGGGGCAAGGGTTTTTACAAAGCTACTATAGCTACACAAATAAGCCCTTGTTTGCCCATCATGTGACTATTGAACAATATCCCATGAGTGCAAAGGTTGTACAAGCATTTTGAGATGAAGAGCATACATAAAAACAATCCTCTAAACAGCCACAGTGAGTCGATCATACACGGCTGTGTGAAGTGGGGTCTAGAGCATGATGTGCCTATATAGCCTGATTGCTCATTGCTCCAAAATGCAGGGTGTTATAGAAACCTAAACTTGTCAATTATCTGTTAGGCCAAGGTCAGCGTTTAGGGTACCTGAATGTTGAACGGATTTGATTATCATCACATTATTATTAAGTGAAAAATTACTCAGAAGCTGAAAGCTCTACTCCATTTGCAGCACTGTGTTTAGGTGATAGGGACAGCTTAGCATAGGCTATACCATTAATGCCCAGTTTGGAGGTTCATCTAGCTCTAACAAGAAGGGTGCATGGTGTTAGGAAAGGATTGGAATTCAGACATTATTTTGGTGCAATTCCACATTTGAACACGTAAAAGCTAGCTAGAGATAGGCTATATTTAAACTTTATAGACTTTAATTACAGCTCTCAATGCCCGTCAAAGGCAGACTGTTAGAACCACCTATGTTTGCTCTACACATTGCCACACCATTACAAGGTTCAGACCTGCAGACTACATGGCTTCAGATGTACACCAGATTCAACTTTAAGTGTTAGCTATAGGGTAGAAACTGCCGCACAGATGTACTAGTTGTCCCATCTGCATTATTTACAGAACCTTTCCAAATGCAAGTTTATAATCCTCACTGTGTGCAGACTTAAACTTTTCATCTTATTAATACTGAAGTTTAGCACACAGTTTTAATACCTATTTACCCTCGCGCAAAGGACCTTGAGTCTTACCGCTGCTCCAAAAGAATTCTTCTCTTCTGGCGACTTCCTTGCTGTAGAGTTTTCATCCTGTTCTTCGGGCTCACTGAGTGTGCCAATGTCGATTACTGTATCTCCGGGCGCTGCCATCACAGGCTTCGACGTTTATCCTAGTTAATAACGGTTTAATTTGTACCGCCGCTATAGAAGGTTATCCACGCCAAAATTAACGCCAGACGCTGGAAGCGACAGTTATCGGCCGACGTCCGACGAATGTAATAAGTAGACGACGTCTGATGTCCGACGATAAAAACAAGCAGACAACGCGTTAACGCAGGGCGTCTGGCGATGGCAACAAACAAATATCGCCTGGCGTCTGGCGACAGCAACAAGTGGACAACATCTGACGTCTGACGACATATATAGTCACGTTTATCGCTTGTCAAAGGATACTTAATTACTAACGTTAGTAATTAAGTACCCTTGGTTTGTCGCTACTATACTATACTGTAGCGCACGTGAATAGCCAATTTATTTTGCAGTCGGTTATATCATATGAAAGATTATCCACGCCAAAATTAGCACCTGACGTCGGATGTAACAGCTAACGCCCGACGTCCGACAATAGCAACAAGCAGATAATGCCTGACGTTCGTATCCAAGTGCTCGTCGTCGATCTCGGGGTATCGCCCTCTGACTCGTTTACTGCCTGATTACTAAAACTGCGCTTGCGCAGTCGCTACGCTTGGGTGGGGCGAACAGGCGCGCGCCGCGATGCACGTCACAGGGTAATTCCCTTGGCTAGTTGTTTATCCCAATTCCAACTCCGTTTAAATTATACACCGATTTCAAGTCAGGAAAGAGCTTAGCACATGGCTGGAAGAGGTGAGTAATAACTGTGAATGTTATCCATGTAGCTAGATATAATAGCTACGACAATATGGAAAAGCCATGGATCCGGATGAGCAAGCCTCACGAGTGCCAATGACGTAGTCCTTGCCTCTCAAAATAGATATTCCGTGGTATATATACTAAAATGTAAACAGGCAGGCTATCCCATAAGTATACATGCATCACCATTAGAGCTAGCTTTTACACAAAAGAATTTGTTTAAAAAAACTCTTATCTAAGATTTAATATTGCTGGCATAACTTATCATCAAACTGGCCAACTTTATATGTGCTCATTTACGTAATATTTGGATATTCATATATACCTTTAAGATATTAAGCTTCGTATCATGTAAAGTTTCTGATCCTAGCTAGCTATAAACATCCACTTGTACCTCAGTCTAAATGGCTTATACTCCAGCCCTAACAAACTCACCAGCATGTCTAGAGCTTGTCAAACATAACTTCGTACACAGTAGTCTAAAATAATACACAGAAATTACTCTGATAGGTGGGAGAAATAGGGCAATAGTTGCGGCCGACGGGGTATACATAATTCAGCCCAAGACTTTGGATAGAGATATTTTGTGAACAGTCCAAAAGATGGTAGTATACGCCACCAAGAGCACTAAAAGTGGCAGAAAGGGCTCAACAATCTTCTCCCACTTTTAAGGTGCCAAAAGGTAACTCAGGGAAGAGCTGACTGAACCATCCATGCGTTTACTAAGCCTTAATTCAAACTGGCTGATCCATTAGATGCATTACCTGCATGCTGATGCTTGTGTGTGGGCTATGATTATTGCATTTGTTGCTGTATGAATATTAGGATGGTTCTAAATGCTTGCCATATGAATATTGGAATGACCAAAATATGTGACATTATTATAATATCATACAGATTTGTAGTGGGGAGCTTTTTAATTGGTGAATGCCAATATACTATAGAGCTGGGATATTTTCATTTATAGCTCATTCTAATATCCGCTCAACACATGCCATGCAGCAAAGCTCAGTGTGGATGACTTGGGTGCAGTTCAAGAGGAGCTGTATGCAGCTCGGACCAGCTGGTACAACCTGGGACTAAAATTGGGGCTGACCGTTAACAACTTGGATGCCATTGAAGAAGAGTGTAATTCATCTGATCATTTCCGTAAAATGTTGACAAAATGGTTGAAGACGGCTAAGTTCCCATCCTGGAATGCCCTGGCTGACGGACTGAAGAGCCCTACTATTGCAGAGAATCAGTTAGCAGAGGAAATTGAAAAAAAATATTGTTCTATCCCTACTGCTATGCCAGGTATAATACTGGTGTACTTTTATTAGTCACTGTATTGTTATAGTGACATGATCTGAGTATCACAATGGTATGCGTTTTGCTGATCTGTGACCCTTCCTTTATACCAAACACTTACACTTGGCAGCTAGCGTATATTCATTTAAATTCCTGTTTTTACTAATATAGACTCTTCCACTCGGAATATAAAAGATGAAACAGCTCACCAAACACACTCAGGTATACTTATATATTAGATTATGAAAATGGGATAAGACCTAGCTACAGTGACAGGCTCACTATACAAGACTAGCTAACTGTACAGTATACTGAAAATAATGGCAGTCTCGTGGTTACCAAAAAATTCTTTCACAGGCTCCATCCATGCATGCTCGAAACACACCTGATGAAGGCCCAGTTCGGGCTGAAACGTAGTGTGTTTCACTGTGAAAGAATTTTTTGGTAACCACGAGACTGTCATTATTTTCAGTATATATTAGTCAATGGTGCTAGTCTTGAAACAGGAGTGCATAAGCCATCAAAGAATGGTCTAATACAGGATCAGAACAATGGCAGAAACCTTATAAATAAGCCACATTCTCTTGCAATTTCTCTACAATTAACACACTTGCTGAAGAAATAATGCAGCTCATGCGCTCCTGTAATTTTTTCTCACAGGAACTGTAGATACTCAGTCACCTCATCAACACCATGAATCTCTGCTACATGCAAATTCTACCCCACCAATCTCTCCAGGTACTGTGTCTCTTTTCTATGTAATCCATCATTGAGAGCGTTAATTTTATTTGAATCAGTGCTGCATGGGTGTGCTTTGCACCTGCTGTATACTATTTGTACATCCTACGTGTATGTATGCCAATATATTGCATAATTCATTTGCTTTTACAATGTATAAGAGTGTTTGCTTTTGCAGGATCTGAAGAGGAGCTGCATATTCTTGCAATGCAAATTAGAGGTAGTAGCACACTCTCAACAGATGAAAAACAAGAACCGAAGGATTTTGGATGTGGTTGTGGCAAATGCAGTTTTAATAGTTTCCTTGAGAAAGGTTGTCCCAAACCGGTTCTGTCAATGAGTTCATTTTCATACTTGAACACCGAAGGATTAAGTCACAGTCAGAAGCAGATTCTAAGTGGCAGACTCTATTGTGAGCATGAAGTGATTGTATCTGAATTCACTAGGCTAGTTTATAAGACATGCAAGTCCTTAGTTCAGCAGGGTGTTACAGTGCAGGAGCTAGTCCGACTTCTGATGATGCTGGATTCTTTTCAACCAACTGTTCCTTTACCTAGTAGACCTCTCTTGGAAGAACGCATTGAGGACCTCAAAGCTGCAAATACATTGGATGATGTTTTCTTAATTCTGCGAAGCTACATGTCGTTTTTTAGCTACCAAATCATTACTGTTATCATTGATGAGTTTGGTACTCCTGAAGACAAAGAAAACTTACACAATTACACCACTAAATTGGATGAATACTCCAGACGTAGTGTTTTTGAATGTCCCTCATACTCACGAACTAGAAATGATCAAGCCAATCTTGTTGTTAAACTCGAAGGCATTCCTCTGGAAAAGTTCAATGTAAAGCACTTGCAAGTATTTCAGTCTCGCATTTCTAATATCATTAAAGTCTCTAAATACACACTTAGGCTATGTACAGTGGAGAAAGGATGTCTGGAATTAACTTTTCAAATGCCACACTTTGTAAAGGAGTTAATGTTCCCTCTATTTGAGAGCCAGAAGACAGCGCTACGAGCAGAGGGAGTGACTCGTCTTACTTGTGATGAGTTGGAATGTTCTTTCAAGGTTAATAATTGCTACATATGTGTATTACACTAACTATGGAGTGTGTTTAAAAGGCAGAGTATATGCAATACCAGTAGGCACTTGATGAGTGATTAAATCCCACATGCAACACACACACATACACACATACACACATAATATATACACGCACACTTTGCACATGCACACATATATGCACACATTGTACGCACATATTGTACACATGTACACACATGTTGCACACATGTATACATACATACATACATACATGTATGCAACTCACACCCACAGCTGCTCTACCATAGTACATATGACCTCTGGGAATGTAGCAGTGACTTCCAGACAGAAGAAAAGCAGTGGCGAGAAACAAGAAGAGAGAAGAAACTGAAGATGAAGTATCAAAAGGAGAGATTGGAGACTAATAAAAGCTACAGAGAGGATAAGCCACGATGTAATTGGTTTTCACATACATAAGCTCATGGGGTATTTATATTCACACAGTATTGATTGCTTAACAAGCAAACAATTCAATTGACTGCAGTCTGTCACTGGCAACAATTTCAAGAAATACATATGTATATGACTGTGTGAATGCCATAGCAGCTCAGTTGCCTTTATAAATTTATGATAATCCTTAGCTATAATTATTGATCAACAAGAAAGTTTAGTCGCTGTATTGTGGCACATTTTAGCCTCATCCTCAGGCTCTCATCTTGGAAAAAAAAGAGTAAAAAAGAAGAAGGAGAGCGTCCCAGTATCTTTTAAATGTTCATGGTAGAAGTAATTGTACAGGGGCAAATACAGTTGTAGCTCTCACACACCTAGGAAATGTAGATGTAGCACTTATCATGAATGCCATAAATCTCTTGTATACAGTAAATGAATTTTGGCATACGAACATAATATGATTTGTAAGAATGAAAACAACACTCTTTCTGCAGTAATAACCACACAGATTGGCTCAGGCAGCGTTACACTGAAGATAAAGCTGAGGGCAAAGATGAGGGCACAGTTATGGGAAGAGTCAAGGAAGGAGATAAAGGTGAGGAAGACAAGGGTACAAGGGATAAGGAGAGCAAACAGAAGGAAGGTGATATGAATATATCAACAGACTCTGTAGAAAAAAATGATGTATATGTATGTAGCCATACGTGTATATCAGAAATTTATGATGTCAATTACAATTAAACCTATAATTTTTCTTGTGAAAAAGTATCACAATGTAGGATATTCTAAAAATGGAAGAATTAGAGCTATAGTAATATTGTGTGTACAAGAAGAATGGTAGTTGTGCACGTAATACTCTTCAACAAGACTGTGTTTCTTAACTTATTGATGGGACATGTACTAGATCACCTATTCCCCACAAATACACACATGTATAGTTATTCTATCACGATACCTGTGAACATCTGATTGAGTGGAGGACTTCTCTCATGGAGCACCCTGCAGAGCCAAAAGTGAGGCTAATTCAGAAGGATGACTTTGATAGACAAAAGGACCAGACACTGCCAGGGGGGATTCTTTCCCTAGCAGGCTATGGTAAGCTTAAGTGATACATGCAGTCATAGGCATAGGAACCGGGGGGGGGGGGGGCTAGGGGGCTACCTCTCTCAACATTTATAAGAAGGGGGCTCAGCCCCCCCCCCCCCTTCCCAAACCCTTGCTTTGTTTTATTATATTGTTCATATGTTGCCAGTTACAATTACACTACAGTAAATTAACAGGCCGTAGCCACCAGTGCAATTGGTCCACTTTCAGCCAAGCCACTTTCACATGACCATGTAGGGAAGCCAAAAAAGTGCAATGCGGTATACGCGAGGTATTTATTGCGAATGCAATCGTATTTCGAGTGCATGGATGTTGTACTAAGCTGTTTGCACGATACTGGTATGACCTGACAGCTAATCAAAGCAGTTGATGTCTGGTTAAGTATGACAATGAAGTTGCCAGGATTATCTATGTATTAGTTAGACCATGCCTACCAGGGCGTTATCACAAATACACGAAGTGATATCCAATAATCCCAAGGGCGGAGCCCGAGGGATTATTGGATATTGCTGAGTGTATTTGCGATAAAGCCCGCCAGTAGGCATGGTCTAACTGATTTATCTCATGGTAAGCCATACTATCAAAGGTGCCAACAGGGTGATATACAACTAAGAGCCACACAGCTAATATCACACTGGAAATCCTGTGTGATATACGCCTATCATATGGCTAGGCATGCACAAAAACTGAACTACAGCTTAAAACTGCCTGACACATGCACAAAAACTGAACTACAGCCAGGAGCTGCCTGACACTAGTCACACACAGCCTGACCATTCCTGCAAATGGTCAGGCTAAGCATGACCAGCATGACACATGCACAAAAGTTGAACTACAGCCAGGAGTGCCTGACACATGCACAACTTACATCGATTTACCATAGCGACTCTTAGCAACTATCAGTTGCCATGAGACAAATGTGTATACACTGATGTAAAAGCAGTGACGCAAGAGTCTTCATGCTATTTAGATGGTTACGTGTCTCACTTTCCACTCAACAGCTTTTCAAATAGTCTTATGCATAGCCAGCCAGGCAGGCTGCCTATTGTGGATTTGGCAGAAAAGCAGAAGGGGCCACGTACTGCTTTTCACATTGTCAGACCAGTTTTAATATGTAGGTGGTAAACCACCACTCTTGGTCTGTATCCGGATCTGTGATGCTTGGAGGGTAAGTGAAGGGCTGTCAGGAGTCCTAGTCTCCTGTCCTGCTCCCACGGCCCAATTATACTTTTATCACACTGAAGCTACGAGGCCCCCAGTGGATGAGTAGTATGAAAAGTGCGCGAAGCACACGTGAGTGTACCGTGACCGGCTTCTCGACCGAGTTCCTTTCAAATATTAGTCCTCCGCTGTTAACTCGATTTAACTGCTTTAAACCTTATTGTATATAGTTACACTTCTATTTCTTCTCTCCTCACAGGTAAGCACAAGAAGCATGCACAGCTGCAAAAGGGCTTCCATCAGCCAAAGCTGGAAGTTATAAAGGAGGAGAAGGAAATTGAGAATCCCCAGAAGAAGGAAGAGGCTTGCAAAGTGGAGAAGGGTCGTAGAGTCAGAAGGCCTAGGCAGAAGCGTAAGCCTAGGACAACAAAGTGAGTCTTTTGATGCCTTTCTATCCGTAGAACCAAGATCCGAGTTAACTCCGTACATGAGTAAATGTATTGATCTTTCTCATTTAGTAGCTAAAAGAAATACTTTAAAGTACGCATTTGATTTTATTCAGAATTGAGTGGTGTTCATTGGTTCTAATTAGGGCTATGGTAATGGAGATACAACAAAAACAAAAGCTGTATGCTAAGAAGAAGACGATTTGCCAGGAATTAATCGGCTACCTCCAGCAACTCTCTCTCAAGGGACCGTCCTTCACCTCACTGGACATGCCCAGTATTGAGGCTTCTGCCTGTAAGTCGAGATGCAATTCTAACTTGTATGACAAATTCTAGCATGAACATTAAGACAAGCTTTTATTTAATAAGCAAGCCGAACTCCCAAGGGAAAAGAATGGGCTATGTAGTAGTCCAAATAGCAGAAGCTCTATCCCAATTTCAAGTCAGACTTGTTGATGAGTTGCCAAATATCGATAGCCATACCGTAGGCGCCGGTTTTTAAGCACCGGTGCTTATCGGGACAATAGCGACAAAATGGGTGCTTAAAAAGCGGAAGGTGCCTAAAAGCGAGCTGTTTTAGGCCACGCCCACAATTATTTGCCACGTGCAAAGCTTAGCTTGGGCTGCCATGAGTAGTAGAGCGAGTTGAAAGCGTCGACTGAGAACTGAACGATCGAGAGAATCTTCGGATGACATAACAGCTCTACTTCTCATCATTTTATTCCAGCTGTTCCAGCAGACCGAGCAATCTCATTGCTTCGTTATCCAAACACTTTGATTGGTCGAACTAGAAGGTGCGACTCGAAAGTGATCCGTCGGGCGCGACTTTAGCTAGCTAGCTACCGGTAGATAGTTCAACGAAAAATTTTCACTCTCGATAGCGTATAATTATAATAGGTGCTTATTGCTGCCCGAAAATCAAGAGCAGGATGGGTGCTTAAAAGTGTATAGGTGCTTAAAAGTGAAGGGTGCTTAAAAACCGGCGCCTACGGTATCCTTTTTATGTTGGCTTCATCTTGTCATAGAAACTTTTAACTTGTAGATGTTGTGCAGTCATTGGAGAGATATAAAGTTTGTACTTACACACCTCAAGGGTTTGCAAATACAGTATACACGAAGCCATCGGTAAAAGAGGTGTGTCACCTGAGTGCAGGAAGCCATGTACAAGTACATGGGTAAATTAATTAGCAGTTTCTTCTACAAAAGCGTGATTGCGTGACGTTACATAACTCACCCTGCTGAAGCGTATGAAAGAGCTGAAATTCCTTTTTTATTGCACCGTATTTCTGCAGCAAAGGCAGATATCCGGTAAGCATTACACAGAGTTACTTAATGCAATCTCACGTGCGTGTGGTGCAAGTTTCGTGGGGATGGCGGACTTTGCTCCATGTTGTCCCAAAAATCAAAGTTAGCCCAGAGAGTGATTTGCTCGTAACCCCGGAGGTGGATGAGGGCATATCTCAGAAACAGTGAGTGGTAGATTTATGAACTTTTCATGGCAAATGGAGCTAAGGTAGAAGAAGCTCTGCCGTTTGTTGCTTGTCTACTAGCCGTACTTAGGCCGAGTTATGAGCGTGCAAATTATTGTGTTTTTCCCGAAATTCACTGGTCCATATTCACAACACTACTTGTACACAGGTAATGATACTTAGATATTTAGTAGACAGGAAGGTTATGTAGCTGTAGAGAAAGAATGGCTCCAGTTCCGTGCTTTGCTCCATGTTGTCCCAAAATTCAAAGTTAGCAGACCCGCTAGCGGAGGGTAGTACGGTAGCCGTCCTGGCAGCATTTCAGGAGCGCGGTCCAGACTGACTATACTCTATTTGTAGACTTTAAGGAACATGTTACAATATACACAACATTCATCAACAGACACCAAATAGTTTTTGAGATACAGCTGGGCAAAGAAGCTGCCGTTTAGGCGATCCCAGCCGCCATACATTACTATACGTAGGGCATAACCGGAAGTGTTCACTTAATTATCGATGGCTTCGTGTAGACTGAATACTACAGATTTCACAAAAAATCTCCTTGAAAGTATACCTAATTATCAATGTCTAGCATGCAAGTACGTATACGGGCAACTGGAAACGAAGGAAATGGAAAGCTGAAATGGAAAACCAAAGACTGAAGTGTAAAGCTAAAAAGCATGATTTTAATTTCGCTGCTTTCATAATAGTAATACACGTTGCATAGCTTGCACTACAGACCCACATTTTTCCTCGCTTGCTCAGCGGGTTGAGCATAGCCTGGGGGAAATGCTAAGTCACTCACCAAGACACGAGGGGAGAGAAGACAGTTTTATACAAACTACCACTATGCGGATGTCAATGGCAGACAGGGAACGATGGTCTCCAACTGTGGTACTGTCGACACAGGCAAGGTTTCTGTGAAGGGGTGGAGTTTGTTATTGTTAGCGTAAGGCTAGGACAACAAAGTGAGTCTTTTGATGCCTTTCTATATCCGTAGAACCAAGATCCTGAGTTAACTCTGTACATGAGTAAATATATTGATCTTTTTCCTTTTAGTAACTGATCTTTCTCATTTAGTAGCTAAGAGTTATTTATTGTTACCATGCACATTTGTAGATACTCCATCCAATGATTTCTTGGGTTTTTGGACATGAATAAGTGGCAGTTCCCTTCCTTTTCCATGCAGCAGTCCACGCAACCGTCGCTCATTCATACCTAGAAATAACACAGTGTTAATTTTGTGGTTTCCGAAATTAAACACCATCCGAAATTACCCACCTTACCTTACGCTACAAATTAAAAGAAAATGTGGTTATAAATCCAGAAATGAACAGGGAAGTGATCTGCTACTGGTAATATAAGGTTCAAGGTGGGATTTTTTAACTATACGCCGGTAACTAAATATCATAAAATGAAGGCATTTTAGTGTTTCATTTTTAGCTTTGCAGTTCAATTTTCTGTTTCATTTTTCCGTTATTGCTTTCCATTTCAGTTTTCCGCTTCCTCAGTTTCCAGTTGCCCCAAGTGTACATTTAGTTAGCGTGTCAGGTATATGGTAATTTTAAGAGAAAACAAAGAAACTATTTTTGTAGGAGCTAGATATTGAAACCAACTGCAGAGCATGTGGAAATTGGCATCGAGCCAAGCACACTATACCCATATCTCACTATTTTATTCCAATTATAGCTGTGTACAAGTCCATTTAATAATAGTATGTGTTACAACAGCTCCCTCATGGACATATACATACACAGTTAGTATTAGAGATAGCAGTCCCAGTACCCCGACTGATGAGGCCGGAGTGTTTATTCCTCACGAGACAGGGAGAAGGCAAAGTCAGAGAGATGAGAAGAGGATGGTGTGTGTATGCATGCACATAATATCACATGAATTTTGCATTCTGAACAAGGTGCTTGTGCATGTTGTAAGGTAGCTTGGAGCACATAGTAACCATTGATGGCAGCAGCAATTAAAGTAAAAATAACTTCATATCCACAGGCACTCAGGCAGCTGATCAATAATCATGTCATTTCAAATAAATTTTACTTCCTTGACATCAGCCCCCCAACCACACTACGCAAGGCCTACACAGCTCTGAAGACGCTTAAGGACAGTCTGGTATGTACAGTACAGCACATGATTATTGTATGTGCATAATTATGGATAGGAAGCAATTTTATTTAGAGGGGGGGAGAGTCTGAACTTGTATGAGCTGCCATAGGCAGCTCCAAGTTAGGGGAGGTCTGGGGCATGCTCCCATAGGAAGACTAGGGATTTTAGACCTTCTGAGATTGTTTCTGATGCAATTTAGGGGTAAAATAGCAAGAATTGGACAATCCACTACAAAAGTTTCTTTCTGGCTAGGTAGTATAGTGTGTAGATCTGCAGCCTAGCATAGGTCTATATGCACTATACGTACACTCTAT
The DNA here is from genome assembly GCA_963921505.1 of Phakellia ventilabrum. Taxonomy (NCBI): domain Eukaryota; kingdom Metazoa; phylum Porifera; class Demospongiae; order Axinellida; family Axinellidae; genus Phakellia; species Phakellia ventilabrum. The sequence goes on along the minus strand of OY997386.1, from coordinate 5,587,818 downwards.
GTTATAACCTCACAGCCGTGCTCACAGAACTTGAGAAGGTATGGCTTTGCAATAAATACCTTGTATACCAGCATGCAAAGCGCATTGTACTTTCACATGAAAGGGGCTTCCCCTACGTGGTTGCATGGAAATAGTCTGGATAAAAATGGGCCAACTGCACCAGTGCTGTCAGCCCTTTAAATTTACTGGAGTGGTGAATCTGTGATTCATAGCTGACCTGGTAACAATGCCTTATACTGTAATACTGATAGGAGGCTGAGCCCCATCTTATAAATATTGGGGGGGCTCCCCCCCTCTGACCCAGTTATTACACATGCTAAGTGGTTGTTGTCCTCAATGGAAAAATACATCTGAGCAGAGGAAGGATGCAGATCATTAGTTTATTCAAATTTTGGTGCTAGCTATATAGAAGATATAAAAACTAGGTGGATGCTCAGCAGGTTACACTGTCTCATCTTGCAGGTTGGTATAACTGATTACATCAACTGGAAAATAAAAAATACTAGCTATATAGATGATAAAAAGAGATTGGAGATGGATGGGGAGAGGTAGCATGTCATCAAAATGCCTACCTCGATCTTAAATCAGGCTTCCAATAGCTTATAGCTGTACAATCATTCTGAAGATGATTGTAATAGTGGTATGAGACGAGTATGCACCTAGCTATGTAACCCTTGTTTTGGCTGTAGGCCTGGGTGGATTATTTCTGTTTCACTGCCGATTATAATTCCCTGGATCTTCTCATAATTTAGTACCTATTATTCTCAATTAAAAAATTCCACTGGGTATAGTATCCAACTCCACACTGTCCACAGTCAATGGCAGAGTGTCTGTATCTGTAGATCTACGTAGTGCCATAGGCATGCTACTGGTATCAGAGACACTGCAATAACTGCATCTACCATGACTAGTAGTGCCAAAGGTGTGTGCATTCTGTACAACATAGTATAAGCGTGCAGAAAATTTGTTATAACCCATACCATAATTTATAGTACAATCATGTTAACCACTCTAGTATTCAGAGTGTGATCTAAATTATCGTTGTAAATTGTATAAGTAGACAATGGTTTTAGTATCGACATTACCATTGTTCTTCTATATAGGACCACTACGACACTATCAAGCCCAGGCCAACCAGTCCAACTTCAACCATCGACTCAGGTATAGGACCGGAACTGAGTGATTATTTGTTGGCATACCACATAAATTGAAAAGCATTCATTTCACTTGAACTGCATGTACTGGTATTCATTTTTATATTTGCTTTATTAACTATATACATGCACATAGTAAAATAATGACATCTCTGGGCTGGTAGGTCACTGTAGTGCTAGCCTTGAGATTATTTTGTTAAAACATTCAAGGAGTCCTTGCTCATTGAAGTATTTGTCATTCATCAAATTTCTCGTCACTTAGTGGGCATTGCTCTTTTCCATCTTCAAATTAGTGGAATAATGTGTAACTTCCAGCCAGCATGTCGCTTTCCACATTTTTCAAGCTTGCCTTAGAGCTTGATAAGTCTAGCATAGCTACGCCTGGGCTAGGGACTTATACAGGTTACTTGCCATCATGCTCTTTTCATTGCCATCAGTTCAAGACTTCAAGTGACTCTATGGGATTCCAGAGCATTAATACTGTATAGGCTCACAAAATCAGAACTATTGCTATATACCTGGAATCTATCTGAGAAATATAAATACACATTCATAGATTCGCATTGCTATGGTTGAGGCTGGGCTGCCCTAAAACCATAAGTGAAGGTAATGAGGATGAGACAAAACAGCATTTGCCAGATGCAGTCCTTTATCCACCAATCCTGAGGGGTGGACAAAAGGTTGAGGGAGAAGGGATAGCCACAGACAAAAATGGCACAAGCATTGCACTTGCACATTTGCCAGAGTATCTTATACAAAGAAAATGAACACTCAATTTCCTTAATCACGGTTTAGGGTTCACTTTTCTAAGCCTCGTTTCCATGTAAAACCTCTAAAACCTCAAAAAACGGTTGTAGCAACAATTTAATTGAACCTTACTTCCCCTATTTTAAGCCACATATGAGCTATAATAATGTATAGGGTTGCTGGTAGCTATTGTTATACATGCATACATGCACTCAAAATTGATCTCTTATTGTGCACAAGATGGAGTCCAGCAGTGTTAATCTCCAAGGAAAATTCATCTTCCTTTAAAATTATACTGTTACATTATTATCTGCTAGACTAATAGTGCATAAAGCCCGTTTAGCAAGGTGAGAAAATTGCATATCACCTACTTACTGGTACACAGCAACCATTCGTCATCACTACTGTTGTAGGGTGGTGCCGCTCCGTGTATGGTAGGCCAGGGTCGACATGCATGAACACATCCATGGTATCGTGTTCATCATTGGACCAGCTCTGTACTACAGTATGTTGAAGTCTCATCTGTATATGAGTAGTCTACAAAATCAATTCCAATCGATCCAACGGTCTCAAAAAAACAACAACACATGATATCACAGTGGCTGCAAAATCAATCGAATCTTAAAGTGAATTTTTGCCCAGAATTTGCGCCATAGTCCTCTAACTTCTTGATATGCAATCAAGAATTTTTGACCAAAGTCAACAAGCATATTATTATACTGCCTCATGCATAATTATGTTAGCTGTCCACCTCATGTAGCTGCAAAGCAGCTGGCATAACTTTCATCAATGCTAGTCTGCAAAATATTAATTGTCAGCTGGCATTGCCAGCCACCCACACCTTTCTCACCCACATTCTATGTAGCAGCCAATGGCTGTGAGATCAAATCTGGGTCGTATAGACTTCTATGAAAGACTGTACGTATTAATGAACGAATCTGGCATTCAAGAAAATATTGTGTATGATGTCATACAAAGTAACAATAAACAAGAAACATGCAAAACATAACTTTTTTTCAAAACTAATAAATACGCTAACATATGTATAGTGGGTGGAGCAGTTAGCTCCAGGCTGTGACCGTGTGTGTTCAGGTAGAGGGTAACGTGGTTTGGCAACTGCCACGGTGGTCTCGGACAGTACGGCCTAGGATCCGTCCGTGTTCCTCCCTTGATGCCTGGCACACTAAACAGACCCGCTGACGATCCCTGTACCATAGCGGACAGGCGCCCGAAAGGCTGAAGGCTCGGTCAGCCAGAACGACCTGCCCGTTCACCCCTTAACGTGGCAGTGTCACATGGCCTAGGGTTCCGTTGGGAGAAGAGGGTTGCCCTTTTTTTTCTCTTTTCTACAATTATGCACTCTGGCCAACTCTGTGATTGTAAGAAGTTTTCTTTCATCTTAACACAAACGGATATGATTAGTAGGCAATCACACGCATTCTCCTACAATAATCAAAGGGCTTAGAACCATAGCTACTGGAATAATAAATGACCAACCAGCCTAGCTACTTCCAGATTCACTAGTTAGTGAATTTTTATCCCATATTCTTCCCAGCGAAGCCCACTCGTGTATATATAGTAGTCTTCTGTTAACCACACCCCTTCATATAATTGTCTTATTACAGTACTGCATTATGATATTGGGTACGAGGCTAGTTCTGTTTACAGGGTGTGCATGACTAGCTAATTGTTTTGGCCACTTAACACTGCAAAAACATGAGGGTTGTTTTAACTCAGCTACATGTAGTGCAATAGACCTTTATCCATTATGATGTAATGGGGGGTAAAAGTGCTTGAAGCACAAGAAAATGCAAGGAAACAAGCATGTTCTTATGTTTTCATGTGAGAAAATACACCAAAGCACATGTTCTCTTGTATTTTCTCCATTTAGTGCCTACTTTACCCCCCAATGGATATAGGTTATTAAAGGGTCAGTAACAATAACATGAGGGTTGTTTTTGATCCGCAACGGAATAACATTTAATTTCTACATGGGACTGTCACATAATTATATGGACAGGCACACGTAAAAGTGCTGCAATGCCAGCTGTCAATGACAATAAATCCATTGCCTATATTAGCTATAGTTACAACTGTAACGGACCGAGCGGTTCTTGCAGCAACTACAGTACTGGATGATAAAACTAACACTCTGCACATAGTACAACAAGGACTATTTATACTACAGCCCTAGACACCAAAAATCATACCAAAACTAAGACAGACAAACACATACTACACCTATTAACAGACACTAGCACAAATACGTCCACAAAGATACTACATACTAACACATTAACACAATTAACAGTTCCAGTCTACCACAGCAACTCAAGTATTAAAATAACCTTCAGGATTTTACAGTGCATGCAGGGTCATATTTATTCACTAACAAACTTTGTTTGATGATAACATGACTCATGACATTCATAAGCCAAGTGATACTCCCACATGCTCACATATTCGTCTTGTTTCACCTCTGTAGATTGTTATTAGCTAAGCCAGTTTTGCAATTCAGACAACCAAACTGTAGCTAAGATTATGTTATTAACTTATGTAAGATAACTTAAAGGTTTTTTTCAGTGTATATACACGAGAAACACATGTGTCATGTGTCACATTAGTCTCACGTGCCAGCCCCCTTCCACAAATTTTGCGGACTAGTCTCGCGTGCCAGTCCCCTTCCACAAATTTTGCGGACTAGTCTCGCGTGCCAGCCCCCTTCCACAAATTTTGCGGAAGGGGGCTGGCACGCGAGACTATAGTGTCACATGTGTTGCGCACTTGTCTTCAACACGTGTATACAGTGTTGTTTTCCGGGACATTCGATCAACAAGTAATGATGGTAAGAGCAGTGCACAATCTAGACATGTATATGTCATGATGTTCTATTAGCACATTGCTGTACTGGGTAGTCATAGGTGGGCTTTTTGGCAATGGTAAACGTTTTCTTCCATGAATATTTGCCGCCAGGAATTATGCTCTTTCGGATATCTTTTCCAAACTCTCGTACCAGGAGTACATTCAGAGCACTTTGGTCAAATCGATGGCATCCAGAAAATGTAGTTGAATTGACGTCTCCATATTTGCAACCAGGATGAACGTACAACTTTGCACCCTCAGGTGCAATGCAATTTCTATTCAAGGCACAGTCTGTCCAGGCGTTCAGAAATCTCTTAGTTTTATTAGTAATCCATGTAACCCAACAACCTGCTTGAACTTCTTGAAAGCCTTTCATTTTTTCTGCAGTCATGTTTAAATACTTCAGAGTTTGTTTATGGGTCAACTCCACACTATAGCTGAGACGATGGTGTGATGTTGCAAAAAATGGAAGATCAGCCTCCAATAGATAGGAGAGTATATCCTGAAGTGGTGATAAAAGTCTCACACTGGCATCTCCCCACATTATAACCTCAAAGGTGTTGCTGACTTCATCAACAATCAGTGGTTTCCATGCATACTGCTTTAAATTTTGCATACTTACGTGTGCCGGATACTGACTAAAATTGAATAGTCGTAGTTCTACTTCGCACATTCCAGAAATGGTTCTTTTCTGTCTATCCGTCATTCCAATATCATAAACTACTAGTTTTGCGCCGGGCATTGAGTACAGCTGTCTCTGCACAGACCCAATCATATCCAAGCCTTCTTTAAAGTGGTCGGATGAAAATGCTGTGACAATCACCAGCTTACTAAGCAATTGTTTGATACGTAGGTCGAGATTCGTTCTTCCCTTTGAAATCACGTTTTCGGAGCAATTTTCATACCGCATTGCTGATGTTGGGGTCATTTCTGTACTGAAGTGCTGAAAGGTAACGGTCCTGTCGATCGCGCACTTATACCAGAAGTATAACATCGCAGTGGCCGATACGGATAGCAGAACGGCGGATAGCTTTAGAGCATGATTCATATTCGATGATTTGCCGTAAACTGGGAGAGTAAGCTATAACGTCGTACTATTGCAATTACGCCTAAATAACTGATTTACTATTTGAAAAATGTTGAAAGATGGCACATATATATACACGAGAATCCGAATGACGTATGCGTACCGTTAATTAACCCTGTATCGTTGTCACGGGAAATATTGTCGCGTACTGGAACCCCGCTACGAAATTTCCTAGGTAATTCCGTCGCGCTTAGGAAATTCAGTCGCGACCCACATTGGCAAGGTGCTGAAATTTCTGGTGGTGTTTTACAGCAGCGATGGATCAGCTAACGTATGATGACATTCTACGATACCTGCGCACTGGACAGCTACCTGAAGAGCTTGGGAAGAACCAGAAGGATGCTTTGAAAAGGAAGAGCAATTACATTTTAGATCTAGAGACCAGAAGGACGCTGACCTGCAGGTTGATGTGTGTCTTCATAACATAATTATGTTACGAAGTCAAGAACATACAACTCACATACTCTGCAGGTGCATGGTCTCTGAGAGCCAAAAGAGTTGCATCTTGATGGGAACGAATGCAGGGCCTTCATCTGAAGCGGTGCCTTCGAAGGTGTAGAAATCCTTCACGTCATTGACTATCTCTACTGAAATGCCAGCTAATCAGAATGGCAGCCTTCTAGGCCAAAGAAAATGTTTCAATGCCATCGATATAAAGAGTGGTACCACACCAACCGAATTTGTATATCTAAGAGGACTTTGCGTAGCAAGGATCCTTCGTTTTGAGAATCTTGTTAACTTTGCTACCTTCCACTGCATTCATGCATTTTCTTTTCATGCTCTTAGACTAGTTCTTTATTTCTGTATGGCAAGAAAGCTACATGTATAATTATATTGAATTCGAATAGCGGCTAATATACATTTGACCAGTTTGTTGTCTTAACTAAGCTGGAGTACTGAGCGACAAAAATTTTTAAGCGCGACAAAATTACCTAGGAAATTTCATCGCGGGGTTCTAGTACGCGACATTATTTCCCAGGAAATTCTGTCGCAGCGACAAAATTTCCTGGCGACCGAATTTCCTGTGATACCGTTAAAATAGCAATAATTCAGGCCCGTAGCCAGCCTCGAACTCCAGGTGGTTTGATTAGAGGCTGCAAAGCAGCTGATTATAAATCCCGCATGCAGCGCGAAATTTTTTTTCGTTTCGACTCTAAACCCCTATGCTACCGTGAATAATTGTGTATGTGATGTGATGGCTCATGTGAGCTCAACAATATCGTAATAATCATCAGATAGCAGTTGCTGTCAGCGTACTAAAATTAGCAGAAACGTAACATCAGTGAATGGAAGGCTAATATCCACCATCTACATAATTATTAGCTACACTGTTAAAAAAGAGGTGCTAATGAACACCCCAAGATAAGCAGTATTGCGGACTAGGGTGTTACTGTACACTCAGCGGTGCTATTAAGCACCTTCGGTGCTAACAATAAACCTTTGATATCACAGATGGTGCGATCTCACACCAGTGCACACGTATTACTCCTTAGGGTGTTTATTTACACCAAGGGTGTTATTGTTTGGCTATGTTATAAAACACTGAGAAAAATGGTAGATAATCCTTTAATCAATTCTCTATTATTATTTAGCTAACAAATTCTATAGCATCTCCAGCATGGCAGGAACTGCTTTACCTCGAATAATATGGACACTAAATAGGAACATATCCTCCTGTTCTGTTTTTCCTTAGTTGTGTAATGTGTATAGAAACCTGGACTGCATTGATGCTATAGCAGCGACAGAATGCAAGGACGAGACTTGGTTCAAGCTATACCGCTACCACGAATCGACTGCTATAACGGGAGGGGTGGAGCTGACTTCCAAGGAGGTGGGGCTGACTTTCGGCGAATGGGTGGAGCTGGCTTTGCTCAGCTGCAACGTCATGCTCTCTCATTTTGAAGCGCTCTGTCAGCAACAGCATCTACATATCCAGCTCGTTCTCTGTTTTGTACAACAGGCTCTTTGTCTTGCAATTGGCGCTACCAACCAGTTAAATCTGTCTGGACAAACCAAACTGTCAAGGCTACGCAGCTCTTCATCTATATTGACATCTATAATAGCAGTAAAAGCCTGAACCACTGACCAGGTCTCTCTCTTCCATTCTGCTGTTACTATAATGTTGCTAGGTATTTATAGCCTTAGCTACGCGCATGCGCAGTATGTGGCGAAAGTCGGATAGACCACGCCCCCTCGTCCATATGTCCTCCTTATCGCCTCGGGTAAAACCACATCGAGGATCTATGGGCGCATATCCTTCTCTAGGACGTGGTCTATCCTATACATCTGGTGCTGTAACGGCAGGAATTGCTTTACCTTGAATAACAAGGACATTTTGATTCAACCACCACATCACTACCCAAGGCTGGTAGAATCTGGAAACCAAACCTCTTTTGTGGCTAGTGGGGTCAGTTTGAATGATAACAGCATGGGATTTCAGTTCAGTAAAGGCAAGAATTATAATTAGCCCTCACTTGTGTGAAGAGTGCAGGGTGTACAGTAATGCAGGAAACCATAATAATAACATTCTGATATTACATGGATGAAATATTGTACTTTAGTACAATTGCCTTTTGTCCTCTTGTTGTTAGTCCATTCACAGTACGGAGATGCATGGGATGTGGGTGAACAAGATCATCATACGAAAAGAGAGTTATGGTGCCGAGTCTTCTGCATATATATAAGGAGCGTGGTTGCGCGCGTTTTCTTTTGGTTTTTCTTAGGAAACGTTTCACGATTCCACGAATAATATAATCATAGACGGTAAGGCTCCACTATTTTGTCTGTGATAATATTACAACGTATACGTACACAGAGTGAACAAGGGGGGCGGACCCGCCCCTTATTTGATAGATAGTGAACGGGTTGACTTGTAGTTCCCGCCAATTTCCTTTCTAGCCACCGATTGGTTAGTTATTGAAACAATTTTGTGCTGACAATGGAACGTTCCGCGTGTGCATTTCGCAGTCACGTTTTTAAAACTTTCTCATACTTCTATAGTTCGGTCCTAGTCTCGGCCATATCTACCCAACTAGTCCGGTCCCATGCAGTACAATCGACAGAGTTTATGAATCATGCCTCTATCGAATACGAGATTGCCAAAACAGGTCTTTTTTTTTTTTACACTGAGAGCTATCACTAGCTAGCTAGAGTCTTCCTTGCAGTCTTCCAAGAATCCCTTAACAGAATCTTGGCAAAACCTCATGCCTAGGACTGATATAAATGAGGTACGGAGAAGCCTGCATAATATTTTAAGTCGTCTATATATAATGATAGTAGTATGTATAGACTGCATGCTTATAATATTGCTACACTTTTTGAAGCCTTGTATATGTATGAAACATTAGGACTTCAGAGAAATTCATGTCCATAATACTGCTACAGCTTCAGCTATAGGAAAGTGGTATCAGGATGCAACAAGCACCATTAGAAAGCTTATTTCCTTCTGCATTATGTTACTGCCATGCTATGTAACTAGCTATAGCTACATAGCTAGCCAGTAACAAAACCATTATAGGTCCTATGAATAAATAAATGTGGGCAAGCCTCACCATAGCATTAGGTATACAAGATATAGTAGTAGCTAAAACAAAGTTCAAATTACTTCATAATTACAAACCTATGTTGTGAAATTGTGAGCACAGAACAACTCTAACTTCCGGTGTCCAGAGCATTCAATGTGGTATTTTTACATGCCCTTATACACATATAAAGTGTCCAGGAATACCAGTTGGGAGTCAAGCCATGTGGCTTGGGAACGAGATTGCATAAACACAACTTGAACTGATCATGAGTGAGCTGCTACATCGCAACAGAATAATTAAGTATTGGGAGCTAACAGGCATTCCTCAGCACTTTGACTGTGGCTAGTGGATGTCGATCTTTACCATATATACCCTTGCTAGATGTTCCTCTGGTTTAATTTACAGCAAAAAAATAATGTTCATGCTGTACCTATTATTGTGCTCTAAGTACAAGGTCCTCAGCTGGTATGGTGTTCCATCAGCTAGAAATAATAGAGCTGCTCAAGTCCTTCCATGAGGGCATGATAGCAGAGGTGAGTGCACATGGTACCGCAGTCAACAATGGCCTCAGACAAGGTGTACAATTGCTCCAATGCTATTCAACCTGTTCTATAGCTAAATTGCAAACTGAAGCTTGAATAGACTCATAGGGTCAATACTCACTAATGAAGTTTGGGATGCATCTGATGATAACATGTCATTGACATTGATAAGCCACACCATGCCCCACATGCTCACTTATTACATTCATAGCCCACACGTGAGCATGCATCACCACTTAGTATATGTTACTATGGTAACATGGTATAGTCATAGAGCATGGTAAGAATCCCATAGAGCTCTAAAAATACAGGAAATGTGTACAAAATAAATGGCCTAGAGCATGGGCAGCTATGCTCTAAGCTATACTTAAAACATTGTCCTCTTATCATAACATAGTTACAATATGAATGGGTTATCACCAGACACATCAAGTGGGGTGGAATAAGGTTTACTACTCACAATTTCCTGAAATGTGAACGCAGGATGAATCTTATTTCATCTCTCTGGCATGGATTAATATTAAAGCCAGTTTTGCAATTCAGACAACCAAACTGTGGTTAAAATAAACCCTTATTTTTTCAGTGACTTCCTACAATCTATATACTGCAAGTAGCTATCATTATCTTTAAGATGTATAGCTATATGCTGTAAAATAATTAATATTACAAGCTTAAAAAGTTGTAATGTTACTAGGTTATTCTGAAGCAATAACAAGCTAAGTATGACAGCAACACACAAAAGTAATAATGTGGCTTGCAAAATCTCACCATAACACAAGGACAATGCAAGCGCTTTTGCTTTGTACAACTCTGGCTGTTTAAATTGTTAAAGTAAATCCACAGGCCTACTTGGCACTAGGGTTCCACACGGAGTTAATTTCCTGCTGGAAATGCAAGGAGCCTTTCCCAATTGGATTCCACTTTTCCTTCACCCTGCACAGCCGCTCATAATTCACACCGTAATACTCCTGTGCCCAATTATCAAGGTGGCGGTCCATGTAGTTGACGTAGCTACCCACAGCACAGCCCGAACTCTTCACAGCATTGTATGTCGATGTTGCAAACCTGCGCACTACCTCTCTTTCGCTAGAGCTTTGGAATCTGCCGTACGTGTAGAAACTGTACTGGGCTGAACGCGCAGGGAAAGCAGTAGCAGTGGGAGGGTGCTGCTGGATATCGCCACCCATGTGCACAAATTCGATCAAGCACTCTGAAGGAATCTCAAGCTCGGCAAAATACTTTCCAAGAGAGGAAGGCAAGGAATTGATCATGGCACCCTTTATGTACACCGGCTCTACCTCACAGTGGACAAAACCATGACGCTTGCTATAATCAGTGGTGAAGTCCAAATACGATGTGTAAGAGAACTCGTGGGACGTAATAGTAGGGTGAAGCCTTTTTAGAGCATCCTGAACCATTTCCTCATGGTGGTCAGAGTAAACAGCATCCAGTGTCAACACTTTCTTCCCTGTGAAGCCATGGAGGGCCATGTCCAGGTTAAGCTCTTTAGGCAGCATGGCTAAATTCTCACCAACGGCCAGTAATCCATTCTCACTGCTCTCTGTGTTATCATACGTCAGTCTAGACCACTTGAACTGCTTAGGACTCTTACGAAGTTGCAGATTGACATCGATCAACACACCAAAATTTCCACCTCCTCCTCCTCGAAGAGCCCAAAATAGATCTTGGTTAACCGTCTCAGTGGCCCTCACCACATCTTCTCCATCAGCAGTCACCATTGTATATGCTGTTGCATTATCACAAGCTAGACCTCCATTGGCACGTGAGAGCATGCTATAACCCCCACCCAGAATATAACCTCCAATACCAACAGCTGGTACGCACCCCCCTACAACGACATAACCAGTATTCTCAATTGTAGAATATACATCACCCCAACTTGCTCCAGATTGTATGATGACCTTGTCGTTTTCAACAGTCACCTTCCTCATGCTCTGCAGAGAGATTACAAACCCTTTGCTGTTGATGGTGGAGTAGCCAGCAAAACAGTGACCACCAGACTTGATGGCCACGGGGGTTTTAGTAGCGTTTGCGACTTTTAGACAGCGTTGTACATCTTGTACGTTCTTTGGCAGAGCCACAAATGCTGGGTGCTCGTAGCTGTACGTTGGGTTGTAGATTTTGATTGCATTCTCGTATGGTGGTTGTTGTGGAGATACAGATATGTCTTGGAGCTCTTTTAGAGCCTGCTGTGCGCCACTGTAAGCCATCCTGGCGTGCAGCCATGACACCGCTGCCCTCGAGTATTGACGTGGATAACGCACTATGAGTCCAGACAATCGAGTCGGCATTATCGCCGGATTCACAGCGATGCGTAAAATGAACAGGGTTCTCCTACATCAGCTGACCTTCTTTGACCTTTCATCCTATCACGCGATAGCGGTACAGTTAAGTCGCGCTGGCATGACGTCAGCAATATCAGGGCCGTGTCATGCGCTTTCTTTCTCTCAAGTGCAGCTTCCATTGTTTTCTTACCCCATTGTAGCATAATTTGAATGCCTTGCAGCTCTTCAGTTAACCCTGCTAGGTAAAACATCATCATTCTCAAATTTAATGCCTGTTCTCCCTGGTCTTGTCGTAGCTAGTCTCGACTCCAGACCCTCCCCGCGCGCCCCGTCGGAGTGCGGGGAGGGTCTGGAGTCGAGACTAGTGCATGTAGCCTCTGGAAGTTATTTCCACAACCTGGAGCCGGGGGGGGGGGGGGGGGGGTCAGCCATTAAGGGGTGTAGATCATGGATTATCCTTGTGTAAAAGAGGGTGAGTTTGCAATACGCGTGCATCTAGAGACCAGCTAGATGTAACTTTTGTATTTCCCGCCAATCTCTTCTTGTGCACCGATTGGTTAGTATTGAAACAATTGTTTGCTGACAATGGCACGTTCCACGCCACGCACTCCGCAGCCACGTATACAAACATTCTCATATTTCTAGTCCGGTTCCATACAGTACGATCGATACAGTTACGGATCATGCCTCTAGCGCTGGAATCTCAAAAGATCACGAAGGACGTTTGGCAGTTGTTCCAAGATAGTAGTGGCAGAATCTTGGACGAATATTCAGTGAGAAAATGGACATTTTACAAGGTATTAAATGTCTGTTGGAGTTCATACACTGTCATACTTTGTGCTATTGTGAAGTTGAGAGCCTCTCTCCTCCTTCCCCTACCTAATGACACAGCCATAGACAACAAATTTACACAAAACGATTGTCAATCAATGTGGCCTGGCAAGCAGCATCTTATTACTGTGTTCAATAGGAGCAGTCATAAACAGCTACCAACCATCACTTTTTCCACTTATTGTCATATAATTTGATACTGAACATTTGTTTGTCATTGCCCTCTAAGTTACAGTAATTAAACTTAAATTTTGTGGAATAGACTGATTCCTGGGGTATCATCAGCATGTTGGGCTAATTACTAAGCCCAACTTTTAAGGTATGTTTGGCACCAGCCTTTGAAATTAATGTTCTGTTTGCATTGCCTGTTTCACATGCCAATTCTCTTACTAAGGCTTGTAGATTGAAGTGACAACTACACACAGGAGTTACTAGAATGGAACGAAATACAAATTAAATTCCTTGCCAAATTTTCCGGCCATACGGTAGAATAATGGGTAAGTGTACAGAAACAATATCCTCAAGTCTAACACACACACACACACCCATTCATACATGCCCAAAGGGAATATCAGTTGAGATTCGTCCTGAAGTCTGGAAATTTCTGCTGGGCTACTATCCATTCTCCTCCACAGCTGATGAACGACAGAGAATTGACGAGGACAAAAGGTAACACCGTATTCGTACTTTTTTCTCAGAGAAATTTTTTTAATGGAATGCTAAAAGTGCTATCTGCCAAAATATTGCAGTAATTGAAATTCACAATTCCAGGAGGCAATCATTCTATTTCAAAGCCAGATAAAATATTCAAAGCATGCAATATCCATTGAGAGTGTACCTGACCATCATACCATGCCTGTAGTTATGCATGTGCATTATATTATACAGCTGCAAATGCTAGGACCTAAGATACGGCATAGGATCAACTCCAGGTCCACTCTTTTTGGAGAAAATATCTTTTACACCAAATTTGGATTCTAAAAAGTGCATTTTATAATGCGATAACATGGCGCAGGGGATGTTGGGTGAACTTTAAAATGTACTCTCCCATGTACTGTAGGTATGGGTATGAAACTCTGCTAGCCTCTTGGAGCAAACCTGGTTCAGTTCAAGATTCAACATTTTCTGGCTATGAGAGAGTGATAGGTAAGCTAGTCATTTATTACTGTCTACCTCAGACACTCCTGAGCAGTAGTCTACACCCTTTCTTACATGTACGAGTCCGTGGCTCATAGCAGGAACTAAATCCAAAATCTATAGTACATTCCATTCCATGAGCAGTATCCTTCTCATGTGTGAAATGACTACTTCAGTATAACCATTAAGACAATACTTGTATATTACATCCAGAGAAGGACAGCTGGCGAACTGACCGGAACCTTCAGTTCTACACTCATGAGGGCAGCAGAAACACTGAGAAACTGCAGAGAATTCTCAAGACATTTGTTGCTTACGACCCAGCAATGGGTAAGTACAAGTACAGTGAAAAATGACTACAGCCTACAGCTGGTTGTATTACAGTGGTAGTATGACTCATTGTAGTAAAATGTTATAACATTGTGGGCGTTAGCCTTCTGAAGAATTATTAATATGCAAGAACAGTAGTATTTCTATGCAGGAATTAATGTATATAGGTATGTCTTGTTTTCTGCTGCTCTTGTTTGCGCTGTAGTCCTGGTGCAGCCTGCTCTGCCTCCACTCTGCAGTCTTGACATCTCCTTTATCATTGTAACCAGTACTCTCCTTCTGGCTTCAAACTTCTTGATATCAGCTCACATCAACCATGTTACTATACATGGGGCTTACTCGGGCTTGCCCCAATTACATCATTGGCTTGTTTATCTATCTGTATGTATAATTACTGACCCACTTGACTTAATCTTCCAGGCTACATCCAGGGTATGAATGACATTCTTTCGGTGCTGTTGGTCACACTTCAGAGTGAACACGAGGCCTTCTGGTGCTTCACTGAGGTCATCACTAGAATGGTATGCATACATATCTCAATTATGAAATAACTAGTACATGTATAATTATTAGGAAGTTTGTGATGTTGTCTTTAGCTAAATACACTCAAATTAGTACGTGAGTGTGAGTATTTCATAAAACTGTTCTTCTATAATAATACAGCAGCAACTAAAGGTATACCCTCAGATCTCTTATGCCTCTGAGGTCACAGCTAGCAGTGGTGGGAAAGAGGCCGAGAGCATGATTTTGCTCTAATTTTGTTGCCTTTATTTCGTTAATTTCCTGTAAATTTCCATCATAATTTTTTTGCACACAAAATATGTGTGGATGCACAAAACAAGAGACGAACCACAAAGACATAAAGTGATCTTTGGAACAGGCCCTTACTAGCTAAAGTGAAACATGTATCATGAAGATGGGGTTAGGTACCCATGACTATATAATATGTGTCATACCATTTTCAGAGCTTGACAGGATTGTAGTACCTTATCATATGTATACCTTTAATCCTGAGGTTATATAGAGCCATCACTGTACCTGTTGTGTACTGTAGCAGCTGTAGGGATCACTGCAGAGTGTGTAAATATAACCGTGGATAGCTTTACAGATAGCAACCAGAGTGCTGAACCTCAATAGATGACATACGACTAACAGCGGCACTTATAACGCTCTCCGTAAAACCATGCCCTAAACATAATTACCAGCTTTATGTAGACATGTTTCCAGATTTTACTCTCCAACTCTCTTTGCACATATTGTATGAAGAAGTAGTGTTGTCGTTGAATTAGGAAGTGCCCAGAATGTATGTGGCATTAGCAAGTGCCAATTATAAGCTTTCAAGTGGAGCCTGGGAACGTATTGTGTATGTGTGTATGTATGTATGAATGTAGTAACATGCTGGTGATCAGAGCAGTGTGTAATGTCTCCAGCAAATGGCAAAAAAGTGCTTTGATCTATTCCTGTCAACGCATAATTAAGTACTTATATCACACTTAGTCTACAAAATGCACCAGGCTCTCCTGTAGCAAAGTGAAAGAGTTTAGGCTATGTATATGTGCAGCTGGACACTGCTGTTTTTCTTCCCTGTAGCGCCCGTTACTGAGTGACCTCACTCTGTCCCAGCCCCTGCATGCCCTGGCCAGGCTCTGCTGGTACCTTGACAGCCCACTATATGACCACATAGGTTTGTGCTAGAGCCAGTTCACCGTTCTGCTAATCTACCGCCTAGGACTAGTGGGTTACAGCCAGCTCACTATACTGATAATGCATCACCTCATCAGCCTCCCTTTACTATTACCAGACATTGTTTGGTTGCATGTGTAATTAGCTACTAATAAGGAATCTTGCAACAGTGAGAGTAATGATAGAATGGCTTACAAGATACTCTTAATTGTTTCATTTTTCAGCTCTTTAATTTCGTAGCGAATTATTAATAATTGCCTGAGATGTGCATGCTTCCGGATAGTGCAGTTTGCTGAATGATAGTCAATCAGGCTTGTATTATCAATGTGTTTCAGTTACTCGGTATACTGTAAGTGTTACCTAAACTCCCTCAGTGGGTGTGTACGGTGAGGAGGATTGGGTGTTCTGCTACCGCTGGGAGCTGTTGCAGCTAAAGAGGGAGTTCTCAGTTGAAGAGACCTGTGACCTCTGGGAGGTATGTATGTGGTAGCCATGCTGGTAGTTTTAATTTACTTCTATTTAGTAGGAGACTGTATTATAGTTTATTGTAGCATTTCTTCAAGAAACAATGCAAGAGCTCTAGCAGGCTATGAGGGGAAACTTGAAACACCCCCCTCTCTTTAAGCATAGAATAATGTTTGTGGTTAGTGCATAGAATTCGAAGTAGCTCACCCACTGTTTAGTAGGCACTATAGTACATAAAGGTTATACTCTCAAAATTTGGTTCGCAATCCCAGATTGTACACATACCCAAAGTTGCTTGCACTCGCAATCTCGTAAATTCTTCTCACTCTTTGTATATGTAATGTGTGCTAACAGTGCTTGGGAAGCATGCACTCCCAGGAGTTTGATTGGGGAGAGGGGGGAGGGGCAAATAGGGGCTTACAAAAATTTATGCCCCTCCTATTAGGAACATACATTCCTAAATGAAACACTGAAATTTCTGACCAGGCCAGGCTAAATAAATTTGATTGTGTTTTATGTCTTCATTATTAATAAATTTACAGCGCATCTGGTGTGATCATGCAACAGGACACTTCCACCAGTTTCTAATGATGGCAGTTCTGGTGCACTACAGAAAGCAGTTGCTACAGTGCAGCACAGTGGAACACTTCATGGAGGTGGGTGTGACTGCGGGATGCCATTTCTGAATAAACTTCGTAGTGTAGTCTCAGCAATATTAGTGATTCAAATACTAAGTTTAAATGTACTCTAGTTAACCTAAAGCTGTTGATTTGCCTTCCAAATGGAAGTGGCATGTGAATCCAAAGAGATTTTAACCAACAGAAACCAGATATATTTATCAAAGGTCTGTATCTCGAGGAAATGATAACTAGTAGAGGCAGCAGAGTTTATAGACTGGTAGTCAAAGTTTATGTAAGTTGAGTAGGAAATGCAAGCGTTTTGACCTCAAAGATCTTTCAGGTATACATAGTTGCGTAACATATCTCGGTAATATGTCTAGCTCTCGAAAATACGAGGCTCAATAAATGCTCACATGCACTTTCTTTAAAAAATGGGCTAGACAAGAAAGGACTCAGGTATGCAACAATGTTAGGCCCACAGTCCAATGACAGTTAGTAGTACTAAAACAGCTTTGCAGAACGCGAAAGGCTTGTCTTTACAGTTTATCTGAAGGATACAGTTTGTGGGGGAAAAATCCTTGCCATTAGGTACCTTAAAGTTCAAAGATTTCATCCAAAATAGCGTCCTTACTATTCAGGGGATTTTCCAGATGCATGGTATCATCCAATGAATGCAGACCAGTATGTGACAGTATTATCTCCCGAAATGTTGTACAGGTGTGCATGAAGCTCCCTGGCACCATCCCTCTTCACCCAGTCCTCTCTTTGGCCCAAGGATTGCTGCAGCGACTCAGAGGAGATGAGTACTGCCCTCATCAGCTCAGAGTGAGTGGAAGAGGGTACAGAGAGAGAATGGAGGGGAGGGGCAAGTGTATGGGATGGAGAGGAGGGGCAAGTGTACGAGATGGAGGGTGTGAAAAAGAAAGATTATCCCTGGAAATAAACTGCTTCTAAACAGGCTTGGTGAAGAATATTGCTGTAATGGTTTTTAAAGAGCAATGCCCATCTGCTTGAGAAAATGCTAGTGAGCTTGAATTAGCTTAATTTTTTTGTTTAACTAAAATGGTATGCAGCCATAAAATGTACTGGCAATGCATAGCCTTTCGTATTCCTGTAAGCGGTATAGTGCACAACTGTATCTGTCGATACCAATTGCATGGTTCTTGTTGGCACCAATGGCAGCAAAGGAACCTGGCTTCAAACATGAAGCAGATCATAGGATAATACTCATTCCATGCTGTGACTGATACAGTATCTAATTTGGTGAACATTGCAAACATACACACGACAGTGCTTACTGTTACTTCATCAGGATATGTACTAGTGGTATAATATATCTCCCCCCCCTCTCACTATATAGTACCTTGTGTCTAGTGATGGATGTGCCCCGCCCCCTCTGGTGGGTTTTGTGAGAGCTCGGCAAAAGTTTGCTACTCTCCACTCTACCAAGATCAAAGTAAGTCATACAATCATAACATAGCTATTATTATCAGCCATAGATGCGACGTGTGGCCATCCGAAGCAGTGTATCTCCATAATAGAAACGTCCATCCTAGGGCTTATATTGCTCAAATGCACACCTGTACCAGGAGGGGAGAAGGGAGGCATGCTTATTCTGCTGACCATACTAGGATCAGGGTATATAGAGAATACATTTGTTGAAACTACACATTAGATTGGCAGGCTACATGCACTATGAGCCGGCAAAGCCTGTGAAGGAGCTTGTAACCTTGGTGCCATCCAAATCCAGATTATAGTTACGAAGTTCCGCTGAATTGCTTGTGGTATCACAGCTTTCTTTTCAGTTGCACTCCCCTTCGAAACTTGCTTGAGAAAATTCACTAGGACCCTTGCGCTTTCGACTACCCTTCGCCATATCGACTCTATCATAAGAACGGTAGGTAATGCCGTGTCTCACAATTATGTATTAATGGCCACGTGCAGTTTTCTATAGTCAGTTTACGTGTAAATTTATACTTTAAGCTTGGTTTCCAAATAAGGATCAACGTTATCAATACAAATACGGATTTGGATGGCACTCGCAGGTAATTTTATGCTACTTTGTTGCCTTCAAGGGCTCACACGTTCCTCATAATATTACTTCATGCCATGTGTGTTCTTTACAGGCTCATGTATTCCTAACATGATGTATTAAAATTGCATTACTGAATCATAGCCCTGGGGATATATTTTGTTTATTAAGTGGAATGGCCTACCTAGGAAATACTGTTATCGGGGACTTTCAGGACAACAATTTTACATGAAATCATAATAATTATATCTTTTCCAGTTGCAAAGAGACCAAATATGGAAGTCACTATTTGGAGATACTCCCGTCCAACCCATTACATCACCCTTCATGCTGTCTCCTATGAGGAACCAATCAGGGGCTACATCAGCAACATCAAGTTGTGTGGCTACCAATGGCAGTTGTGGTGTTAATGCTGTGGAGAGTCGGCAGTTTGAATCGAATTATGGAACAAGCAATGCATGCCCTCCAAAAGCTGGCTTTGTCCCTCGCATGAGTGGCATCAAATTCAGAGAAGACATTCGAAAGACGCTGCACTTGTACTGTGAGCAGGGAATCACTGGAGCTCCCCCCAACACAAACCCAACACACACAATTGAAAATAGAATGTCCCAATCACAGTACCCTAATTTACCAGATGTAGTTCAGAATGGAATAGAAGAGTGGCAGATGGTTACAAGCACTGGCGATTCCGGGCCACCCCAGCCTCTGTGTTCGTATCCCAATGGGGTGGGATCAGACAGTGTAGTAAAACCTAATGAAGATCATTTGGCTGTAGCTAGGTTTAACCAGCGTGGAAACGCGACCCCTTTCCATGCCACTTCCACATCCCAATCCCACAACGGATATTTCCAAACTGAACTGCAACAGAATGGCTACTCTTCGGTCCTACCTACCTGTGCCAGTCGGATAGTTTCTCAGCCAAATGGAACTGAAAACACTAGCCACAACGTTAGCAGCATCCCACAAGCTTACACAGAACGCACACAGAACAGTGGACATGGAGTCATGACATCAGAACTAGTTGTAAATGGGACCAGTGATCATAATTTGAAAGTGAAGCCAACTTTTGATGCTCTCAGATCAGAACCACAGCTATAATTTTCTATGGCTGATTATTATACGAATTAATTTTCTGTGTGATCTCTGATATACATTCTATAATATGCTGCTGACTACTGTACCCATGGCCACATGCATGTATAATATTATTCTGCAAGACGGGCTTCTGCATGGATATAATTAAAAGGTTTTTTCGTCTGCAAGTGTTAATTTATAACTGCTTTGTTTTTAGCTCCATTAATTATGCAGTCCTTGTTACACCCAGGTTAACATGCTTCATACAGTATACTGTTTGGGGTTGAGCAAAGGTCTGGACCCGGCCTCCTGCACCAACACGTACCCTACCTTATTTGGAGCTTAGCCACTATAGTTCAGAGGTTGTCACTGCCAACAAAGGCAGCTATGCTCCAAATCTATAGATGATCACCCACCAGCTGAATATAAATGTAACATCAGAATTGCAAACATTATATCAGTGCAATTAAAAAAAGGCAAATTTAACAGGTCTGCTATTGTCCACTTCATGAACAGGTGGTGTAGGTTGTGATTGTGTTGCCCACCCTTTGGGTGACCGTCTTGCATGATTGTCCTGGAAAGGGAGAGACGAGGATGGGAGGAAGAGTAATACCTCCATCTTGCAGCATACAACCACAACTTCACTCTGCAGATTTTTTTTATTGTGAGTGCCACAGAGGGACCTCAATGGCCGGATTCAGAAATTATTGTGTGATGTGTTGTGAGCTCGCCAGAGGACGCATAACTGCTGGGATCTTCACATGCTCAACGCAGTTGTACAACTATTGTGCATCCTCTGTGATGTCACACGTGATAATTTCCAAATCCGACAATTGACCAATGCTTCCATACCCAATTTGATTTCATAGCTGTAAAGTAAAACTCCATGGCAACAGGATAAATTTACACATGGGTAAAAAGTCTATGATAGGTCCACTTCGATTTTTGCTTCCCTTAATTAATTTCACAGAAAGGTTTGGGTCAGTAGGTCTGTTTGAAAAATAAAATGGGAGATGACATTATTTTTACAGCCACAAAACAACAGCTCTCACATGCACACTGCAGTAGACGTAGCCACACACAGCAATAGCTGTACCACAGTAATTCTGTACCATAATTATAGCAGGTTCCATCTAGTCTAACTGATGACAATCCACCAATCTTGACTCATTTGAATAGACCATACTCGGTTAGGATGACTTTGGGCATTTTTGCTGCCATGGCAACAACAGTTCCTTGCATGTAATGTTTATTACACAGAAACGTCATCTTTCAAATTTGAAGTAAATTGGACATTAAATGGAGTAGATATGACCTCACAAACTTATTATTTAGGCTCATATGAGGGATTTAGTCTGAAGGCACCTCCAGTGCGAATCCCTCATATGAGCATATATAAAATGTGTATAAGTTTGAGAGGTCATATCTAATGTCCAATTTACTTCAAATTTGAAAGATAACATTTCTGTGTGATAAACATTACATGCAAAGAATTATTGTTGCCATGGCAGCAAAAAAGCCTAAAGTCACTTAACCGAATATTGTCTATTAACAAGAAAGGTACCTTTTGAATACAAGCAACACAATTTTGTATTACATCATACTTTCATTTTCTTTTGGATTCCGAAACTAATCTCAGCACTGGGCATACCTTGCCCGACTGATGGTGAGTTGATGTGATATATACCTTGTTGATGGACTCCATCACCAAAGCCCCCAAAATCACCAAAATCACCAAAATCTGAGAACCCTCCAAAAAACGCATCATCTTCCTCCTGTTGGTCAGCCATTGGTGAGTCCATGTCAAAGTGGAAGAAATTGTTAGCTGTTCATGAGGGGAGGGAGGGAAGATTAACCAGGAATCCTCAATGGTTCAAAGGTTCAATCATTACAAAGGAAGTGGGAAACTAATGAATAGAGTCACTTTTACACTGCACTAGCAATTTGCAGGAAATGACTAGTGGGAAGCATACCACAACGATGACATTGCTTGCCAGTTCACATAATCCAGGCAGCTTTCCAAAGTTTATTGGTTTCTAGGAGCCTCAATTTTATACGGCATTTTAATATTAATTGCCAAGCGAAGCACATAATCATGTTGCATTGAGACTCACGTATGTATGCAAACATATTTCCTGTAGGCGTGGCATTGCTGCACGTGTAGTACCAAACAAGTGAAGAGTACTGCACTACGATGGAATTGTTCAAGTGGTATCCGTAATGCAGTCCCCACAGAAACCATTCAGCATAGCCAAAGAAGCACTATGGAACTTTATATGCTATATATATAGACCATAGATCACAAAGGTTAGCATACATGTAACTCGCTGATTTCTATACATGTGTCTAGCAAGAATTGGTTGCGCAAGAGCTGTTCAAGCAACGGAAATGATGGTTAGACTCTATTTTTAGCACAAAATACACCATGGGATCGCTTGCAAACTTCAAAGGCAGTTGCTGCCCTCTCCTACTCTTCTCTTTTTTATGCGCAGCTTGAAATGGTAGCCATAGTCGGCAATAAGTGCTCACTCTTCCCAGCCAAGCTTTAATTCATCCATACAATTTACGGCTTAATGCAAATTTATACGGGCTTTACATGTATATATTAGGCGTTAATATAAAGTACATGTCCACTGTGGAGATCGGAGAGCATGGGAATGAGGCTAACACACACTTACTGTGTTGTTGATGGGATGCTCTGCGAGCGTGACTGTGACCAAAATTGAAGAAATCAAAATCGTCATCCTCTTCGCCACTGGTGTCAAAGAAATCTTTAAAAAGGTTGTCAAAGTTGAAGCTGAACTTGAAGTCGCCGCTGCTGCCTCCACCGGCGTTGAAGAAGGAGTCATAACTGAAGGGAGAGCCCTGTTGTTGAGAGCCGTCCGAGCCGAACATGTCATAGTGACGACGTTTGTCTGGGTCGGACAAGACATCATATGCTATGCACAAGGAAGAGGAGAGCAGTACATGTACAGCGTGTACAGTGTACATGGTGAGTATGGATCAACTTAGCATCTACTGCAGGTGGTTAACATTTTCTGACAATCTGTTGGCCATTACACTATCTGTACAAGGTCCCCTGGCGCATGCAACACTTCACCCTGTTCTTCCATCATCACATTCTACGGTGGCATATGCACCTAGATTTCCAGTCTGGTGGGTTAGGCCAAAAGGGAGGGGGACAAAAAAAAGTTCAATGTTCCCTGAGGCTATTTAGTACAGGAAGTGATCACAGACATAATGTGCTATGAGGTCATCAGATATCCCACTGGAGAGAAAACTTTTTTCATATGACTTTTGTACACAAGTGATTTTCCATCCAAAACAATTGTCATTTGGGAAACACATACTAGGAAATGCAACATTATTGCAGGGGCGAGCCTGGGCGAGAATGGCGCTCACATAAAAAGTTAAAACTTTGACTTCCTCCTCTCCACAATTTCCACTGCAGTCCCAGCTCAAAGTCTTGCTACAGTCTCACCCCAGGCCCTCCCTAATATATACATGCACAATGGGGGAGAGCCTTTCTTATGTGAGCGACGTTCAGGGGATTATGTGTAGGTGAGCACAGTTGTGGCTCTCACACACCGAGCGCAGTGAAACAATACCTCTCGTAGCTAATCTTTAGGACCCGTTGGTGCCACTAGACTGAGTGCTAAAGGCAATGGGTAGAGAAATGTAGCCGACCTTCCATCTGTCCCTGCCTACACACAATTAAGTAATCTGTATTACGTGAGAAAAGATACACGGCCAGCTCTCCTCCGTTTGATCTTTCGTTTCACGGGCCCGACCAACTCATTTTTTTCCGGAATCCAAAGGAAAATGAAAGTGCCACAGAGGGACAATTATGTTGCTTGCGTTGGTAGAAAGCGTATTGCAATGATGTCACTTTTTATAATATGGCCACAACTGCCCTCAAACACCATGCAGTAGACGTAGCCATGATTGTAACAGCTGCATCACAGTAATATGGTACTAGAAGGTTCCTACTGCTAGCCTAACTGATGATGATCCACCAGCGCTGCTGAATCTTGACTGCTGAATCTAATAACAAAGGTTTATTATTTCTTTTTCAATCCGACCCACCGACCCTAAATTTTCAGTGAAAGTGCCCGTGAAACACAAGATCAAATAGGTATGGCCTTACTATCATAGATAATATACCCACCCTGGGAATATTATATATGCTACTACACGAGCACGTCAGCAGGCTAGGCCAGGGCTGCCTTGCGAGACTACTTCGATTGCACATGTAATTTTCCCCCTCGGGGCTCACCATTGGCAATCTTCTCAAACTTGGACCTAGAGTCAGGGTCCGGGTTCTTATCCGGGTGGTACTTCACTGCTAGCTTCCTGAAAGCTTTCTTTATCTCTTTCTCTGATGCATCCCTAGACACCCCGAGAAGATTGTAGTAGTCTTCCGAGCACAGAACGGGATGGGGCGAGAAAAGGAGGACGCACACCACCGCCACTACCAACAGATCTAGGTGTAAGCGAGATAAGTCCATGGTTAACTACTAGTAAATGCAGGCCACGTACCGCGGTACATCTAAGTGTTTATAACTCGGGCTCGGATGCCACATGGACAAATTTGGTTGGTTACATCTATGGTTACATGTACCTGTGATGTAATCGAGACCGAGCTCTTCCAAGGGAAATTCCCTTTAATGCAGTTGCGGAATCCTGGTATACATATCGACACGGTACGCGGCAGAGCCCAGTTTGTAGCATGAAGTTGCAAGGAGAAATTTGGCTACCGTTTCTGCTTCTGGTACTTGCAGGCGGAGGTAAGAATGCGCAAGGTTGTTAAACTGCACTCCACGGCTGCAGCTGCAGATTAATATGTTGCGGTTTGTTTGTAGGATGCGCAGATTTTCAATGGGCAGTTTTTGTTGCAGTCTCTTGCAACTTTTTCAGCTGTATTAATTAAGTCCACTCCTTGTTATGTGCACACGAAGACAAGGAACAAGGTCTTTAAGTCACGGTGGCAAGTGAGCTGTAAAAAAAAATTGAGGGGTGTGGTTGAGCATGCTGGATTTGGGATGGTCAGCTGTGGGAAGTCTCTGTATCCTTGAAGCAAGCAGCCGGTCTTGCATATTGTTTGTCAGGACATGGTATTAGTGGTATCATGAATGCATGCATATGCTGGGTGGCTTTGTGTGCTACGCAATTCTCCCACCGATGAGCAAGTTGTGAATAAATTAAGGCATGCATGATTGTTGGAAGGATGCATGAATATCTCTTTACAATATAGTAATCATGCGTGGCTGCAGTTATACAGTCACTCATGATCATATTGTACCTGAAGCATCTCTGCGTTTTATGGTGTCCAGTAAGCATGTAGTCCTTGTTTAGAGCAGTGCTGGCTGTTGCCATAGGAAGCTGGGCTATCAGTCCAACACATCAAAGTGAACACCTGCACTGCAACTCCCCTGAGACACCAGTTTGCAAGTAATCCACCTACTTTTGTTGGGGGAAGTCTTGACCTATATACCAGGAAGCTTGTACATTCAGATAGCTATGTCTCAAGAACACTGGTGTTGAAAACTAGTTAGTGATGATATCATAGTTCCAGGAACCATTTCATGTAGAAGCCCACCCCTTTTCATGACTCAGCTTTTACCTCCTTGCCCCCTTACTCAAGTTCCCACCCTTACTTTCCCTCCCTCATGTCCTGATGCTAGACTTCAGCTGAGGCACAAGGAAGCCTTGATTATGAGTGATACTATAGGTAATTATCTTCTTGGTATAAGCATAGATGGTATTAGCCTGTTAATATATGTAGGTGATCCCACCTGCCTCTTGAATGTCAACTAAAGTATAAGCCAAGCTAGAGCGCATTAAAAAAATGTTCCCACCCCAAGGGAGTAAGAGTGTGTAACTTCCATACAGGCCGTAGAATGGGCAGAATACTTGAGTGCTGCCAAAAATAGAGTGGTTGTCACAACTCAGCAGTAGATCACTTGTATGGTTGTGTTGTTTCAACACTATAGGTCTGAATAGGTTAGCTAATGTGACTGCATTAATCTCAAGTGTATATATTATTTAGTACACTTCATGTATTCTGCCTGGTCTGAAATTTTCAGTAGTTACACGCTTTTACTCCCTTGGGGGCGGGGAACATTTTTTATGTGACGGCCAAAAAAATATCTGGGATCAGTTTTCACCCTTCAGGCTCATACAATTCCGTCTGGTTCATGTAAGGGGGCATGAATGGTATCTGTGGTATGAATAGGGTTTTAGCCATGAGCCTGTCAAGTACCTATAATATTATAGGCATGAACAATCTGTGATAACAGCTGAATGATTACAATCTGTGATAACAGCTGAATGATTATGATTGACGTATCAGGATATTTGCATAGTCGGTTTCACTTTAGCTGCATGTTTCCATGGAAATGTGATGTCCAGCTATTACAGGTATAGTCCCTATGGCTCACTAATTCTCATGTTGTCATTCATGATCATTACCTTGGATTCAGAGCTCTCCCAGTTTTTTCTATCATAATCCTCTAGACTAGCAGCTGTACCTGGCTATTAATAATGTGCTCACTTTAACAGAGCATTTACACAGTTGGCTATCATGTACCTGCATGTATATATAGTTGAAATCTTTGGATCTCCCACAGCTATGGTGTGAATAAAAATATCAGCGCCTAAAATAGCTATGGTGCTGAAATTGTTATGCACACAACAGCTGTGCAGGTCTCCTGTGGCCCTTTGGACCAAATCAGACCCTCTTGTGCATGTGCATTTTCCTTTATATTGATCAACGAATAAGTATAATTTAACCTAATACACAGTCTGAGGTTCTCGCACCATTGCTGTGGTCATGATTGTGTTTCTGTATTGCAGGGGCAGTTGCTCAAAGTGAGCGAGGGCTATCCTTCCAGGGTCTTGGTGAAGATGGCTACTCAGTTACGATCAATCAGAACTATGTCTCTGGAACACCGATCATTCAAGTCCAGTGTGTTACAAGTCGCAATTCAACCACTAACATCACATACAGTATCTTGAACAGTGAAGAAGAATATTTTGACATAAATCCAGACACTGGATTAGTGGTTTTACAGCAAGACGCTCAAAGCTTCCCCATGAGATCCACATACTCTGCCATTGTGACGTGTGTGAGTAAGAGAGATATACAAATGGGTGATAGCGCACAGCTGCGTGTTACGTATTCCCCCGAGAATGAACATACTCCAGTTTTTGACCACAATGGGATTCTCGAGATTTCAGTACCAGAAGATCGTAATTTCGCTGTGAACCCGGATATTGTTACATTGAATGCGACTGATGATGATTTGGGTGAATTTGGCCAGATATTCTACTTCATTTCGCAAGGGAACGAAGAGGGGACATTCAGTATTGACCGCTTTAGTGGCAACATCTTTGTCACTACTGCTCTGGACTATGAGAGATCAATGGAATACTGGCTCACTGTTTGTGCTGGTAATCAACAACAGTCTTGCGATGACAGTACTGTTCACTCACAGACCGTGGTACACATAGCAGTGGTCGACATTGATGACGAGCCGCTGAAGTTCACACAGTCTGTCTACAATGTCACCTTGAACGAAACCACTTTTGATTCTCCCCAAGATTTGATCACGCTCTCCTGCTTCGATCCTGACACGACTATGTTTGTTGTTTACCATAAGCGATTTCAGCACCAACCCTTCGACATTGACTCCAACAGTGGCACTGTCAGTGCTACACAGCCACTGGACTACGAACAACAGCAGTTCTACTCACTTGTGTTCGAATGCATTGAAGTAAACAGTCCCAGAAATGACATCGCCGTTGTGAATATTAGACTACTACCTATCAATGAGCATCGGCCGGAGCAGCTGAGCAATAGCCTGCAGGTAGCTTTCATTGCTATAGATACAGCGCCAGGGATGCTGATTGCCTCTGGGTTGCCTGTCGCAGACGTTCCCATAAAGATGGAGTTTATCGATCGTGACTTGGACCTGAACCTAGAAAACGATACAATCAGGTATACTTTTTCGAGGAGAACCTCATTAGTGGACCAACACTTTCATCTTGATCCTGAAACAGGTAACCTTACTTTGACTAAACAGTTTCAGCTAAGCCAGTGCCCAAGAGATGAGGAATTCCTGCATGTATTCATAGACATAACTGTTTGCGACATTGAAAAATCAGCCGAATGCCCCAACGTTCAGATTCGCCTCTTCATCCCTTGCCAGCCTTCATTTCCAGAGGACTTGATCCAGATTGAGGTTAGCGAGGCCTCAGCCACTGGCTCGATTTTAGACACCATTCCTTGTGATATACCTGGAGCAGAAGGACCTGAAAACAGGACGATATCCATTGTTGGTAACGAAGGAACCAACATGACTTTTCGTGTTGATCAAAATGGCTCTCTCTACTTACAGGAGGACCTTGATTACGAACAAAGACAAAATTATACATTCACTTTGCATTGCCGAGATTCTCGTACTAGAAAAGAAGCATCTGCAACAGTTGAAGTCTTTGTCTTACCTGAGAATGATAACCAACCATTTTTCCAGCAGTCAGTTTTTATCTTCAATGTTACAGACCTGGAGTCAATGCCCCGTGTCATTGGAACACTCCAAGCATATGACAATGACCTTGATTATGGGGGCAAACTCTCATTTAGTATAAAGTCTGCAACCAGCCCACAGTTTTCCTTTGATGAAGCCGCCCTGATCCTCAACGAACTGCCGAAAGATCCGTTTTCGGATACTTTTGTGATTGAGGTGGAACTGAGTGACACACTCTACAGCGCAACTGCAACTGTTCTTGTCCTCATTGACAGAAAAGATGAAATCAGAAGGAGTGAGGTTTTCTCAATTTCTGCCAATAGCAGTCAAGGTAACAGAAATGGTCTGTATATTGCCATCGGTGCCCTCGCAGCCCTCAGTCTCATCTTGACTGTGGTCACCGTCGTTCTTACCATCTTCACCTGCTACTACCATCGCAGTTTCAAAGAACTAGCACACAAGGTTGACACCGAGCAAGATATCAAGATGTCACCGCTGGATCGAGAAGGAAGGTAAGCAGACTGACTCCTAAGTTAATGGCTAGCAGAAAGAAAAGGTTAAATAATGTCAAACTTCATATACTGCAACTAATAAGATGATAAAACCAAGTGTTGTACTGTATAGCAGCTGGGTAAAAGTACTTGGCTGCATGAACTGCCCAGAATATTCATGGCGGCAGTATGCGTATCTAAACAGTCATACACCTGTGATGTGCACATAAAAGTTCACTGTTTCCAAATTTTGTGATCGGCGTTTAACTGTGAATATTACAATAATTTTACCCTGCAAGCATGTACACCTTAGATAATATTTAAGAAGGACAGCATGCATGTAGTGTCCATATTATTCAAAGTATATAACCCTAAGACAAAATTCTAGGTCCAGATGGTGTCCTTATTATTCAAGGTATGTAACCCAGGACAAAATATATCCTAGTGCTCAAAGTATATAACCTAAGGACAAAATTCTAGGTCAAGCTGGTGTCCTTATTATTCAAGGTATGTAAGCTAAAACAAATCCTAGTATTCTTTCTATTCAAGGTGTGTAACCTGCCACCATTATTTGCTGCAGGCTGGGTTCAGTTCACACTGAAACCTGCCCAGCTTATAGGACAACTCCCATCCTGAGCCACCGGTACTCCACCCCTGATGAACAGGAGCATCCCCATGAGGCACACTACCATTACATCACCACCCCCCACCTGCGGATGGATGGGAATGTATGTGGTTATTATTTGATTAATGCTATGACGATAACATTTATGAAATGAGTGCACAGCTGGAATAATAAATATCATAAGTAACTAGGATTGTGGGGCAAGCGTGAGTGAGGTAACAGATGGACAGATGGACAAAACTGAACATTGAGCACACTAGCTGGTGTGGGGCTCACGCTCGCCCAATAATCTACCATATCATCTATGCACCCACGGACATGCAGAGCTTGTAAGAGGACTGATCGAGCAAGAGCAACCAAAACTCACATCATCCTGATTGCCATATAATTATTCTTTCGAAGTTAATCGTGCTTAGATTCTAGATTTAGAACTAGTATCGTCAATCTGTAAAGTCAAAATGATACTACAATATCCTGGCCGGCTGAAAAGTGTAGTTCCTGGAGTGAACCTCAGTAGGGTGAGGAAGCCGCCGTACCTGCAGCATTGTACTGAATATGCAATGCATAAATTCAACCATGAATATGTATACTATAGTACACTATACTATGCACTTCATTGGCACTAGTACTTTATATTGCCCCTAGTGCTTTTATGTAATAGGGGGCAGCATAATCTCTACAAGACAGACAGCATAAAGCATACCAGTGCCCAGTCATTTCGATGTCGTGGGTTCGAATCCCACCGCTGCCACCATGCGGTATTTTTCAACTCAACAATGAATACCGAGAGTAGACAACTGACAGTACAGCAATCAATGCAAGTACTTATACAGCGGAAATCATACTGTACATAACTCAACCTATAAATAGTCACTACGTCATAATGACAGTCATAATACATATAGAGTCACTCACGCCACACTTGGCTCCTTAAAAGGGTTCACGGATAATGGACCATCAAGAGTGATGGTGCTATAGAGACACAGCTTCTGATAGACTAATTACCTGGTCCCAAAGATGACATCCAAACATGCATTGATGTATTGTGTATTAGGATTGAGAAGAACTATACCCCATAGAACAATTAAATTATAATTTATAACCAAATTCTCAACCATTGTCATGTTTACAGGTGTCAAACAATTCTACTTCACCTGTGAGGGGTGCCCCACCCACCACTAGTGACCACGCCCAAGACCACACCCCCTCACAACCACCTCCACCACCAGAAGCCACTGGTTCCAGAATGGAACTGGAGGGCTATGTCCACATGCAGGGCAGTTCGGCACAGGGATCCGTGAGCTCAGGTTCACCACCCCCAGGGAAGCCACTTGGCAAGGATCTCGACTCTGAGGCAGAGAAAGGGGCGGAGCAAAGGGAGGAGGGGGCGGGGCAGCAGCAGGAGGGGGTGGGGCAGGAGGGAGAAGGGGAGAAAGAAGAAGTGGTAGGCCCGACACCTTCAGAGTATGAGCTGCCAAAGTCTGTGAACGACGGTGCTGCAGCCAAGGAGAATATCTATGAGCACATTCAGTAACTGGTATGTACGATCTTGCCGTAGTAATAATTTTAAAGGACCACATGCATATTTGGAAATTTGGAACTCAATGTACTGTGTCAGGAGCTACCCCATCTCGCAGCTATGTGGCACTCTCAAGCTCCTGACTGTACATAGTTAATGCCATAATTTTTTGTACATGTTATATTATTCATTTTGAGACTGCTGACTAGCTAGGTTTCCAGGGAGGGAGGGGGAGGGGTGGAGGGTAAGGAAGGGTGGGTGGGGAGGGGAAGGGTGGGTGGGGAGGCGGGGTAAGGAAGGGTGGGTTGGGAGGGGGGAGGTGAGGAAGGGGGATGCTGAAAACAAGACTATGTATAGCTATATTATTGCACGCTTTGGCTGTGGTTGTTGCCAATGAAATCTGCTACTCCAATAATATTGTTTAGGCTGCAAATAGGCACTGTGGGTCAAGCGTCATCATTGCTGGCTTCAGTTTCTGCATTTTGAGACTTTTTGCATGCTCACTAGCCTCACTCCCAGGTTTCCAGGGGGGTAGGGGTAAGGGAAGGGTGGGTGGGATGCTGAAAACAAGACTGTGTATAGCTACATAGTGCATGCTTTAATTTGGCCATGGTTGTTGCCAATGAAACCAATAATAATAATATTGTGTAGGCTGAAAATAGGCAGTTTGTGTCACACATCATCTTATATAGGCAGCAGTTGTTGATTGGTAGCACTTAACGTTAGTTACTTTGCCACTAAGTGTACTGCATACAAATTACAAGGTAAACCACTGACAAAAAACGTACAAAATGACTAGCTAATAAGTACTGGCATGCAAAATTATGTAGATTACATCATACATGCATGTACATGTGCAGTCCCAGCACAACATGAATATTCCCAGCATGCCTGAGGTAATCCACAGATAATACAGTAATCACATTCACACCGTTTTGAAATACCCTCTGCCACTGCATCGTACCCCTTGGTGTAAGGTATTCATGCCAACTCCTCCTTCTGCAGCATTCTACATGTGCAGAGGGCATGTCAATGAATGAAGTTTTGGATTTAAAAATACTTTATTTTGCATACCAAGAGGTCATACACACATTTCTTGTAAAAGCTGAAGGCATCCCTCCGCATATATGCCCAAGTCCCTATATCAGCATGATCCTTGGACCACACATTGCCACCACGCATGCCCTCGAATGTACCTGTATGAATATTTTTTTCAATAGCAACTATTATGCGTAATTAATACACTCTGTTTTAGAAGTTATCTCGCGCACAATTATGAATTGTGTGTACACTGATTAGCTATACTACTAATTACACGTACTATTTCCGTATGTTACTATGGTAACTGTAGGAATTGGCCAATACATAATAGAGGGGCGTGGACAGGAAGCAAATTTAACAACACGCGCTGTCTGCAGATAGTATAGTACTTTAAAGCCGTATCCTTGCTGCTGGCATTAGGCAACTGCACGTTTAGACAGCTTATATCGTTGCAAGCAAGCTCCTTTCAGCGAGGCCTTCGGCCATGGAGGTATACGTGGCGAAATTTGACTACGAGAAGGAGCGAGAGGACATACTGAGTTTCAAAGAGGGAGACAAGTTCCGCATCGCATCCAAGGCGGACAAGAAGTGGTGGGCCGCTTACGCCTTGGGCAGTGGAGACTATGGATACGTGCCTAGCATGTACCTTGAGGTATTAAAAGTTTATTTACTGTAACAGTGGGTTTATCAGCTGTTTCAGTGTAGCCTGTAGCTACTGCTAGAACCATGTGCAGAGCGATGTTACTTATATGGGTTTGTGATTTATAAACTTCGGCTGCCTCTGGTCTTGCCTGCAGCAGAGAGTAGTTTTCCATTAAATTGGTTTATGCACTGAAGGACACGTGTCATGTAGATAATTTGCAAGGATAGGAGCCAGCTTCTGCATTCAGTAAGCGTGATGACCTTTCATGTCGTGATTAACTCATGAATTGTGCAAGCTCTCTCATGGACGTCTAAATTAGCTCAGTATTGTTTTGCAGCTAAGCAGCTTTTGCAGGATGAAGTGTATGCTTTTTTCTTGGGAGTAAAGTGGGGAAGAGGATAGAGTGAGTTTTACAGATGGTACAAAGCTGAGAACTGCTATGCATATAAGTCTATTGTAGCAGGCCTACTGAACTTTATCGAATATGGCTAACTCTACAGCACGCCGGCGACATTAGCTCACCTGTTGGAATTGCCAAACTTTACCTTACGTTTGAGATTATCGTTTTTTGTCCTAATCTCCATCCAGCAATTTGTCGACCCTCTGCAAGGCCAGGAGACGCAGGAGCTAGCCGAGTCTTCAGTGGGAGAGAGGAAGGTAGGCCCAGTAGCAGGAGGAAGGGGGTGGCACTCTTTATCTATTAGTGCCTACAGTAAGTGCATAGTTTTGTGATTATCATATACATGTATAATATGCTAATTACCGAGTTGGATAGGAATCTTTACACCATGTTGTACATGTAATGTCCACAGCAGTGTACATGTAGTTGAGCACAGTCAGCCTCGTTCCCAGATGCTCAGAAAAATCAGAAGGAGCGCCTGGTATCCACTGTTCGCGCATAACTACATGGCCTGGGAACGAGGCTAGATTAGAGTGTGCAGATAACAGCTTATGATTGTGAAAGCTGTTTGAGGAAGCTGATCGTGTGTGTTGTATGGTAGTCTCGTGCCCAAACCCTCCATCAGAGTTTGGCGAATATGTCGCGTGAGCGTGGCCTTGCCCCAGCAACGATTAACAATGCTACGCTCTCACGTGAATAAATTTAACCCTCTAGCAAAGGTATTATTTTGTACCATGGCTAAAGACTAACTGCCATCCAGACCCTCCACCCGCTCTCCTGAAAAAATCTTGTTTTTTGTGGGTTGGGTGGAGAGTCTAACCACAGGACTAGTTGTATGTATGTGTGTGGCCTACAGTCTTTTTTCTTACATGTTGTGTAAACAAAATGTGTGGAGACTGGCACCCAGGCTCTGTGTGTCTGTGTGTGTGTGTGTGTATCCTGAGACGAATTTCCAAAGAACGTTGCCGGTCCTTCGCCTTGATCCCAAGCTCTTATTTGGCTTCATGAGTAAGTCGAAAAAGAGCCTGAAATACGAGGGACTGTCCCTCAGAGTCGAGCATGTGTTTACCACTGTGAAGTTTATGAAAACAATCAGTTGGTCCATATAGCCACTGAACTAGCACCTTACGATAACACTCTAGCCCTGCTTATTTGTATTCCTTGCATTGCAGTCTTTTTGATGTTGTTACTGGCCTCGTTCCGAGTCTTCACTTTTGATCAGTGCACAGAAAAGTTGGGAAGCATGGAGGCTGGAATTGAATATCAGCCTTATCTGCTCTGCTGCATTGCCCCCATGCAGAGTTTATGCACTCTTACAGCTTTGGATACACAGTTAGGACAAAGCCTTTGCCGAAAATACTATTTGTTGTCTTCCTTGCCTGCCAACAAAAGAAATCCGTCTCTTCCTCTGTAGCTGGCTCCTGAGAGTTGGATAGGCAGCCTTTCAGTGCTGCCAAAACATTAGTCATCTTGTGTGTCCTTGTGTGCTGTAATTACATGTTATTGTGTTGCCTGCTGGCACTGTAATGGTACAACACTCTCTATTGTGATGTGAATCCAGTGTATGTGTGAGCGCCAAAGCACTACAGCACCACTCCCAGGGTACACAGTATTGCCCAAATAAGGCAACACAGCTGCATTTACGACATCAATAGCTACACAACATCAATAGCTACACAACATCGGAAAGCCTCCCTCTTTGTTTTACCTGCCACCACCCCAAGGTGACCTGCCACCACCCCACGGTGGTGTTCATTACTATGATAATTACAGTGTTTCCCCCATGTGGAGAAATACAGAGGGGAATATACATAACTTTTCACTGAAATTTGAGTGGCGCCTTAGTGAAAAGAGAAAAATTGTGTTTGTGAAACTTCAAACCTTACACATAAATGTGCACCGCCAGGGGCTATTTGTCGTCATCTTAGCCGCAGGCTATAGCAGAATAATCGGCAATTAACATCCGTGCCCTCCCCACCCCAGACTTTATCTTGCACGGTTGTGAAATAACAGCTGGTGTGGGAAGACCGGGGTAATGACTACAATGTATGATTATGTGCTGCATGTGTCAGTATGTGATCTATTCAGAATATTTGCCTGCTTTCATTGTAGTCCATACCAGTTGGCTTCTAGGTATTTCATCCCATATAGTGTTAATTTACTAACGATATTAGGGGCAGCCTACCTACATGTACCTACAAAAATGGCATGGACTCCAGAGACGAAATCCTAAACTGAGTAGTTTTGTTTCCAGACGAACCTGACTGTGGTTACCGGTCGACTCTAGCTGTCTGCAGTTGCGCCAAGGTTACAGCTTCATTTCCAGGCTGTACTTTGTTAGTTTCTTTTGTACCATATAATACAAGAAATTACATACATATATGTACCTATAGAAATTTAGGTACATGTACCTATTAGCTTGCAGTATTGGTACATGTACATGTGGCCCCTCTACTTAAGAGTCTCGTTAACAGGGCTCTTATCTCCATTTTATGTGTGATAATATATACAAGTACTGCCAATCTTCTCACAACTATTCTGTGTGGTGTGGTGGTCTCTAAAGAACTTGCCTGACTGTGATTGCTGGTCAGTTCTAGCTGTCTGCAGTTGCACTGAGGTCACGCAGCTTCATTCCCAGGCTTAGCTTTCAATGTGTTGACCTCTGTATCCTCCTTGTGGTGCAGCAGGGAAGGGCCAATGGACTTCAAGTGGTTGACCTTGCCAGGAAATTTTTGTGCACTTATTACACACTTAGATGCAGGAAATGTTTGTGGTTACATGTACACAGTATACTCAACCATGTTTTTAATGCTTGAACTACATGTAGCCATTCCATTTCAATTTTAGATGAGTTCTCAAAGCAATTTGAGTTGGGAACAAATACAAATGCCTACTCATGTAAAAACATAGCTATAAGAATTCCCCCTTATTGTTTACACTAGCCTATAGCTTCTCGTCAAATTCTGAAACCCAACTTGGAGCTTCAAGTTTCTGCCTACAGCAGTATTGTTAGCATTGTGTGGTGCTTCTACAGCTAAGGACTTTGGCCTTATACGTAAACATCCACACCAGGTTCAGGTTTCAGTCCTTTCCTCTGCTCCAGTCATGGATGGATGCATTTTCTGCTGGTGTTGGTAACACAGTGAGACCACCTCTCTGCACCCAAGCTGCTCAAACAGCAGTAGCTCCCTCCTCCTACAAGACATTGTATTTCCTCACTCCTGGTTTAATGGGGCAGCACAATTCTTTCCCTGTTTCCCCCTCTCCTCCCCAGGAAGAGGCTGATTGCTTCCTTAGTGTGTGGGCCTAGGGTTCTAATCTGCTTGCGCTTGAATAGCCTTGTTCTACCACTAGAAAGTCGTGGTGCACTTCCAGTTAGCTGCCAGAACTTGCCAAAACAGAAGTATCATTGCTACCTACCACTTTTTTGTCGTCTAGGCAACAGAAACTAATCTAGCTTAACATGCCTTAGCCTACTGGACCTGCAAACTTCAACTGCTCGTGGCTAGCTACAGTGGCATAGTAACGCAATGATGTAACATGGCGCATGTGATAAGTGCAGACGTATAGACATACAAACTAATGCGGGAAAAGCAATCTTAAGAACCAGCCAAGCGTGCGCCCGGCTGGTAAAATAAAACGACATGTGTATGTACATATGGCTCTTGCGCTACTACTCTAAGGAGGCTATAAACCCATGGCATATTTATGTAGCATCCCCTATGACGTTTTTCCAACCCTAACAACCTGGTTTATTACGTAGTAGGAGGGTGCTCATTCTGTACATAAAACAACCTGGTTATAATGACACAAAGATCCGAACAACGATATTAATATATTATGTAGGTATGGCCTTACAGGGTAGCAGGAATTAATGGACCCATTCCATGAGCTTGTTTTTGAAAATGGAAACATCTGTTCTTAAAACAACAATGAGCTGGGGTTGCCTGCACTCTGCCACCAATGTGTGCTTACAACCTGAAACAGCCCAGGCACTGCTGTAGCTGTGCAAACGCATACTCAGACAGTTGGGTCTTTCCCAACTGTTGAAACATGTGTCGATGACATAAAGGGTTTACTGTTTTGCCTGTGAGCCTTCTTAGCTGATAGTCACTGCCAACAAATGACATCAATAATTACATAACTGAAGCAGGAGGTTGCCTCTGTTTGTATGAAAGAGTTGTGGTCTACAGTGGAACTTGACTCTGATTCCACTGTGGACCACAGCTCTTTCATACAAACTGAGATGACTTCCTGTTTCAGTTGTGATATCATTTGTATTTGCAGGACTAAGATGCAGAATTAGTTAGAAAGAAACTGCTGTAATTCGCTACACCAGCAGAGCTCAACGGGGCTCAATCAATGCATTTACTTACCTTGAGATGGCAAGTTCTATGATGTGGGAGAGGAGTCTCATTCCAGCGCATCCATTGGTGTGAGCGTGGCACGCCAGTTTCAGAATGCATGCCCATGCCGTCGTCATCAAACACAAATAAAGCTCTTGAAGACAGTTAGCACTGCAGCTAGTGTACTAGTGCTGGTCTTGTCCTCCCCCTCCCCCCCCCCAGGGAGTTTATTGCATCCAAGAAATCACATAAATGTATGCATTGCTTGTTTTGTGTTGTGGATAATTGATTTGCAGGTATGCCCACTATATACATATAGTAGCAAGGTTACGGCCATGAATTTATGGGATGTTCTTTTGTTTTCTTCTTTTTTTTTCATCCAGAGAGTGACACTGCAAGAGCTGAAGAACAAAGTTCCACGAACTCCAGGTACTGGTACAATACATGTGTCTGTGTGTAACTAAAGTAGGGTAATTTGGATGGTTTCAATTTCAGAAACTGCGTCTTTTTAAAGTTGTATTTTAACAGATGAGCCTAAAGTACAACCACCAAACTCTCAGTGTGTGTGTCATGCAGTACGGATTTTCTACTCGACACTGTCATTTCGATGGCGTCCGACAGAATGCTGTTCATTTTCTACCTGATGCTGTCACATCATGTACGCATTAGCCTTTAGCTGGCAGCGACTTTCATCTGGCGACATTCAGCCTGGCGCTCAGTTGGGCAACTGCCTATATGCACTTCATCTAATTTTACTACGATATTACGGTCTTCAGGTACACATTCTTGGCGCATAGAAAGAGCCTTATATGGTCGTGTTGCGCTAAGACATACGTGTATATATGCGGTACTTGAGACAACACACATGGTCTCAAAAAACACAGCATTCCAATACATCCCATGTTGCATTAGGAATGGATTGGCACTAATGAAGTGTTTTGTCAACATTTATTGTGTCGTGTGTCACCTGAGGATACCTGTGCGGCTAGGCTGCGGATGTCTATTTGATTACATCATTCAGCTTGTATGGTAGCTACACTAAATTTTGAGCATTACATCATGGTTTAATCCCACTGTCTGCGCTAAATGCTGACTTTCAACTAATTATACCAGTTTTGGTGGTAGCTGCATTGTATGTGGACGTCCTGCACATGGCTTCCAAAGGCAAGGACCCAATGTGAATGGGGGCGACGGCACATACTTACTGAGGTCAAATTGACATTCTGCATGTAGTCTACACCTTTTCAGCTCCAGCCCTTGCTATATTCTCGAGGTAAAAATTTGCAGTTGGACTTCCGCATCAGAAATTCATGTATTCATGGAAGTGATGTGCATATAACGTAGTCCTATATTATTTCCGTAAAATTCACAGTTTCCAATTTTTTCTGTCCACGTTTGACTGCTTATTTCCTGCTATAATATAATATGTGGTACGTAGTACAACTACAAATAAGGCAGCAATAATGGTCCAGCCGGGGTTGAATTCAGGACCTCCTGCACTGATATATTATCTATTGAGCTGCTGGAGCTCCCCCCCTCCCCCTTGGGTGGAGGGGTGGTGGGCAGTTAGACAATATGTGTCTGATTGCAATTGAGTGTATAGGACTCGGTCAGTATATGTATTCTTTTATGTTGACATCACTTACTTGTAGTTGAATGCTTCATTGTTAAACATGCAATGTAGCAAAATCCATGCAAACAGAATGTTTTTGATCCGAGAGTCTTCTTTAGCTCGGATTGACATGCCTTGTTTTTGCTATGTTTAACGTTACTCAATTAACCTTCCCTGGCAATGAACCTTTATTCCATCATTAACCACTGTTGATAAACCTGCTGCCCTATCTGTACACATGTTGTGTACATGTACATACAGACAGAGGTTTCAGTTTTCAGTGAGCATAGCTTGGGTAAAGAAGACAACATCATCCCACTTAAACCCTGGACCTTATAATTAATCTTTGCACCCCAGTGTATATTAACACACACACACACACACACACACACACACACATACACACACAGCCTCGGCCAGCAACCTCTCAGATGAAGACGACGACAGTAGCAGAAGTGGAAGTGCTGAGCCCATTATCATCAAGCCCCTCACCTCTCTCTCCCAGCCCCCAGAGGTAGGAGGAGACCACAAGGTCATGTGAAAGATTGAGTAGTCCCACCAGATTAAGTGTTCCCAGACACTGTACTATGGGAGGGGGAGGGGAGGGGGAGGGGGAGGGATTACTCCCGTATAGACTCTTGTTGCAGTGAAGATCTTGTGTGAGAGAGATAGGGCATACACTGTCTACCTTCTTTACTGCAGGACTGTGTCCAAATAGAGCCCAGGCCACTGTACAACCCGGTCATGGAGTCCAAAGTGCACATGAAACTACACAAGGAACTGAGGCTCAACAATACACGGTACAGTGTGCACTACCATGGATTATAGAGCGCGCGCTGTATAATCCATGGCACTGTATACATGTATAGCTAGTATAGGTATACTTCAGTATGAAATGTCACAGTGTTGTCCTCAGACTCGGTCTCTGTTTGACACCCACAGAGTGGTCTGGTGACTCTCTGTTCACCCATGCACAAAAATTTACAGAGAACAGTCAGTAAACGTATTCGTAAATAAGTTAGTCCATGGCACTGAGTGGTACGGAGGCAGTATACGAGTACAGGGCCGTAGGAAGCAAATTTGGATTGGTCCGGCGGGGCAAGGCTTGATTGCGATATCGATGTAGGTGCCGCATATTAACGCGCGCGAAGCGCGCCCTCTAGGGGGGTCTGGGGCCATCCCCCCCCCCCAGGAAAATTTTTGATTTTAGACCATCTGAGATCGTTTCTGGTGCAATCTTGGGGTGAAATAGCAAGAGTTGGACGTGCTGCCAAACCCTGCCTGGCCATTACGCTTGAAGCCTTTAACGCTCGCAGAATTTAAGGCGTGGCTCTCACGCTGCGTAATAATTATTCCTGGTCCACACGTTAGTGTCTACAAAAAATGGCGTACTAAAAGTTATCAGTGTAGCCATAATTACGTCACGCACAATGCCATGCACGTGCGCACTACGCGTTAGTGTCTACAAAAAATGGCGTACTAAAAGTTATCAGTGTAGCGTTTAGCAGTGTTTTCGCTTACCAAGTCAAGGAAGCAACGGAATTTTTGCTAAATTTGTTGGAAGACTATCTGCTGCAGCCATTTTTTTTGGTTGGTGAGCCGAACTTTGGTCCGGCGGCCGCCGCACCTGCCGGACTGCAACTGAAATTGGCTTATAAGCAGTCAGGAATAGCAAAGCGACCTGTAATTTGTTGTTCGCCAGGACTGTCGTAGCTGTCTTACCATCAAAATTCAGAAGCGCCTCTTTACCGGCAGTGGCTCTGAGCTGCTCAATTTACTACAGCTCCCAGGTTAGTAGGGTTAGTGTGGCCTCTGTAGAAGAAAGGTATGAGTGCTGGAGACGGAAGCCACAATTGAGTGGTGTGAATCAGTGATTCCAGCGAATTTTTTCTCTCCTAATTTACAACTGACATAATTGCATATGATCAACAAACAATAGTGCCCTGCGCATAGTTGCAATTCTCGTGAAGGCTTGCTCATGCATCTGACATTTGCTAGTTTTTGAATTTGCAGAACCTATACTAATGCACTAGGTGTACCAGGACACACCAGTAGTTTAGCACACTAAGCTACTGAATACATGTCTGACAGTAACGACATCTGTTCTAACACTTCTCTACTCAGAATGCGATAATCTAGAGCTCAGTCTTGTGAACACTAATTTACAGGTCCACTAAATTATCAAAATCTTCAGGGATTCTCTAGGTTGGCTAGTACAATTCATGCTTATGAAGTTTCTTCCATTCCAACCCGAATTTCCCATCAAAAAATCATCAAATTGCCGTCGTTTCAACTACAGTGCTGTAGTCTTCTTTGATGTGCCCTAAAGAAGACTACAGCACTGTAGTTGAAACTAGGGTCAATCAGTTGGCAAAAAAATAACATTGTAGTTGTCCGTGAATGTAAGCTCGCTCCCAGGCCACACCCAAGCCACACCCAGGCCACACCCCCTTAGACTATGGGACCTTGCAATAAAGGGGGGGTGGAGCCTGGGAACAAGGCTAATCAAATGCTAACGTACATGTATGCATCCTGAGCGTGCTCCTCCTTGCCCTCATCGCTGCAGGGGAGGGATCCAGAACCTTGGGAAGCCTGAACTGGAGAAGGTGATGCAGAGAAGACGAGCAGATAAAGATGGCAAGCCGGGTCCCATTCGGGCCGGGGACAGGAGCTCTGTGAAGTCTGTCTGTCCCGATAACGAGCTGGCTTCACAGCTGGCGAAGAGAACGACGCTTTTGGAGGAGGTGGGCTGTGTTAATTAACTTTGTTGATTTTTGTGTTGAAGTTGAGTGAGGGCGGTGGGGCCGGCCCCAGGCAGTGTTGTTTTAATGTGGCTTCACGTAAATTAGTTGTAGTTTTAGTTAAAACTCTGTTTTGATAGTTTTAATTTTAGTTAGCCAACTAAACTTTCTGAAGTATTACTAAACACTTTAAACTGGCTCATTTTGGTAACAAACAATATATAAGTTTTGTTGTAGTTCCCGACACCAAATTGCAGTTTTTAGTATATTATGTATGCTAATTAAATCTATTTTGACCCCCCCCCCCCTGAAATTTTGAAATTTATACATGTGATAACCA
This sequence comes from Phakellia ventilabrum, assembly GCA_963921505.1. Taxonomy (NCBI): domain Eukaryota; kingdom Metazoa; phylum Porifera; class Demospongiae; order Axinellida; family Axinellidae; genus Phakellia; species Phakellia ventilabrum. The sequence goes on along the minus strand of OY997386.1, from coordinate 5,545,138 downwards.
GTAGTTTAGTAGTAGCTAAAGCAATTCCAACAGTAGTTTTCCAGGGAGAGAGTACGTACAATGTTAACAACTCCATGTGTGCAGTAGCACAGTATCGGTAGAAGTACATTTTGAAGATCGGTAGTGAGTACTTGGCTGCTGTTGTATAGGGAGGGGCATCGGCGGTTTACCTTTGAAAACTGGCAAGGAAGGCTTGCTACAGCTTCAGGCTAGTAGCGTTTATGTAGCCTCTGCTTAAGTAGAGATACGAGTGCTAGAATCGGACGGCACGATCAAGCGATGCAAATGTACATTCTTTCAGGCAATCGTGGCATCATTTCTTCAAATACAGGCCAAAATATTCTTCCAGTAGCTTCCACTGCACTCATGGCTATAGTGGCATAGTAACAGAATGACGTAACTTAGCGCACGTCATGATTGCAGACGAACACATGCACACACAGATGCGAAAATGTAAAGCAATCTTTGTACCACTGTACCCAGTCATGGAGTCCAAAGTGCACATGAAACTACACAAGGAGCTCATAAAAATATTATACTTTAATTACACTCGCTTGTACATGTACTTTACTCTTTCCCAGCCAAGTTTTAATACTTCCATAAGGCTTATGTGAATTTATACGGGGTTTTATATTAGGTGTTAATATAAAGTACATAGTTTTCTCTATTTTATATAGGCACATAAATGTGCCCATGGCGTGCAAAGAGTTTTAACAGGCTATTTGTTCCACAGGCTGAGAAACAAGACGTGGTCGAGCACAAGCCAGAGTTTATGAAGGTTTCTCTTAGAAAGACGCCGCAGTTGCAGCAGAGATAGAACTGACTCACTTATGTGCGTGTTCGTGTTGTGTTGCATACGTGACTCCCGTTCCATCTTTTGTGAAATCAAAATTTTACTCCATCCACATAGGACATTGCCTCATATTTATGTACATTTCAGATCCCTAATATTAATATGCTAATTACATCAGAGCTGGGAATATAATCTGGTGTCTTCAGTTTGTGTTTGTACCTTGTGTTTGTTGGAATACTACTAGAAACATGTTGTGCTGGGTGGTAAAATCCCAGGTTTAACAGGTATAAAATATGTCATCACATTTGCAATGATGCAATAGACCCATTACCATTATGATGTAATGGGGGGTAAAAATGAGCACTAACTGGAGAAAATACAAGGAAATGTGCTTTGATATGGTTTTCTTATCCAAAAACTTATGAACATGCTTGTTTATACAATGTCATGTTTTCCTGTATTTATCCCCCCCCCCCCCCAATTACATCATAATGGTAAAGGGTCTATTCAAAGTACATGGGAAGCATTAGGTTTCAAGTAATTTGGACAACCCTTCAGCCTGTGGCTGGTCCACCAGGGAGTCCTGTACAAACATACACAACACAAACAAGATCACATAGCAAATACATACAAACTACAGCACTAGTCGTTTACAAGAATCAGGGGGTGTGGCCTGGGGACGAGGCACAGCTGTATCCAGACCTCCCCACATACTCTGCCACGCCCTTGCAGACATCTGTGCATATCTATCTAATAGTCATCTATCTGTCATTCAGAAGAATTTTTATAAGTTCGACTGTCCAGGAGGGAGGGCGGCTGCTAGGCTGTTTTCCCCGTACGTCTCTATCAGTGCACGAGACTAATTAAGTTTCGTGGCGCGCGCGCACAGTGCGTCTGTGCATGCGCATGCGCGCGTAGTCTCGTGACCAGACCTAGCCCAGTGAAAGATTTATTGCGCGAGGCGCAGTGCGTGCGCCGCATGGCCTGCGCCATTTACTGTAAACAAAGGAACAAAGAGTTCGTGTGCTGAACAATACTCACTGTGCACAGTTCTGCCGCTGAACAGAGCTTTGCTAATCTTCCGAGGTCCGCTCCCCGGCTAGAGTCCACATCGAGAGGAAATCTACCGGGTAAGGGTGTGTAATTTAAGCCACAGACATAACAGTTTTCTTCTAGACCGCATGTGTGTATATGTATACTCGCGCTATCTGAAGCATGAATAATTGTGTTCGGGATATCTATTTTAGTAATTTGACCGTTTCTTGAAGAGAAGAAACACGAATAGCCGTTTCCGCTGGCGCCCTTTTCACAAATTGTTTTGTATAAACTCACCGTTACTAGACTTTAGAGGATATGATGACGGGGAAGACACCCGTATAATTTGGCCAAGCCGTTTGTGTACATGTACCCTTCTATCATGCAGAATAATTACTCACTTTAAAAAAGGTGTGCCAGGTACATGCGGTATCGTAGAGTAAGTCATTTATCATGAATGCCAGTATCATTTTGAATCTGGAAGCAATAGGGCAGCTGCACTGATCAGCAAGCCGCCTCAGTCAATCTGGGGGGAGTTAATCTGTGCACTGCAGTGCTCTGGTTAGCTAGCTATGCCAGAATACGTAACTCTCTGACCTTTATGGTTTTGTATCCATGTGCATGTATTGAATAAAAAGGCGTAACTAGCTTTCTACAGCTATTAGTTAAGTACCAGCCATTTATATTTCCTTACATGTCTATTGCTACAGTTAACATAATTGTTGCAAGCAACTGCTATATAAGCTTAGGCAATACTTTGAAGGCGACAATTTGTTGCTGCATGTACTAGACTACTAGTCTCACGTGCCAGCCCCCTTCCGCAAAATGGGTGCGGAAGGGGGCTGGCACGCGAGACTAGTAGACTACATGTGTGATTATGCATACTTTAACACCAAGTATTATTCTAGGCATCACCTTAGCTACCCCCACTCCACCCTCCCCCCTTTCTTCATTTTTCTTATTACAGGATGCAGATGCTAGGAGCCGTCGTGCTTTTGGGCCTTGTCTGGCAGTCAAATGCCTTTTTCAATGGTGGGGTTCTCTACCCATTTGCACTGGACAGTTTACTGACGTGCTATGTCCCCAATCCGTTCCGCGGCAAACCGGGGGAGCCATATACAATACCAGAACCTACTCCTAGGGTCTCGTTAGGTCAGGCCCAGTTCAATGAGACATGGCTGCCACTTGAGAGTGGGTAAGTGTAAGAACTCTAATCATCATGACATGTCAGGGTTCTATCTGAATTTGTGGGGGGGGGGGGGAGCAGGGCCAGATTTAGAATTTGGAAGAGTGGGGGCGGGGTCAGGCTTACGATAGCAGCGCTGTGTGCCTTTGGAGAGATACCGAAGCTCGGAAAATCTTTTACTCTACAAAGCGCTCTCGTAGCACCTGGGTAGATTTCTATTTCGCTGCGTTTACTAACTTACTATATGGTCTGAAGAATTGACGCACAGTGATTGATTGGCAGCTCCACTGCAGAATTTGTTTGCTTCCCCGGGGACGAAGTTAGTGCAGTAATTGCAATGACGTAATAATCGACAGGCCGAAAGGGGGGATCAGCTGACCCCCATGACCCCCTCCCCCCTGGATCCGCCCCTGATACCAAACGCAGAAACACATCTGAAATCAGATGTATTTGTTAGGTGTTCGTGAGCTGCATAATGAAACTCTACAGTTGCTCTTTCTGGATCTCTTCCTCAACAGCATTGGAGTCTATCTTGACCTACAGCAGCCTGTATGACAACTGAACACAAAAATTTAACGGCAGTATTAATTGTTACAATTTTGGCCGTGAAAAGATGTTGAAAGAACACAGTAATTTGTCTTCTAATGCATCAAATATTTGCAAATTGTTCAATCTTATCTGCAGGTTCAGAGTCCCCAACTTTGGTACAGTTACAAAACAGCAATTATTGGAGTTTCTGGGCGACTGCTTAAACTCTCAAGTGGTAGCTGTCTCCCAACCAGTCCTTTCCCCACCCACAATTGACCAGCTGATCGGCTTCATTCCACAAAGCATCGGGTCTGGCGGTAAGAGACACTCAATGATTATTACTCAAAATACCTGTGTGAAAAAAATCTAGCAATATTTAATGATGGAATGTATTCTTGTTTTATTGGCATTAAAATTGCTTATTCTGGTCATTGTCTACCACAATAAAATAATACATGAAATATAATAGAGTTACTGCAAACAAAGCACAGGGAAATGGGCCTATGACTACGGAATATAACGGACACCGCTCGTTGCTGAAACTAACTGTATCTGCACCGTTTCAGTCCATAGTGGGACCACCTGAACGTCGCAGGATTGAAGTCTTAAGTCTATTACTGTGAACTATTAATTAGGTATTTTACGTAGTAATTTACGCTGTTTTAGAACATGTCAAGTGGTCTCACAATGGACGGAAACGGTGCGCGTACGGTGTAGATACGGTCAGTTTCAACGATGAGCGGTGTCTGTCCTATCCCGTATACATAGGTCTATTTCCCTGTGTAGTGTCACTTAAAATACTTATCATAGAAACTTTTTACTAGTTGGGGGTATGCACAGCTGGTACTATACGTTCCCGCATCTATCTGTCTGTCTGTGTGTGTGTGTGTGTGTGTGTTCGTCAGCACTATGGAATACAATTATGGCGTTGTTAAGGATACATCATTACGTTACCATGCCACCGTAGCCACGAGCACAGCAAGCGCTACTGGAAGTAGCTGCCCTGGTTTTGTGTTGCCTATATAGCGGAAAACAGGTAGGCGGCAATGATAATTCAGATTTGGCAAGTTATGGCTGCTAACTGGAAGTGCAGTATGAAACTGCCGCATCAGCACTTTCGCTGTAAGCTGTGATGAGACGGTCTGATCTGTTCTACTGTGACTACAGTTGTATTTAGTTTGGCCTGACCTGCTGCTGAGAATAACATTAGCTTTGAGGCACGTGCAAAATGCCGAAATATCAACCTTGTTATGAAGGATTTCTAGTAGTAATATTATCTGCTTCATAACATTTCAATTGCTACTGGAGAGCCTGGTACATTTTCTCGCATGTCTTCCTTTTGCTGGAGGCATTTGTTTCAGTGCTCTGAAGAGTACCTACAATATATAGGTGTAGATTAACTGCTTCCTTCACTGCCTGAGAGCTGCTTGCATGCCCACACAAAAGTTCACCAACCTTCTATCCTATCCTATCCTATCACGCATGTGATAAAATGTACCAGGCCCACCGATAGTTAAAGAGAAATGTGCACATGGGCCTATATAGGAACAAGGCTACATACTTCTGAATCACTTGCAGTGTGGTTTGGTAGTTACCTATACTGTCACCATTATACTCTTCTTTTTGTGTAGGACTATTCACAATTCTTGTCTTGCCACCTCCATACAACTGTTCCAGATTGTTTGAAGAATTTCCATTTGATTTTGGCACCCAAGCAGCCATGGATGCTGCAGAGGAGTTTGTGTGTGGCCTAGGCGGACTTCGCATTGGACGCTGTGATATTGTGAGTATAACTATCTTAGGCAGAAGGTTCAACCAACTCAATCTCGGACCCGGAGTTTGGGAATGAATTATAATATGAACTTGAAATCATATATATTTCTCAATTTCATTTGGGAATGCGTACATAAACTCCAGGTGCTACAACCACACTGATGAGGCCCAAATAGGCTGAAACAGCTGTCTGTGGTTTGCATTAGCAGGCTCTCCATTTTTTCTAATCCCTCATGTATATATAAACTTCTACCAGCATTGTACAGTTACTGCTGCAGCTCCAAGATTTGTAGCATTGTGTAGCTTACGGATCCAAGTGGAGATATGAGTGCTGGCAAGCTAAAGAATGGAATTATAAGTGCACACTTAGCAATGACAGCCAGTTTAGCAGCTGCATAACACACGCCATCGAGAGAACAATTATTGTTGGCTGGTCAGACTAGCCAATCAAAAAACGTGTAGTTGATTTACTCAGACCCGACTAGCGCTTTGACTTAGGCAATGGCATTCACATAGCATAGATTACCGATTTCCGATTGGCAGCTATATTCGACCACTGTACATTTGTATGTTGTTAAAATAACAGGATACGCCCTCGTAAACTGCAGACTTGTCGAAGGCTTATACACAAAACTGAACGGAGGTCGCTCATTGGTAATGCTGGAAGTGTTTCTCTCCGCCCTTTGTCATATGCAAAATTGTGCTAACGGTGTATAAATAGATATGTACCGAGAGCGGTGCATGAGCCAAGTTCAAAGGTCTTTGTTTGATTGTTTACTTTTGGAGATACGGTATCACCAATTTAGATGGTCAAGTGTCACCAATTTAGATGGTCAAATATCGGTGAGCTATGCTACTAACTAGCCTCGTTCCCAGGCCCACGTGCACGGTTTCACTTTAGCACAGCTGTGGGCCTGGTATATTTTCTCACGTGCGTGACACGTAGGGTAGAAGGGTGAATATTTGCGTGGGCGAGGACAGTTGCCGTTCTCAGACAATGAAGGAAGGCAGTGAATCTATACTTCTTGCAGTTACTCTTCGGAGCCCATTTGTGCCACAGACCAAGCGCTGAAACAATGACACAAACAACCGTCTTTTGAGCGGTCCCTGCCCACGCGCAATTAAAGTAAGTCGGATCACATGAGAAAATATACCAGGCTCTCTAGCAACGCAAAGCACGTGTTAAAGATGGCGTCTTACCAGTAACATGGCTGCCACCTTTGTACTTCCGGCGCACGAAGGATTAGAGATTAGGACAAATCGTTCGCTACTTTTTACCCAGGTAGGTTCACTACAGCTCCAACGCGATTAGAGTATTTGTAGCCTCTGTTTCATCAGAGATCTGACCGCTGGAGACGGACGGTACGTGGATTGATCGCGAGCGATACGAACGTGAGTTTCAACCAACTCTGCTCTCCTGTAGCAGCCATAACTGGTCCTTGAAACTGTGTATATACAGAGACATCCTTCTTCTGAAGGCCCATTCGTGTAGTTGTCACTTCTCCAGCAATTGTGTGGGCAATGCAGCTCCCAAACATTCTAGTGGGTGTGGTTTATTGCTAACTAACTACATCATAACTCTACGCGGGGGCCCATCTGCAATGCATACGTCTAGTAATAGTTGTTTCTAACATAGTCATGAGGATCATGTTTCGACCCGAGTCTCTCGTGTCATGTGCGGACATTTTGGTGAAACTGTTGTAGGAAAGCACAACACAATTATAATGGCACGTCAGTATGAAGAGAGTACACCAAAAGACAACCATTGCCCCTAGCAACCCAATGTTTTTCGCAGTAGTGTATTGAGAAAGCTATTTAAAGAGCTAGTGTATGTACTGTTGTGTCCCCTGGGAAAATGTCAGTGTCCACTCCATTTGATAGTGTGTTAGAGCTACAATAATCTTCTAGGTTTCTAGTGAGGGTGGTACTCCAAAATTGGAAAGTGATTAGCTGATGTGGGGAGAGCCTTTTTTAAACAGCACACCCATGTTCTTCCCCATATTCACACAGGAGATATTATGGCAAGAGCTACCTCAGAGCTTCTTCCCAAGATTCTATGCTGCTGGACGATGTGCACGAGATGACCAATGCTCCTTTCCTGCTGGGGAATATTGCTTCCCACGTGTCGGGTATGTATAACAGCTAGTATATGAGTGAGGGGTTCATACTGTGTGTGTGTGGGGGGGGGGAGGGGGGGCTTGAACCCTGATATGGCTTCTGTAAACTGGAGTCCGCCATCAACAGAGGAGGTATGCCAAGGCTGACATCATTTACAAGAATCACATGACATAGTTGCATATTTTGCATTCCGTGCCTGACAAAATCTCGAATATCTTGCATTGTACCGAGAATCATTCTATTCTCATTGTTGGTTGTGCAGATATAATCAACTGTACTCGCCCATTCAATTACGTAGCCTGTCACATAACCACCAACAAACATTGCAGAATATTCAACAACAGTACTAGAGCAAGTGGGTGACAAAGCAAAGTACATATTGCACTGTTCACCTCCTCTGCTGCCTCCTCCTGCACACACACACACACACACACACACATGCACACACACACACACACACACACACATACATACACACACACGCACACATGCACACACACACACACACACACACACACACACACACATGCACACCACACACAAGCACACACACATGCACACACACACACACACACATGCACATGCACACACACACACACACACATACACACTTACACACACATACACACACACACACACACACACACACACACACCAGTGATCAGTTTCTGCTCTACACCCCGGTCCTTCGTTGGGACTGCTGTTTTACGTTTGGTCCTCCAGCTACTCCAGCTCCTGTTGTCCCCCGTCGGGGCCGCCGAGGCTTACCAAACAGAGCCAACCAACTGCGCTGGGAGTGTGGATGGCGGAAGGTATGTACGACCAAAGTGGAGGCTGGGAATTTAGTTTATGCTAGTCCCAACTGGAAGTACAGAAAAATTAAAGGACTGGCTGATGAATAATTAATGAGTTAGCCTAAAACTGCTATTTAAACCCATGGTCGTGATCATAATTAATTGGCTTTGAATCTCATTAATATTCCATGAATAATATTATGATTAATTGCCTCTCGTTCAGCAATGGCTGACTTGCTAGTACTAGAGAGCTAAAAGTAAAATTGTAGTTTCAGTTTCTTATTTATGGAGAACTTTGCAGTAAATGTTTCAGCATTATTGGTAAGTGAATATAACTGCATGCATGCAGTGACAATTTCCTTGCTAACCCCTCACTCATCTTTACTTCTATCTAACTATTCAAGAAATAACTTCCATTTCCCATACAGTACATGTACTTGACTCATATCTTACACGAGCTGATCCAGCTATCAATGAATATCATTAACGGACTAGGCCTCTTCCCAACAACCTACAACTTTACTATATAAAATGACAATAATTTGACTTTTAAGCACTATAGCCGAGAAGTACATTCTACAGATCAGACCTACAATGGCCTGACAGCAAAGTAATATTCAACATTATTCCGAGCGAAGCGAGGTTCTACTCCAGTTTAATTGACCTTTTTTCGTCGTCATTGCCAACCTGTTCCAGCCAGTTCTCCTGGTATAGCCTATCAAACACACAGTGAACACTTACCTTCGCTATAAAACTCCAAACGGGGAGACTTGAAAGCGATCACTATCACAGTAAGCTTGCTTCGGCCTCTGGTCTTCTAGGCACATAGCCATTTTGTATTGTGGGTGTGTGTTTGACCTTTTTCGTTTGTGGGTGGGTGCTATGGGCGTGCCACCTGCATGCCATGTGCCACGCCCAGCAATTCTCACAAAGCGAGCTGCACAGTGTGTATCACTAGTTTTATCTTCCCATGTTTACCGGCTGAAGTGGGTGGAGTCAACACTTCCAGTTGGGCCTAACTTTAACTGGCAATATTAACCACACAGCTTAACAACACTGTGTTACACTCATGCACATACATATATACACGCAGGTCGAAATTCCCATCGTTACCTCCTGCTCGTGCCGATGCCCGGAGCGCTCACCTGTTCGGTTCGGGTGATCCATTGGCAATATAGCTCAGTGCTATAATTTATAGTATCACACTTAATATTGACTTTTGTGGACTCCAGTTAGTGGGTGTTTTGCATGCATCGTTTTGTAATGACTATATCCTATGACTATTAGAACCTGAGGTACTGTACATGTTATACAGTGTTGTACGTATTCCACTCTATCTCCGACTTTTATAGTTAACGTTGTTGTAGTATAATATTAACTTTGTATCTGAAACATTATGAGTGATTATGACGTGTTTCTTGATAGCAAAACGGGATAATAATTATAAATTTTTAAGTATGTGCTCAGATTTAACTAGCAATTCCTAAAGTACTCCACATAATTATTAGTGCTATAGTCCAGCCTCCACTCCCCAGCTTCTTATTTTTTGCGTGAACTGGGGTGGAGCCTGGGAATGCAGCTAGGCCCCCCTCATAATACGGTACACAGTAAGTAAGGAAGGCCTGGAGACAAGCCATCTACACCACTATTAAGTCACAAAAATTCTTTATCTCAAGAGTTATAATAATGACGTAATGTGGTTTGCCTATATGAAGTGAGTGTGGGTTTCATTCCCAGTCTCCACTCCCATGCAGCCTTTTCACATGCAGTAGGCTGCTTGTTTACTACATGCGAAAAACCGCTGGGAGTGGATCGAGGCTATATACGTGAATAGCATGCAGGGGCCATCTCTCACTGGGGCATATAGCAGGGCTCAGACGGGTACAGGGCATGTTTTTGTGGCTAGCTAGCTGGGACCAGAGCTCATAAAAGTTAGTACATGCGTGGGTGGTAAATTAAAGGGTATCCACATTATTAATGAATTGATACATTGTTCAGTCACAATTATAACATTATGCACTGGCTTTGAGAGATGACAGTGCTACAAAAAATAACACCAAATCAGAAGGAGATTACAAAAACAGTTCCATAGTACATGTACATGCACATACAAACATTATCTATTCACAATTTTACGTAAGCCACAGCATGACTGGCATCCATGGCCAAGTAAGTTATTCACACAAAGACAAAGACGATCACAAAGCAATCAATGGACACTGAATGACAATAACCACAACACAGCTGCACCACACTGCACTGTACGGTCAAGAGGACGAGAAATCATGTATAGGAGCAGTGGACAATTGGGGGTGATAACACGCACACACTTGAACGCTGTAGCAGTGAACGTCGATACACACACACACACTACTGATGGCTCATGGAATTGTCTCGTAGTGCGACGGAGGATTCATAGAGTCCTGTCTCAGTTCCAAATATTGCGGAGGCTGCATAACTTGCACTGGTAAATCGATACCTGTAGAGCTCTGTCTTCCTCTGTACGCCCCATTCACTCCGCGAGACGTTGCCTCCACCTCTTCTGGAAGGGTACCAATGGGTCCGTGAAGGCTGGCTGTTGGTTGAGGTCCGGCTACGAAAACGCTATCGTCTACACTACCACCGCTGCTCTGGCTGCTCTGACTCTGCAGGAGGGGAGAGTTTGAATTGGTGGAGGAGGTACTGGATCGTGTGAGCGATTGTCTGGGATGCCTGTGGTCTGGGTAGTGGTTTAGCTTGCTGTACGTACCGTTGTCTGTTGCACCTCCCCTGTAACCACTGCTGTGTACGACACTTTGGTTAATCATGGCCGCTTGTAGTTGTTGATCGTGGGTACTGCTGCGGTTGTGCACGGCCAAGTGTGCCACGGTGGGTATCGGCGTGCTCCTGGGAGGTGGAGTTGGGCGTGGCACGTGGGGAATATTTGTGAAGCCAGAATTACTGGTTGAAGTTTCTCTCCTTGCACTTTCAAGATCAAGCTTTTTCGAATGGCTGGAGGAAGGGAATGTTCAATGCTGATCACAAAAATTTCATAATAATGTAATCTAGATCACTGCAAATATATACTACTGTAAATTTTTTTTTACCAGCCAGCTGGGTGTTTGCGACCGGCCTGTACTAAGATTGCTTTCCCTTTTCCACATTTGTATGTATGTATGTATGTATGTATGTATGTATGTATGTATGTATGTATGTATGTATGTATGTCCACACTATGGAATGCAATTATGATGTCTGAGATTACATCATTACGACACTATGCCATGTCACTATAGCCACGATCGGGCACTACTGCATGGAGGTTTGCGGTGAAAGTACATCAAGCTACCTCGGTTTTGTATTACCCAATATATGGCGGAAAACAGGTAGGTGGCAATTATAACCCTGATTTGGTAAGTTATAGCTGCTAACTGGAAGTGCAGTCCGATACTACTGCATCAGCACTTTCGCTGTATTAAAGATATGATAAGACAGTCTGATCTGTTCTACAGCTGCATTTAGTTTGGCCTGACCTACTGCTGAGAAGAATATCAGATTTGAGGCACGTGCAGAACCCTGGCTGGCTGTTGTTTTTTTTGTCGCTGAAGGGTTCAAAACCACGGTGGGCTAACCCAAAATGAAGTACTGGAAAATGCATAAATTGCACAAAAATGGAGTAAAAAAATATGCATAGTATCTCTTTTAGCATACGGGCAAAATTTCTAAATTCAGTTCAGCAGCTCCTAAAATACAGATTAAGTGTATTTTGAAGTGCAGGGGGGGGCAAATTCAATATTTATGGGTTAGACCACTCCGGTTCTCTGAGCCCCCTTCAGTTAAAGTACAGGGGTAATGAAACTACTAGTGTATTGGATGCACTAGAGTGTGTACAATGATTGTAGTAAGAATAAGGCCACAGTATATTAATTCTCTCAATGGCTCTGTCATACCTTCGGCGGCAGAGAGTCAACAGGTAAAGGAGCACAAGCACAACAGCAGCTGCCAGGACGAGAAGCACTCCGGAAAAGACTCCAATGAGAATAGCCTCTCGTTTCTTTTTCTCTGACTGATCTTTTGACTGATTTTCTTCAGAATCTGTGATGCCACCATTGGTAGTTGGAGTGCTGAATACCTCATCTATAACTGTACTGCAACTGTGTCTAAATGTATCTAAGGACAAAGTGTAGTATTGGCGACTTTCACCGTATGTGTTCTCAGCAGAGCAGAGCAGAATGACTTTGCAGTTTGAGTCAAAGTCTGATGTGTCAAGTTGGCTAACACGAAGAGTGCCATTGGGTAGCTGGACATATTTATTGTCTGTGAGTGGCCGCTCTCTGCCGTTGCTGAAGCGGAACCAGGTGTAGGAGGGAGGGGGATGGGCCTCGGCCCGACAGTCAAGCACTAAGGGCTGGCCCAGAGTCACTGTTCTATTGTGAGATGCCAGTGTGGGCTTGGGTGGCACTGCAGGAAAGAGCAGAGCGTTGTAGCTGTTGTTTTTCTTTGCAGTCAGTTTTTTTATACATTTGTGTGTAGAGATTTGATTGTTCTGTTTAGGCTAATGATATGCATTAATAAATTTGAAAGTACGTATTGCAAAGGACCATTCCTCACTCTTTTTACCAGCCGGGAGCGTGTGAAGTGTACGCCTGGCTGGTACTAAGATTACTTTACGTTCCCGTGTACTGTCTGTCTGTGTGTTCGTGCGCAATTATCACGTGCGCTAAGTTACGTCATTCCGTTACTATGCCACTATAGCCACGAGCGCAGTGGAAGCTACTGGACGTTTGCAGGCTCAATAGGCCAAGGTACGTCAAGCTAGATTAGTTTTGTGTTGCCTAGGCAGCGAAAGAGAGGTAGGTAGCGATGATAATTCTGTTTTGGCACATTCTGATTGCTAACTGGAAGAGCACTACAAAATTGCTGTGTCAGCACTTTCGCTGGAAGTTGTACATGATGAGACTGTACAGCCAAGCTGATCCATTCTGCAGCTGCATTTAGCTTATAATTAGACTGACCTGTTGCTCAGCACAACCTTCAGTTGGATGATTTAGCTACCGGTGTGTAAAAAAAACACCTGGCTGGTTCTTAGATATGAAATATCAGTCTTGTTTAACAACACTAGAGTAGATTGAGTTTGGTATCACCCCTCATTCTCGGAATATATACTTAAACAAAGAAATTGCAAAATTAATGTCCCCATCAAATCAATAATCTCCCCCAATTAATAATAGGAACTGTATAGCTATGCAATATGCCTATATATGAATACGGCCAAGTATCGCCATAATTTATTATTATTGCATCACAAATTTACCATCATGAAAAAGCAAGCGCTGATAACTCAGTGATATGTAACTGCTACACTAAGGGTTACTGAACTAAAAATAGTAACAGTGATAATTACGTAACTGCTGTTACTATTTTTGGTTGGTAACCCTGAGGGAGTACTATTACATAGCATAATGTAATCATTACACAATGTTGCATAATGCTTACCTACAACAGTTAAATTGAGAGTTCTGTTAATTTCTCCAATTCCGTTGCTGACAGTGCAGGCATACAAACCAGAATCACTCGTCTCGGTGAATGGAATTCTGAGAATGGGACCCCTGTTCGCTGGTCCACCTGCAGTACTAGAAGTGGGTGGGGCCACCCAGGTATAGTTTGGGGACGGAGCGCCAGCAGCGGAGCAGTCGAGATCCACGGCTTCCCCGCTCCTGATGACCACGTCGGTCCTGAGCCTGGGATTGACGAACTGGGGGGGAGCTGGGGGGGGGGGAGAACGGGAGAGAAGGGGGGAGAGAATGGGAGAGAGGGGATGCGGAGAACAGGAGAGGAGGGGGGAGAGAACGGGAGAGAAAGCTAATTTGAACAGCTAATGTAATAAGCCATGTGTAGGTATGACAATGGGCTAGAAAAAAAACACATTTTTAAGCTCACTAGCTACAGTGTAATTATAAAGGTTTTCGTTGATTAGTTAATTAAATTGTAGTAACTAACAGTGGAATTTACAGACATACATACACAGTTAATATAACACACACACACACACACACACACACACACACACACACACACACACACACACACACACACACCAGTAAAAGCAACTTGGATCACAAGTGAATCATATCCCACAGAGTTGTCCAAATAGCACTCGTACTGCCCTTCATCCGACTCCTGCACCTCTCTGATCTCCAGACCGTCTTCTCTAACGGTAACTCTTTCTTCTTGATTGGTGACAACATGGATGCCGTTCTTGTACCAGGTAATGTCGGCTATAGGAAAGCCACGGTCTGCTTCACAGCGGACCAGCATGGTCTCGCCGAGGCGAATCTCTTGGACTGGCATGCGATTGATAATCCTGGGTTGGACTGTGCATTTAAGAAAACAATCAACTGTGTCAACACTGATAGTGTAAAGTAAACAAAAGCTGGTTGCTAGGTTACTGCATTAGACTGGGTGTAGTTTTAGATTTGATATAATTATGTAACAACACTTTAAATTTTGTGAAGAGCTCCCAGCCAAAAAGACAACCCATTGCAAGGGCAAAAACTGGGTGTTAGCAAAACAAACAGCCTTACATGGACAGTTACTGTATCATATTAATTATGTATATGCTATAATGATAAGTGAGGACTTATTTATAAGCACCAGTCAGCACTCCAGATACCAAACCCTGTATATTGAAAGTGCACACTAAACACTACATTTATAGGTCTTCAACTCTGAAAGTGCTTCACTTAATGAATCATGGCATATGCTAGGTAAACACACATACAGTGGTTGTACTTCTGTGTTGCTGCGCATGTAGCCTCCCTACTCACTGCCGCCTCTCTACAGACAATTCCGGTACTACACATGCAGCAATGCCACACCCACAAGAAATATGTTTGCCATTCCTGTAGCATTACATACATACATACACGCGCGAGTCTCAATGCAACACGATTAATTGCCTTGCTTCCTGCTCGCCAATTAGCAGGTATTAAATTTGCAACTTTTACCAACTTGCAAAAATTTGCAAAAAAAAGTTGTACTTGTAAAATAATAGTCACCTTAGGGTAAAAGTGTGCTTAATGTGGCTGGACCTAGGCTAACTGTTGAGTGGATTGCTTCAGTGATTACCCCGTGTCATAGCCCTCACCGGTGATATTCAGTCGAGCAGAGGCTACCCTGTTGTCAGTGGTGGCATCGATACAGGTGTAGCTGCCAGTGTCACCTCTCTCGGTGGGACGTATCTCCAGGAGGTGGTGTGTGTTCCGAATCCGAGTTCCTTCTTGCTCTGGTCCCAGTTCCACACCATTTGGTAGTCTCCATTTGATGCTTGCTGGGAGAGTGTCGTCACTGTTCTTGCAGAGCAGCACAACTTCCTGCCCCACATTTCTGTTAATTGTTGATGGTACCACTAGGAGAGCCACTGCCTGACACACCACTACCTGTGGAACTGGAATGGGGAATCTATTTAGCACACAGAACGTCTCCAGTCCCATTCTGAAACAGACACACACATGGGGTGAAGGGGGGACGATCAGATGATTAAAATCATGGCCAGTACAACATCATTGGGCTTCCCCAGGATATTAATTTTAGCAAACAGGAAACAAAAGTCATTTTTGTGGTATTTCCTGTTTCCTCTGATAAATCTTCCTCCAAGGGCCATATAATTTGCAATCTGTCCTAATTAAACGGTTATGGTGTAGTGCATAATTATAACTGCTATATATAGGCTCGCCTCCAGGCCTCCTTCACATACTAAGTCTTGGTACATGTATCATAATATTGTGCTAGGAAATTAGGTAGTAATTATTAATCTTTTCCTAAATGGTGGCTAGTCCTGTTCCAGGTGATAATATTGGATAGGACCTGGGAAGGAGACGATAACACATCTTATGAGCTGGATCTTTAGGTCTGACATTACCATAATATTATGCGTGGCAGGCCCGGGTAGAAAACAAACATTATTCCGTCACGTATTTTGATCACATTGCTGCATTCGGAGCGCTGTATCTCTGAACTTTCGGCAGGCGTGGGGCTTATACTCAACGCATAGTTATTGCAATATTTTACAGCACTTCGAAGGCAGCAACACAATCGAAATATGCGATGGAATACTGAATAATGTCTTCCACCCAGACTGCTAGTCCATGCCAGTTTCACTCACTGCAAAGTGTCAGACTAAGAGTAGCTAATGCAAGCAGGCATCCATTGCCGCGTCCTCTGGTCTGCTTCCATACCATTGTGGGATTGGCAGAGCTGGGTGAGGGGAATTAAAGAGAGTAATCTTGATACTACAATCACATGCTTATGAAGACATGCTAAGTAGGTGATATCCCTATTAAAGCCCTTAGTCAGGTAGTTTCACTATGCACACCCGCTAATGAAAGAGGAAGCAGGATTTCCTCCAGCATAATGAGATAAACAGAGAGGGTGAACCACACCCAACATCATGCACAGGGGAAGGGGGTTGGTAATGGCTCTATCTGCTGCTTGCATTACAATTTTTTTTGCATGCCTAGAAACTACTCCACGCTTAACTTCACTAGCTACATTACATACACACCTCAAAGCAACTTAGAGAAGGTCTGGGACTTTTATTTCAACACAAGGGGACTGTTTAGTCTATGTGCAGAAGCCCTGTTTCAGGGTGTACATCAACAGTAGGGTCAGATACTGTTAAACAAAGTATTCTGTAAATCACAGAGGAGGGGATTGGCAATAGCTATCTGTTGCTGCATCAGAATTAGATCTGCATGCCTAGCAACTACTCACACTCAACTTCACTATAGCAGGTGTTCTTTTAATGCACAGTGTTGCTACAAGGAATACCCAATCACAAGACTTAGTGTTTCACTATTGATCCAGGGAACACCCTAGAAGGATTCAGGGACTTTTCTTGACACAGCCCCAACAGAGGGGACTGTAGTCTGTGTACATTAGCCTTGTTTCAGGGTGTACATGGACGCTGGAATTGATTAAGGGTACAGGTACCACACAGTTTATGTAAGTCTGTAAGCAGACTTACTGGTACCTAGAAGAGAGTAATTACCGCAGGAGTTGTTTTGGTAGAATGAGCATATGATTGTATAAGCGTCTATTAATTGTTGCTTCACATACGCATACATATCGGTTCTGCTATGATGTAGAGCACGCTCTCTAACGAGGTCATTTGTCATGTGACAATTATATGTGCACTACTTGCTAAGTATATTCTGATTTGGCTTGTCTAATTATAAGCATCCATTGGGGCTCGATTACCACTTTCATATCACAACAGCTACGCACGTACATGGCCAATCCTTCCAGCAGGAGGGTGAGTTTAAGGGATAAAATTACATTATGCTCAGTCCCATGCAGGAAAAGCTGGCAGTTATTTGTGACTGATGCAAGGCTTCTCATGGTCATACTTGGTGACAACAGGATACCATAATGCAACAGTTAGATAATTCAAGGGTTCTTCCTCTCTTTACAATAAACTATACCTGACCTAGCTATTGTTTGAGATCCCCCCCCCCCTCCTCCCCACATTCTGGGAATGTACATTGCAACCTCAGGAGTGAAGAATTCCCTCATTAATAATAGGAACTGCAGATAGTTAACGTTTCATACTACACTGAAATTGAAAAAGTCCCTGATATTGAGAAATAATCACAACAGTTTACTCAAGTGCAAATAATGCACTTTAAAGGCGAAAACAAGACAAAATTAATATGCCATGGAAGGACAAGGGGATCGAAGGGGGTGAGAGGAAACAGTCATTAGGCAATCTAGTTGCAGTTTAGGGGTGAGACTATACACAGATCGATTTGCCTCATGAATTTTGCTAATGAATGTGCAGCAAGGAAGCCCTCGAACTAAAACATTAATTAAGTTAGAACATTCTTTTAATCATCAGAAGCCCATAATGATCTGTACACGCGTTGGGACTATGTAGTAACAGTGCACGATAATCATTAGTATGCCCTGCCATGGAGGGAGGAGGGAAGGGGGTGAGGGGTAACAGTCATCACGCAATCTAGTTGCAATTTACAAAGCAAGAGCGGTCAATTTCCAAGAGTGCACAAGCTTGTGCACTCAGAGGTGGGTATATATAGGTAGTTTGCAAGCCATGGAAATGGCAAATGATATTATTGAGCATCCATTTTCAAGAGTGTACACATCTTGAGTGTAGGTACAAGCTTGTACTGTACTTTCTTAGAAATGTTTTTCTTGCTGCATTAGGGGCGTGACTACACTGATTCATTTGTTTATGCACATTCTCAGTGCACTGTCTGCAGATAATCTAATTATTCAGGAAGCCTTCAAGCTGGCAGTTTGATCAATAGAAACCTACAATGATCAGTCTTGGACTATACTAATAATGTTGCCCTTGCACAGAATTATAATCCAGCTCCCAGAGCCTAATTCATCCACTCCCTGTACAAGTATGCACCAGCTATGCAAAAACTGAAGTAAACAACAATTAAAAGTGAAAGGGGGTTCAACATAAGCCAGGGGGTAATCATCAGCTAACTCCTGGTTTATGAAACGTAATTGCATAGCTACATAACTTTGAAAAAATTGCTTTATTTGCTGGCATAGTTTTCACTGTATGTATTAGTGATGCCTTGTCCATGTTGGTCATAGATTCCCTAATCCCACCTACTGTTGACTTGTCACAGGGTTCCGAAAATTCCACCTATTATTCCCAAAAAATGTTCCTATTATTTTCGCACTATGTCCTTGTCCATTCTTATTATTATTCCCAAAACTATATGCCGGCATAATCAGCCCAAACCATGACAGAGGAGTTGTAACTTCTAATTTCGAAGCGTTTTAGGTTTGGGGAACAGAATTATGGGTAGTTACACTGATGCAGATCTGAGTGTGATTGGGGAATTATAAAAATAGGCTGCCTAGACCCATTGCACTTGGCATCACAGTAGGCATGACAACGCTATCTTACCGTACCACTGGGTGGACGTTATAACATGCTGTGCTAGATAGTACGTAACAATAGCTAAATGCAGAAGACTCGTGCAGAAAGACACCAAGATGGTACGTGGCTGTGATGCAGACGTGTAGAAACGGTCTAGACGTTATGTGGAAGACTTTCGGCATAACCGCAACGGGTCTGTTCAATTGCCTGCGAATCAAAACTGCACGATAAACGTCAACAAAATGGATTAGACTGCAGCCTAACCTGCCATTACGAATCTCATTATCTACAGGCTTTAGATCACCCCATTACCAATAATGCAGGATAAGACTATAGCATAGTGTACCATGACAATACATGGCTATACTGTAATGTATTTACTTAACCCTGCATAATAATATTAGCAATGATCTCATATACCTGCACAAGCAATGATCTCATACCTGCACATGTACATCCGCAAAGTACATTATTATTTTTGCAAAGTTTCTTGCATGCAAAAAATTAAGTAGAGCTCTGATGGAGACCCTGCATGCTATGAACTCAACGTCCCTGCATGCATGCTCGATTGCGAGACGGGATCACTTACATGCACAAGTTTGGTGGGTTGGTAAGTTTGGCAAGTCGGATCGAGGATGTCAGTCAACTGGCCGGTAGGTAGCCCGCACGTAGTTATGTCCAGTCAGCGGCGCCGCAAGATTGACCTTGAGCGTTGTATGTTTTGCAGCTATGCCGTCTTGCATGGTGTTTTGTTTTAAATTATTTTCTGGGGAATGCCATCGTAGGCTGTGGGGATTTTACATTACGCATATACGGGCCGCGCCCCCGTACTATACATGACGTATTCTTCCAAAGCGCGTAAACAAATCAGCACTCGTAAACATTCGCTGCACGGACTGCACTGCAACATAAAACGTAGGTTTTTGACCGCCCAGTATGCACGAGGTATATAGAGCTAGTGTAATAATAGCCTTGGTAGGCAAAAAATTCGAAAGTACAATGAGTAAAATAAGTAATGTTGTTGCCTCCGGCTAGTACAAAACCAGCAGCCTTGCTCCAGTATTAATGGGTGGATATACAGTAAAGCAAAATAGTATACTAAAAGCAGTGGATACGACCAGCTAGTGGGGAGGTACAATCACAAAGGCGTCCTCGTGTATGGTACCACCGGTGTCCATGCCACCAAACACGAACAACGCCGACAGGAAGGCAGTCCCTTGTGGCGCAACCTCAGGCTGAGATATATGCAGCTGCTTCACCTTCTCAGCTGTAGCCTCAGTATCAACATCAACTGCTTCCGATGACCCAGAGGTAGGCTGTGATCCCGAATGAACACGAATGTCTTGTGTTTCTAAGTCCTCTGGGCTGATGACCGTCACAGTGGTGGAGGTGGTTGTGGACTGGCATCTACTCGTGAGTTCAACGAAATCCGAGATAGCAGCAGCAGCAGCGGGCTTCGGCGGGTGTTCGGCAGCGAAGGAGACAGTCTGCCGTCCTGCTTCTTTCAGTGTGCCACAGGGAGCTTCCTTCATCCCTTGATCACAGCTCCCGTGTGACACGGTTTCCTGCTGGGGATTCCGTGCGGGTTCATCAGGCATTCCTGAGGGTGAAACAGAAGAAGGTAGCTTATTATGAATGTGATATCTTGAGTACACTAAGTCTTCTTGTAAGCACACACATGGCCCAATTCCTACTCAATTAGAGATCCCGAGGGGTGGTCCCCTGTTTCAACCACTGGTTTTTGATTTAGAACCCCTAAAATCAGGGGTTCAGTGGTGCAAAGGGTACATGCATGTATTGTGTCATATTAGCCTTAGTACCAGGGTCCACTTCCCAATGAGGTCCACCTTTCGCACTATGAAAAAACAAACAAACAATAAAACATTCAAGATATTATTTCCGTAGTTTTTTCTCAGATAATTTCAAAGGACACATAATGGAGTTTAAAATTTGGAGAGACCAAAAATATTATACTCTTGTATTGACAAATAAGCAGAGCTACATTTAGTACAGCAGGCTGTGAATCTAAACTCTCTGGGAGGTCTCATAAAAATGCATGTGGTTATCAATTTAATGGCGGGTAATCTACCCACATCAGCATATAAAAATAGTTAGTCTATTCATATTCTCCAGTGTAAAGGGCAGAGGGGAATATCCCAGGAGCACCATTACACCATTACAACCACCCCCAGACACACACATCACAGATAATAATATTATAAACCGGTTTATAATTATTATAATATCCCCAACCTCCCCAGATTTCAGACCTGTTACTGCATGCCAGGTAGTAACAAATGGTGTTAAATAGATTGTCTATTTTTCAAATGCCAAATCACTCATGACAAAATGGCTGCTCAGCTCTAGAAGCCAAAGCACAATTCTACCACTCAGTCAGTTGTGCAGACCTATCCATTAGCATAACCATCACGTCTGAAGCTGAAAAGCAGCATGAATCACGAGTCCTCTGCACTGAGTGGATACAATGCCCTCTCATGTGCAATTATGGAGAGACGAGGGATGGCGAAATGCATGCCTGAGATAGGATGGCATGGGAGATAGCACGTGTCTCATCACTCCACCTCTTTGCAACTTAAGTCTCGTGCCTTTTTTGAAGCACGGGTCACTGTTACCCCCCAAACTGAAAATCCTATGTGACCCCCCGACTGAAAATCCTATGTGACCCCCCCAACTGAAAATCCTGTGCGGAACCCTGATAGCTACAATCATTAATGAGGTGGGTGTGGTCTTCCTTCTGCTGTGTCTCAGTATCTCTCCTCTTGTGTGACCTGTCCCTTCTGCATACACCCACGTAGCCTCGTACCCAGGCCACTTTTTTTGTTTGTTCACGTGGCCTGGGTACAAGGCTATAATACCCATGTATAAGTGAAAATAAAAAATAGAAGCAATTAACATTCCCAACTAAATTGAAAGAGGAAATAGAAGCTATAAAATAAACCTAATTATCAGTATAACAGAAAGTAACCTGATTGCAGTGCCCAATATAAACAGTGAGTGGTATAATTGGAAGGAAGGAAAGGAAGATGTGAGTAAACTGCTACATCGCAAATGGCTTTTGGATGACAACGGTTGCTACCCTAGAGTATCGCACATCAAACCAGTAAACTGCTGCATAAGTGCTCTGGAGACTAGCTGCCACTGTAAAACCGCACCCCTTTACTTCAGCTGATCATTCCTGGAGAAGATTGCAAAGAAAGTTAACGTTTCTCCAGGCAAGCAACCCTCGTTCCCCATCAGCCATCTGCACCATGTTATAAAATTTATGAATAATTCCATTTGATGTAGCTCACACTAAAGAGGTGTCTTAGCAGCGCAGAAACCCAGCAGCAGTACGACACTTACTCTCAATACGACACACGCTTTGACCGCAAGCATGGGTTGCGAATTCAATTAGTGGAGCATGCAGCATTACCCGATTCCGTTCCATTCACTGGCAAAGGAGAAAAGACCGAGACAATACGAGACGTCTAGTCTCTACCCCGGATGCAGCTATTTGCCAAATAAGGAAGCAACTAATGGTAAGTAGTTATGAATATCATGTGACATCTAACACATTTGAGCTTGATATGCTCACAGCGACTCAGCATTTTCAATTATCAAGTTAGTCAAATTTGGACAGTTTTAATTAGAATACTTACACATAATTGGTACACCATAAAAAGCCACCATTCCTGATTCTCAAGGTCAGGCATTCAGCAGTAACTAAGGGTTTGAAGTTATAGGATACATTAAGGGCTATGTAGCCTCGTCCCCAGGCTCCCCTCCAACGTGCGGAAAAAGTATTTTTTCCACGCCTGGGAGGGGAGCCTGGGGACGAGGCTAAGGGCTATGTGTGAGTGGATTTGAGAGAAGGGACACCGCGCATTTTTACAAAATGTTCAAGCTGCCGATTTTCAAGCTGTCATACCTCGACAACCATTAGCGAGACATGAATGATTCAGTACAAGCACCAACCTTCAACTAAAGGAATCCCACGCTAGAAGTCTGCAGCTTTCTCCACTTCTGTGATACGTGCCTTGATAGTACCACCATTTTTTGAAAATGGCTGCGTGATTGAAAATTTCACAAACTCGGCCCCATATCTTCCTTGTAATATCAATGGCTGAAAGGCTTCATTACCGGGTTTATTGCTGCAGCAACGCCTCCTGTATAAACCACTCACGTTTCATTTGGATAGAACGTACATGTAGTGTTCTGGAAATATGCATCTTTAAAGTGCGTGCATTTGAAAATGTGCAAAGTTGTCCCTTTTCTTTCATCCACTCACATACAGTAGCGGTGGTTGAATTCAAATGTGGGGCCATACCAGTCACCTATGTCATAATTTTAGAATACAGGGCTACGTGAATACTAACCTCGTACCCAGGCCTTCTACGCGCAGATTTTATCTAGCAGCCGTGGAGAAAATTCGGGGAGTCCCCTTTTTTCCTCTCCAATTTTTCTCCACAGCTGCGAGATAAAATCTGGGCGTGGAAGGCCTGGATATGAGGTTACGTGAATACTGCACTTTAGTGAGCGTAGGTTGTGTTGTTATGAAAGTGGCAGCTACATAGTTATAGAGATTGTAGTGATGGTGGTACTGGAGCAACTTCTACATGTATGTCAAACAATTATAATGGGAAATGGGGGAGGGGGGGGGGGGAATGCACCATCAGTTAAAAAACAATTTTCATGTTTTAGCAGATTAAGGTTTGCGGTATGTAGCATGTAGGTAGCTAGTGCACAGTGAATATTGAAATGCACATGCATTTTTGTTAGTGATTAAAGTGTTTTCTTCTCCAGCAGTATAGTTCTCGGGTGGCTCTGGTTTCATTCAGCAAATAAGGTTCTCACATTACCACCCACAGACCAGACAAACCAAGAGGTACTTTTAGTCCCTTATTTCTAATGGGTGGGACCGATCAGTTGGCAACCACAACTCTGGCCGTAACAGGCTACAATAGTAGGCCCTGCTAATGAGATGGAGCAATGGCTAATAGGCTACCATTATAGTAGTCCCTGTTAGGTGGCAGATAGTAGTCAAGGCTACTTAGTATGGTCTCAAACACCAGCAGTGTGCTACAACACTTCCAGTCTGGTCACGGTCGTCAGTGTTTGAGACCGTACTAAGTAGCACAGACTACTGCGTGCCACCTAACAGGGAACTACTATAGTAGCCTGTTAGCTATTGCTCCATCTCGTCAGCAGGGACTACTATGGTAGTCTGTTACCTGGCAGAGTAGCCATTGCCAACTGATGAGTCCCGCCACATTAGAAATAAGAGACGAATAAGGAAATTAAACCTCAATGGTTTGTCTGGTCTGTGGCTGGTAATTAAAGCCCTATTTGCTGAATGTTTTTTCCCTTTTTTGCAAGGTAACCGCAGTGCCTAGTGAGAGGAAAACAGTATCCAGTACTATAGTGGGAAGTGAGGGAAATAAATTCTACACACAGTACCAGGGGGCCAGTGCATACTAATTAAACAACTCCACGACTGTATTTCAAAACTACACTCCGGGGTTGAGTCTATAGATGCAGATATACGTACCCCTTGAAAAGTTGAGCAGAAGCCATTGGGAAGGAAATGCACTTATTAGCTACTAATTATTTATGGTATATGAAGCCATTGTGCATTGTTTTTTATGGGATTCGTGAATCCTTTTGGTATCCATAATAGAGTCAGGCACTAAAAGAATTGTGTTTGTATTGGCTTCCATGTGCTGCCATATTATGTAAGTCAGACATACTTTGAAACTTAGCCAGCCCATCAACAGGGATGCAGATAGCAAATTTTTGGAGCATAATGTCCTCATGGCTACTCATCAATGGTTGAATCAACAGGTTGCAACAGTCATCTTCATAGCACGTACGTACATCTATTACAATATACTATCTCACAAATCTCACCTAATACCGTAGCTTCGGTAGGCTTCTGCTCGCGGAGTGGCAGCATGATGGAGCACATGGCGTGGTCGAGGCGAGAGGGAGGCGGGGCACCAGAGACCGGAACCTCCCGCCACTGCATGTTGGCTGCACAGGGAAAAGGGTAAAGTCAGAGATCATGTTCTCATTGCAGGGGTCCATACATGCATGGGTTCATGCAGTTTGATTCTGGGTAAACGTGTTCAGGGGGAGCAGAGCTCTTTCAGCAGGCATCTACATGGGTGGGCTTACCACACTCACGTCTAGGGGGTCTGGTAGCGAAAAAAATTTTGAGTGCCCTGAGAGGCCATCTCATGGCCTTTTAGGCTTTTTAGTAATTTTGATATGCATCTGTTTGGGGGCCTGGGGACGAGGCTATGATGTCCGGCTGTTAAAAAGAAAAAAGAATGCTCTAGTGTCATTTCAATATTCACAGCACACTAATTGCATGCCACAAAACTAATTTGCCGAAACTTGAAAATCGTTTTTTAAGTGAATGCGTATGTATATGTATTCCCTCCCCCAAACAGATGCCACTTTTTGCTGATATTTGTTCGTTTGTTTTTTTGGGGGGGGGGGGGGGGGGTTACCTGGGGACATGGCTGCTGGCATTAGTTGGGCTAGTGTTTGATATGTTTTTGCTGATCTGTTTGTTGATCTGTACTTGTGTCCACAAAATATAATCAACACATACCAGGGGTTCAATCTCCAAGGGGGGGCAAATTAAAGCGAGCAGTATTCAGTTTTGAAGGATTGCAATTCCCAAGGGGGGACACAAAGTTTTCAAGGGGGGGGGGGTGAAGGCCCCTCCCAAATGAAGCCCTGCATACCATTAAGCCATAGGCGACCACGTAATATACATGTGGTACTTAAAAACTGTTAAATGTATATATACATGTGCATACTGTATAGTGCCAAATTTATGAGGCACAATTTTTTTTGCGGATTTCATGTTGAAATATTTTGTGGAGCCATGATCTGCAGCTCGCTTCCCTATCTCAGCTTTCTGTTCTGGTGTGAACTTTTGTGGCCTGGGAATGAAGCCAGCCGACTATGATTAGCAATACGTACATGCTTTATCTTTGGCCTGAAGGGTAGGTAGAAACAATACATTGTAGAGAGTGGAACTGCAAATGAGGATTATCATATGCAACCTAGCAACCACCTCACTAGAAGTAAATCATTGTGGCAGGTATAAATGAGTTGTTGTGGACTGTCTCAAGACACTTCCGTCACTAAAGTACAATCACAATGACAACGTCAAACAATTCCTATGTCTTAAAATAACACAACATATGGCAGTCACTGCCAGTCCAACAGTTGTTTACTACGAAATTGCATGTCAAGCTAAATGCTATGAATATCAGAACATGTGAAGGATGTTATGAATATCACTAGCTATAAAATTAATTTTAAGGTTGGCCTGTATGCCTTGCAGTGGTCTTGGTAGTCACACCATACAAACTATAAAACTAAAAAAAAAGTTACAAACGTTTGTGTCTCTGTGATCGTTGACTATTTTTCAGGCAGTTGGTTCAGGCATAGCCTCGTTCCTGGGCCACGCAATTGGAGAAGTGGGCTGGTATCTACTGTTTGTGCATGTGCAAGAACTTCCAGCAGAAATGGTATCCGTAAATCAACTCAGTCACAAGGCAAAGAGCAGTATGGAGGCAGTATATGAGTGTAGTAAGCAGAAGAACTAGAAACTGGAAAAAATTTGATTCAGATTTTTTTCACTACTAAAGTGGCTCTATAAGCAGTCAAGAACAGTAAAGGACTTGTAATTTTCCATCCGCTAGAACAGCGGTACGTAGCTGTCGTACCGTAAAAATTCAGAAGCACCTCTTTCCTGGCAGTGGCTGTGGACTGTTCAATTTTCAATTCCAGGTCGGGCCTTCCAAAGGCAAAGAGAATTGAAGAATCGAACTAACAATCACTTTCTAGGCATCTACCAGACGAAAAACTATCAGCACTGGTTCGAAGCCTACTGTCTTCACTTCTGCCAGCTGGTACTAAGATATGCTTTACATTCCCACGTCTGTTGGTTTGTCTGTGCGTTCTGCTACACTTATAACGTGCAATAAATTTAATACGTCATTACATTACTATGCCACTATAGCCATGAGCACAGGTGAAGCTACTGGAAGTTTGCAGGCCTAATTAGGCCAAGCTAGCTTAGTTTTGTGTCGCCTAGATGAGCGAAAAAGCGGTAGGTAGCAATGATACTTTTGTTTTGGCAAAGCTCTGGTAGCTTGGACTAACCTATTGTTCAGTTGGATGAATTATAATACCCGGCTGGTTTTCAGATATGAAATATCAACCTCATTTACGTTTGTGACGTGGACACATTAATGGTACGTAACCGAATAATGAACTAAAGTATCTATATGTATTACGATACCCCATAAAACCATGGGCCATTTTATCCATGCACAAACAGTAGATATCAGGCCACTTCTCTGACTGTGTGGCCTGGGAATGAGGCTAGCTCGGACAGCAATATCCCAGGCTATCTAATAGGCCCCTTCTGTGCACAGCCATGACAGTACAAGCCAGTGAAGTTGGTACTTAACATACAGTCTCATTCCCATATCTCCACTCCAGCTTTTTTTTTCTTTCACCATATTACTTTCAATATGTACAAGAAAAGTGTAAAATACATAAGATGTAGAGTACAAGAGTTCTGGAGGGTTTGAATGCGACTAGTTCACTTTTTTCGCATGTAGTAAAAACTGGGAGTAGTGTCTCGGAATGAGGCTAAATTCATATGGGTACAGCAAGGTGCAATTATGTCAAGGTAGTCTAAGAGAAAACATCAAACTGTTATTGAAACCTCTGATGTAGATACCTGACCTTCCTAATTAGCAAAACCTGTTAAACTGCTCTTAAGTTCCTGAAATGCAGGTCTTGCTAATTGAGCATAATTGCCTTTCTGTAATGTGATCAGCCTATAGCCCAAAATTCCCCCCCCCAATATGCCATTCCCTAATTCTCCAGCTTTGCCCCTGTTATGCTCTCAATCAGTACCAATTATGTTCAATTATGCCTGATCATATTTGGTTGATTGCTGACGCCATACACAAACGTGACATTGATCCGAACATTTTTGGTGGGGTACCTTTATTTGATAGGAAAAATGACTTTTGACATTTTGAGACCTTTTTCTAAATTTCCACATTTGCTGTTTGCTAATAAAACAATTAGAGCATGCTCAGAGAACACTTAATTACCCCACATGAAAGCCAGCACATCTGACAGTTGACACCGACAGAGCAAATAGAGAAAATTTCAAATTATGAAGGTGACATCATTGAGATCGTAATAGTGTCAAAAGAGGTGGAGCTAATAACAGCAAAAAGAACAGTGTAAACAATAGTCGTGATGTTTATCAAGTACATGAACGTTAGAAGAGGGCTTTCTAGCTGACACCCCGAGTCATGAAATCCTGAAAGTCAGTAAGTTTCCCACTTGAAAGAACTTTGTGATTATGAAGAGGTGGAGCCAATACTACGAATAGTTAGTTATGTTGGACTTCTATTAGGTTTAGTTTTGTTGTTTGTACTGCTTACGAACTTCATAAACCGTCCAAGTTTCCTGCCTGGCTGAGATAAAATTGATCACTTTACCTCGTTAGTCTATCGAGCTAGACCCTCTCTGCGCCCACCGCTACCCATCGCCGACGGTGGGTGCAGAGAGGGTCTGGCTCGATAGACTACTCTCTTGTGCATGCACGCGGGGTAAAAAGGTTGAAAATGACTGCAGCTGTGCATGGTACAAGGCTACAGAGAATACCTTGATATGAGAGTATTATGAATATTGTTGTAATATGTAGTGGGGGAAATATGCCCAAAATTGAGTCTATTATGCTGGTGTAATTCTATTCTGTTTGATTATGTTTGAAGCATAATTGGCTAAGCCACTACTTTCATCATGTGGCCAGTGAGCACATGTGAGGTATCCTGCATTAGTAGCCTAGCAACTGGATAGGTAAACAGACACCATAGCAACAGGCTTTGCTCTAATTGACTGTACACAAAACAGGTGAATTCATATTAGTTTATTGAAGGTTAAAAGACATGAGATACATATTATATATATATATATGTGCAAATTGAGCTACACCCACTGGAGGTTGGGGAGTCTGGTCCCTGAGGCAATTCAGGTGCTCTGAGGGTGCTGAGGCCCTAAAATTAGCTACTAATGAATGTTTCTATAATTCTGGAAGGTGAGAGAACCCAGGACACCCCCCCACCCAATCCCAACCCCCCCCCCCCCCCCCAACCCCTTCCCTCCCTCATTATGAAACCCTACACCTTTTTCTTGAAGGGCTATGCATGGCAGACGCATGAATATGTACGTGTATTTGGTCAAGAGTCCGTAACAGTGTAGGTTGTATTTATGGGCTCGTGAAGCAGTATTGAATTTGAAGCATGCAAAAGAAGTTCTTATATAAGGAAGTCCTTGATACGGAAATAAAAGAACACTGTCTGTCATTTTACTAGTCTCTTAGATAGTTCTCCACTAATTTGAAAAAAAGGCAGGGGAAGGTGGGGAATGCAACAAAATCTGCCTTCCATAAGAGTGGCCCCATTTGATTGCTGTCCAACATCAGCAAGAGGAGGTACTGGCTTTAGAATGCTATTAGCAGCTAAGGACCTCTATAGTCTATATACACCCTTACATTGAGACATTCCCAGACAAGATAGTATGGCCAATAACACTCAGTCTACGCGACATTCGGTCTCAGAGGGTCTGAAACTGTCGGCTCACTTGTACAGCAGAGATTCTTGGTACGCACCACAACACTGACTGTATCAATGTCTGGATCAATCGTAGCCTTGCGTGGGCGGAGTGTGTACCAGGCTCTACTTTCCCTTCCACTAGACCCTAGGAACGAGGCTAACACTCTGGGCAAGACAATAGTATGCCATAAAAAGTTGACTTCAAAAATACGTAGCAACCTTTGAGGTTACGTGTTATTGATCGTTGCTATGGTGATTTTGTATGGGACTATTGCAGTACAAGGGATCTCAATTTACTCCCTCAGATGTACGTTGCTCACCCGTGTCCAGGCAGTAGAGTATGTCTGAGGCTCCACCGTGAGTGAGCCCTCCGAACAGGTACAGCCTCTCGCCTATCACCGCACAGCCGTGGGCAGCCAGGGGAGGGGGAGGGGTCCCGTCTACCTTCGGTTGGGACCACACCCACTTCTCTAGAGGGGTGTGTGTATGTGAAGTGAGTGGGATAACAATGGTGACACTAACTTTTGTCGTTTCAGATACACAACATTACATATTATGTATATACCTACTTAGTATATTGACTTTCTTACATTAAATAGGTCAAAACCCTTCAGCTTAGACATACATGTACCATACATGTATATGCATGTACAATACACATGTACATACATGCATGTACAATACATGTAACTGTGGCACAGACAGTGACTGCATGGCCGTCAAAGTACGAAATGAAAAAATTTGAAGATTTCGTAACAATATGCAATAGGATATCTTACACAGCAATTTCCAAGATATGTATTCATTGTAGCCCTACTCACACTTGAAGTATCGCTATAGCTACATCAAAAGGATTTTGCCAAGCTAAGCACATAAGTACTATGTAAATGAATAAAGTACACAGCAGTTTCACTATGAAGTTAATATTCTACTATCTAAAAAGGCCTACATGCAACATTCAGGCTGTCAGGCTGAGCTAAAATAAAGCATAGCTGTTTATTCCGCTCAGCACTAGACCATGTGGCTTAGTCTCATCCCCATACCATACGGCTTAGTCTCACCCCCATACCACACGGGCTTAGTCTAATCCTCAGACCTCTGTTGCTCTGGCTAAAGAACAGTTAGGTGAAAATATGATCATGTAGCCTGTGACAAACGTGCGATGGAACAATTGGTTACAATAGCACACACTGCCTCACCTTCCAGGCGGGGACACTCTTTCCCAGCCAAGTTTTAATACATCCATAAGGCTTATGTGAATTTATATGACCTTTTTATATTAGGCGTTAATATCAAGTACATAGTTTTCTCTATTTTATATAGGCACATAAATGTGCCCATGGCTTGCAAAGAGTTAAAATAAGCAGGACTGCCTATAGTCTGATCATGTGCATGTAGCGATCATGAAACCATGATTTACACAGCGTTCCTTTCGATTATGCTATCCAAGTAGTTTCATCCTTAGACTAATTGGCTGCTATCTCACTGTTCTTTATAGCTGGAGCAACAGAGACTAAGCCCATATGGTATGGGAATGAGACTAAGCCATATGGTATGGGGATGAGACTAAGCCACATGGTCTAGTGCTGAGATACAATGTAATATATTGGTGTTAATTATATTTAAGTAGCAGGCGTTAATGTCCTTCCTGCCTCTTTGTCGGCTAGAGTCTTTGTTTGTATCGTGGTTTCTTTGTGCCTTGTGTCTTTGTGTATGTGTCCCTATATAAATGTACGTATGTCAGCCTGCTTGTATCTTCATGTTCTGCAATTCAGGCATCAGCATTTTAGGACCACTTGTCCCTTCCAGCATATGGCTTAGCGCTGGCCACTTGTCAGCAGTGCTAGCTAGTCTCAGGAGCTCACTTGGCTGCCCATGCTACACAGTAGTACCGTACTAGTTGGCCCACCTGACCACGGCAGTAGTCCCCCTGATCACATGCCCCCAAGTCACTACATTAGTGATCATACCCAGTAGGAGATAAACAACAGCTGCATGTATATAAGTCACTAAGTAAACGAAAGGGAAAGATCCTACTTACTGGGGAGACAAAATAAACATAGCAGCCTTATTGCTTTAATAAGCTGCCTTTATGGAGGCCTTACAAGTTATGCTATAGGGACTCTTCTAATTACTTACTCCCAACTACACCAAATGACTTCTAAGTATATAGTGTCTAGCCTCTACAGTCAGGTGGATCTGTCTTTTGTCACGTACCAAATAGTACCTTTGCAAAAGGGGATTAAATTTATTCACGTGATAACGTAGCATCGTTAAACATTATTGGGGCAAGAAATCATATGATTTCCGGGTCACACCTACTCCGACATATTCGCCAAACTGTCTATCCAGGGGCCAAGCCCATGGAAGATAAAGGGTCTGGTACATGCATCCACCGTTTGTGCATGTGTGAGATAATTGCAAGGATGTATGAAACAGGGTCAGTATATGGATCCGTGAATGGTCTTAGTCACATGGCCAGAAGTAGTGTGGAGACAGTATACCTGCTAATAGCATGTATGGGCAATTGCGCAGAAATATGCAACATTTAAACACAAGTACTATTGATGAGCAATTAAAATGTGCATTCATTGCGTCAGGCCACGCCTTTTTATGTGTTTATGCACACTCTTGTGAAAATAACAGATTTTCAAATTACAAATATTAATACTGCCAAATCTGGAATAAGCAAAAAATTTGTGCCCACAAGTAATAGTCACTTTTAGTCTAGAGTTTACAGACGTCCTCTATTCATAGCTGGAGCTACCTGGAATCATAATCTTGGATGATATGATAGTGAAATTACATTCCCTTCAGGAGGAAAGAAGACTTAGCATGGCATAAATTTACCAAAAGGGGTAACTTCTTTTTCCAGTATTCTGGCCAAGAGGAAATACCCACTCGAACTCGAATAGCCTAACTGGCGAGCACCTTAGCACGAGGCAAGCAATCTTGCAGTGTGGGGATCGAATCTGAGCTAGTGTATGTAAATATATATATATGTGTGGATCACTTTACATAAATATTTCTCCAATTTCAGAAGGACGGAAACGCCAATTAACAAAGGATATCCGTACCAACCTGTTACTATCCCCACCACAGAAAAATGATCTCTGAGTAAAGTTTCCCTGAGTAAAGTGATCTTATTAATCTGCACCTGTACATTCCAGAGCTGAACTGAGGTAATTACCATATTGCTGGGTATTCCATTTTAGTCTCGTGATCAGACCTACGCACTCCCCACTTTGCGGGGGAGGGGGGGGGGGGCGTAGGTCTGATCACGAGACTAGCTCTATTTTTGCAGTGTATAGCTTGCATTTGGCCGTGAGAAGCTGTGAGACACACACTACGTGTGACATATTACCCCTTCTGCAATCTGATTTGGTTTCACTGTATGCTGTAAGTATACAAATCTGGAAAAGGATCAGGCTTTCCATGTTTTTGTGCGAGAGGCTGGCTACGTGAGGCTAGTGGCCACTGTAATGCAGTCAGTGAAATGTGGCATAGTAATGTAATGATATAATCCTACTGAATGTCATAATCACATGCCATATTGCAGATGCACATACGTACATACATACAAACTAGATATACATACATAAGCAGATGAGGTCTTGTGCAGAGGTGTGACAGACTTAGAAATTAGCACAAAACCACACCCAGTAGAACATCTGGGAGCCGCATCGCCCACACAACTGCTACGACAACATGATTGGAGATGGATGTCTCTGTCTACAACGCAGTTCCAAGGACCAGCTATGGCTGCTACAGGAGAGCAGAGAGACCAGGCTTTGCTGCTTGAAACTCGTGTTGGATCGCTTGATCCGCATACCACCCGTCTCCAGCGGTCAGATCTCTGCTGAAACAGAGGCTACACAAAGTCTAATCACATTGGAGCTTAGCTGTATTGCCTACCTGGGTAAAATAAAGTAATTGACTTGTCCAGGTCTCTAATCCTACATGCACTAACAGTACAAAGGCGGCATCCATGTAACTGGTCAGGTTACGATCTTGAACACGTGCCGTGGCCCCTGTGGCTGAAAGAATTATAGACATACCGTAGAATCGGGATAGTAAGCACCCATAGAAAGTAAGCACCCTATGAATATAAGCACCCAATTGAATTACAACAACCGCATCCCGTTTATAGGCACCCACACGAAAGTAAGCACCCTACAAGAAAAGGCACCCAAGCCAAAGTAGTGTAGCAACAGAGAGAGACTACAGCACTTACCAGGAAAACTGCCTTCTACAACTGGAAGCTTCACTATCCTACGGAGAGCGCACGAGCAAACAGCAAGCGCGTGCAGAACAGTGCGATTGATGAGTAAGGTCAATGGTATAATGAAAATTATGCATACACATTGTTGCAGCGCCGCCTTCTTCACAGTGCTTCTTGCCAGCTGTGCACCACTTCCTGTTAGCATTGTAATGAGCCAATCTGAATATCTTTCCTAGAGCCAAACCCACAAGTGTAATGGTCGTACCTGTAGTACAAAAGGCAGTCGCAGCAGCTATACCGCTACGCCATATATTCGCGCGATTGTTAAAGTAAGCACCCTCGAATGTTAGCACCCATTCTTGCCGCTAATTTCGAAAGTAAGCACCGGTGCCTATTATCCCGATTCTACGGTATGCCTCACGATATATATGTATAAGATTCGATTGCCAAGCAACTAGACATTAGTCAGAACACAACTTTACACTCAGCAGTGGTTCATGTAAATATACTCCCAACTCCCAAGAAGAAATTCGAAATGCGGTAATGTAAGCAAAACCCTTGAGGTATATATGGATTCACGAAAGCGGTTCAGATGCACTGAATGAGATAGCCATGCCCAACTGGTTGCAATACACACCTCACTCGGGAGCAATGTTCAGGGAAGGAGGTTGCAGCACATGTAGCATGTCATATGCTGATTCCACCTGTTGTCAAATAGCACTTGCCCAACACTCCTTATATGGTAAGTGCTATGTAAGCGCTATAATTTACTTAGCGCTAGTCTAGTAGTAAACCAGCCATGCATAACTGCTAGGTATTCCATATATGGAGTTTTCTTGTAGGTGCCATTCGACAACAGGTGGAATCACTAGTTCAACGCTCCAAAATGTTTTCCTTTGGGCTAAATACACCTGTAGTAGGATCGAACACACTACCACACTATAGTATTTTAATGCTTATGGGAACTCAATACACCTACTCCTGTTTATAACGAAACAAAGATACCTCTACAGGTTAAACTATAAACATGGTGAGTGCTGTCTTAAATCAATGAATGGCACCATAGGTGCTGTTGCAGCTCTTGCTTGCTGAGAGTTCATCTGGTAAACTTTTGAATTATGCTGAATTCAGCAGTCTGTAAGGGATAGTGGCATCAAAGGTATCACTTGGTGTTTCAGTGAGCCTTTGGAAACAAGCTAAACGTCTCAATTTTTGAGTACAATTTGTTTTTTTATTGAGCACCCAGAAGGCCAAGTAGAGGATCATGTACAGCAACGGTAGTGCAAAGAGTATATCCACTGCCCACAGTAGAGACACGAGAGGTTTTCCAGTAAGGAATACGACAAGACCATGGAATGAAATGAGGGTGTAAATCACAGCCATGACAGAAAAGATGATACAATCAATGATGTTATTTACAAGCTTTTTATAAGGCTGTACAAATGCAAATAACACTGCTGTGAATTGGTAGACAAGGACAGATCCACCTAAATACACCTGAATACTTGCAAAAGAAAGTAATACGTCAACTATTCGAAGAACAAAATAGAGTCCAGCAAAGTATCGGCAGTCACGTGTTTCATTTGTACCATCCTTATAACAACCTTGGAATGTCTCAACGAAGGTGCGAAGGGAGAGTGAGTTTACTTTACATCGTGTGAGGCACTTCTGAAAGGAAGACATTGGGTACAGCAGCAGCAGCAAAGGAAATACCGCAAGGAACACCAGTACAGCTATAGTTACAATAGCAAATGGAATGTGATCTTTATGAAAATATCTGGTACTTCCATCGTAATACATCACAACTGTATCCAGCTTCATTCCATCACCATTGTACAGATACGTAGATTTGAGTAGAAAATGTGATATAGTCAAGAATTTTGAATATGATAGCAGAATAAAAGATGCAAAAGCGTCAATAACTGAAGTTCTAATGTCAACACTCCTTCTTAAGCATACAAAATACTTATGGAAGGGCTTCCAAAAACATACAATAGGTTTACAGTTATTATCATGGAGCCTAATGCAAACACAAATAAGGACAAGAAGTAGTATAGGGTAGACTGCAGTAGCATATTGAAGTGCAACCATATGAAGCAGTGTGAAGTGTTTAGAAAGACAAAAGCTGGGAACAACATAGTGAAGAAGTTGCAAATCACAAATGTCATAGAATTCATGGACTATTAAAGTCATACTTACTCGGGGAAAAGCAGTACCATCTTGGGCTCTTAAAGCACTTTGCATAGCGATACTTACTCGGGGATAAGCTTTACCACCCTGGGCTCTTAAAGCACTTTGAATAGCGTAAACAGAATTGTATCCTACGGTAACTTGGCTGAAAAAAATGAATCCATTTGCAGAGCCAGATGCTATATTGATGCTAAATACAACAACAATTACAAGTACAATGGTGACCTGCAGAAAAGTAAGTGCAACAAATTTTAACCAGTCATATAAATGAGTACCATCGTTGCATCTCACACATTGAAAACTCATAACATAATCCAGTGTCGCTACAGCAAAGCCTTCTTTACACTGGCCACACAGTAAACCATCACTATTGAAAGGCCCACACATATACTGAGTCAGGTTATGGATGTCTCTGGGAAGCGGGTAGTAAAACATATGAAGGTCACTTCGAAAGTTGCCCTGGGGACATGCCCCAGCTCTCACTTCTCCTGTTTCATTGTCGTATGTCATACAGAAACCCACGATTATTGATGCAGTCAGTGAGTCATTATCACAGACAACCATTCTGTTTGGCCAGTCTCCACAAGCACAGCTGTTACCTTGAGACACAAATCCAGGAGGGCAGGAAAGGGCAGTCACTATCGAATCACTTGCTGACACCTCTTCATCATAAACTACTACTGCTGTTGTATGAGATACAGCTAAAAAGAGAACTTCAGCAACAATCACTATCATGATGACTGATGGTCCTAGTAGCTTGAACATGCTTCTAGAGTTCCTAATAATCTCTATAGCTTCAATAGATAACTGAACTAACTGACAAAAAGCAAATCACCCCAAGCATTATCATGGTAAGCTTGTTGATTAAGCTTATGTATATTACCATTTCATTTTCACAAAAAATAATAAATAAAGACTAACATCTACACGTTTATTAGTGATTGATGGTAGAGTTAAGAGCTTCTCATGGCCCTCAAAAGGCCCGAACGTAGCTGGTAGATGGTGGACAGAGGGTAGAAGTCCAGCCTGGTAGGCCCAAGCATACGTTAGAGCTAGACTGGCACTGAAAATTAGCTTCTGCCATCACTTGAGCTGCAACGTCGACGGTCTATTATTCGTTGTTTAGTAGGAGCGCATATTTGTCTTTCCCCGCTACCTTGGGGGGCGGGGAGAGTTTATTTATGCGCTCTTGTTGCTTAGCGATGGACTACTATCACATGATATATAACAGATATAGCATGGTAAGCACGTGGTTTATGAATTATAAAGGCCCTCGGGTTCGGAGCCTTTATAATTCATACACCACTGCCTACCATGCTATATCTATAACTAACACACAAAAAATAATAAATAAATTACCAAATGACCTTATATAGCAACAGCTATGTGCATTACCATAGAGCGGTTAAAATGTAAAATCATTAAGTGCTCAGCATGAGCACAACGTGGGCTATTGTTTACTGTGAAGCTGTCGGCTACTGGTTGGGGACAGAGTTTGTCGTGACCGAGTATTCCCAATGCGCATTGTATGTATGTACATGTGCTCCAGGTCTACAAAGCATGTTTCATAAGTCTAAAATGAAGAAAGAACCGTAGTTTTACTGCAGGTGACCTCGTAATGACTTTTTCCCTTGGAAAATAAGGCTACATGTACCAGGGCTTCATTTAGGGGGGGGGGGGGGGGCAGGTGGCGGCATTTGCCCCCCCCCCCCCTCCTTACTACACAAGTGGTTGTTTTTAGTTACATGTAGTACGGAAGGCAGGCTCATGAAAAAATATTAATTCGGTAGCCTATTCATTATTGAATAGCCTAACTGCCGAGCACCTTAGCGTGAGGCAAGCAATCTTGCAGTGTGGGGATCGAATCTGAGCTAGTGTACGTAAATATAAATATCTGTGTGGATCACTTTACATAAACATTTCTCCGAAGGACGGAAACGCCAATTAACAATGTATAACTGCCGAGCACCTTAGCGTGAGGCAAGCAATCTTGCAGTGTGGGGATCGAATCTGAGCTAGTGTATGTAAACATAAATATCTGTGTGGATCACTTTACATAAACATTTCTCCGAAGGACGGAAACGCCAATTAACAATGTATAACTGCCGAGCACCTTAGCGTGAGGCAAGCAATCTTGCAGTGTGGGGATCGAATCTGAGCTAGTGTATGTAAACATAAATATCTGTGTGGATCACTTTACATAAACATTTCTCCGAAGGACGGAAACGCCAATTAACAATGTATAACTGCCGAGCACCTTAGCGTGAGGCAAGCAATCTTGCAGTGTGGGGATCGAATCTGAGCTAGTGTATGTAAACTAACTGGCGAGCACCTTAGCACGAGGCAAGCAATCTTGCAGTGTGGGGATCGAATCTGAGCTAGTGTATGTAAATATATATATATGTGTGGATCACTTTACATAAATATTTCTCCAATTTCAGAAGGACGGAAACGCCAATTAACAAAGGATATCCGTACCAACCTGTTACTATCCCCACCACAGAAAAATGATCTCTGAGTAAAGTTTCCCTGAGTAAAGTGATCTTATTAATCTGCACCTGTACATTCCAGAGCTGAACTGAGGTAATTACATATTGCTGGGTATTCCATTTTAGTCTCGTGATCAGACCTACGCACTCCCCACTTTGCGGGGGAGGGGGGGGGGGGCGTAGGTCTGATCACGAGACTAGCTCTATTTTTGCAGTGTATAGCTTGCATTTGGCCGTGAGAAGCTGTGAGACACACACTACGTGTGACATATTACCCCTTCTGCAATCTGATTTGGTTTCACTGTATGCTGTAAGTATACAAATCTGGAAAAGGATCAGGCTTTCCATGTTTTTGTGCGAGAGGCTGGCTACGTGAGGCTAGTGGCCACTGTAATGCAGTCAGTGAAATGTGGCATAGTAATGTAATGATGTAATCCTACTGAATGTCATAATCACATGCCATATTGCAGATGCACATACGTACATACATACAAACTAGATATACATACATAAGCAGATGAGGTCTTGTGCAGAGGTGTGACAGACTTAGAAATTAGCACAAAACCACACCCAGTAGAACATCTGGGAGCCGCATCGCCCACACAACTGCTACGACAACATGATTGGAGATGGATGTCTCTGTCTACAACGCAGTTCCAAGGACCAGCTATGGCTGCTACAGGAGAGCAGAGAGACCAGGCTTTGCTGCTTGAAACTCGTGTTGGTATCGCTTGATCCGCATACCACCCGTCTCCAGCGGTCAGATCTCTGCTGAAACAGAGGCTACACAAAGTCTAATCACATTGGAGCTTAGCTGTATTAAGCCTACCTGGGTAAAATAAAGTAATTGACTTGTCCAGGTCTCTAATCCTACATGCACTAACAGTACAAAGGCGGCATCCATGTAACTGGTCAGGTTACGATCTTGAACACGTGCCGTGGCCCCGTGGCTGAAAGAATTATAGACATACAGTAGATGTCTATATATGTACACAGATTCGATTGCCACATTGGTTGCCTCACGCTATAAGCTAAGCAACTAGACATTAGTCAGAACACAACTTTACACTCAGCAGTGGTTCATGTAAATATACTCCCAACTCCCAAGAAGAAATTCGAAATGCGGTAATGTAAGCAAAACCCTTGAGGTATATATGGATTCACGAAAGCGGTTCAGACACTGAATGAGATAGCCATGCCCACTTCTATTTGCGGCCTGGTTGGCAATAACAAACGGGAGCAATGTTCAGGGAACAGGTTGCAGCACATGTAGCTGTCACCTCACTGTAGCCACACATTCATCACGGAGGGTATGACGTCTCAATGAATCTTTTAACATACTGGAGTGCAAAACTGTAATCCGACTCACAATCAGAGCTGAAGGAGCAAAAACTAACGCTTCTCCCATGCTTTTGCCAACCGACCGTAAATAAAAGTGGGTGTGGCCTTCCAATTTAGCGTCTAAGTGGTTTTTGCAAACCATGCATACCTGTATTATATGGGTACAAACCCAGCTTATACCAATCTTAAGCTGGTACAAAATGTTTTCAGTTTCAATTTCAGTAAAAAAGACAGAGCCAAATATGTGGAATATACAGCTAAATACACCTGTAGTAGGATCGAACACACTACCACACTATAGTATTTTAATGCTGAAATAAACATTTGCATAGAGAAAGAACACTTGCAGAGAGAAAAGAACTCAATACACCTACGTATGTGTCAGAGTACTGTTTATAACGAAACACAGATACCTCTACAGGTTAAACTATAAACATGGTGAGTGCTGTCTTAAATCAATGAATGGCACCATAGGTGCTGTTGCAGCTCTTGCTTGCTGAGAGTTCATCTGGTAAACTTTTGAATTATGCTGAATTCAGCAGTCTGTAAGGGATAGTGGCATCAAAGGTATCACTTGGTGTTTCAGTGAGCCTTTGGAAACAAGCTAAACGTCTCAATTTTTGAGTACAATTTGTTTTTTTATTGAGCACCCAGAAGGCCAAGTAGAGGATCATGTACAGCAACGGTAGTGCAAAGAGTATATCCACTGCCCACAGTAGAGACACGAGAGGTTTTCCAGTAAGGAATACGGCAAGACCATGGAATGAAATGAGGGTGTAAATCACAGCCATGACAGAAAAGGTGATACAATCAATTATGTTATTTACAAGCTTTTTATAAGGCCGTACGAATGCAAATACCACTGCTGTGAATTGGTAGAGAAGGACAGATGCAATTAAATACACCTGAATACTTGCAAAACAAAGTAATACGTCAACTATACGAAGAACGAAATAGAGTCCAGCAAAGTATCGGCAATCACGTGTTTCATTTGTACCATCCTTATAACAACCTTGGAAAGTCTCAACAAAGATGCGAAGGGAAAGTGAGTTCACTTTACATCGTGTGAGGCACTTCTGAAAGGAAGACATTGGGTACAGCAGCAGCAGCAAAGGAAATACCGCAAGGAACACCAGTACAGCTATAGTTACAGTAGCAAATGGAATGTGATCACTATGAAAATATCTGGTACTTCCATCGTAATACATCACAACTGTGTCGAGCTTCCTTCCATCACCATTGTACAGATATGAAGATTTGAGTAACAAATGTGATATAAGTAAAAAATTTGTATATGATAGCAGAATAAAAGATGCAAAAGCGTCAATCACTGAAGTTCTAATGTTAACACTCCTTCTTAAGCATACAAAATATCTATGGA
Organism: Phakellia ventilabrum; assembly: GCA_963921505.1. Lineage (NCBI taxonomy): Eukaryota > Metazoa > Porifera > Demospongiae > Axinellida > Axinellidae > Phakellia > Phakellia ventilabrum. The sequence goes on along the minus strand of OY997386.1, from coordinate 5,503,727 downwards.
AGGGCTTCCAAAAACATACAATAGGTTTACAGTTATTATCATGGAGCCTAATGCAAACACAAATAAGGACAAGAAGTAGTATAGGGTAGACTGCAGTAGCATATTGAAGTGCAACCATATGAAGCAGTGTGAAGTGTTTAGAAAGACAAAAGCTGGGAACAACATAGTGAAGAAGTTGCAAATCACAAATGTCATAGAATTCATGGACTATTAAAGTCATACTTACTCGGGGAAAAGCAGTACCATCTTGGGCTCTTAAAGCACTTTGCATAGCGAAAACAGAAATGTATCCTGTGGTAACTTGGCCGAAAAAAATGAATCCATTCGCAGAACCAGATGCTACATTGATGCTAAATACTACAACAATTACAAGCACAATGGTGAGCTGTAGAAAAGTAAGTGCAACAAATTGTAACCAGTCATATAAATGAGTACTATCGCTGCATCTCATACATCGAAAGGTCATGATATAATCTAGTGCCGATACAGCAAAGCCTTCTTTACACTGGCCACACAGTAAACCATCACTATTGAAAGGCCCACACATATACTGAGTCAGGTTATGGATGTCTCTGGGAAGCGGGTAGTAAAACATATGAAGGTCACTTCGAAAGTTGCCCTGGGGACATGCCCCAGCTCTCACTTCTCCTGTTTCATTGTCGTATGTCATACAGAAACCCATGATTATTGATGCAGTCAGTGAGTCATTATCACAGACAACCATTCTGTCAGGCCAGTCTCCACAAGCACAGCTGTTACCTTGAGACACAAATCCAGGAGGGCAGGAAAGGACAGTCACTATCGAATCACTTGCTGACACCTCTTCATCATAAACTACTACTGCTGTTGTATGAGATACAGCTAAAAAGAGAACTTCAGCAACAATCACTATCATGATGACTGATGGTCCTAGTAGCTTGAACATGCTTCTAGAGTTCCTAATAATCTCTATAGCTTCAATAGATAACTGAACTAACTGACAAAAAGCAAATCACCCCAAGCATTATCATGGTAAACATGTTGATTTAGCTTATGTATATATATATCATGTTGAGAAGTAGCCACTAAGCATACATTTAGGGTTTATTTCTTATAAATCATGGTCAGAGTGGATTTATTTTTTATAAATCATGGCCCTCAAGGTACATTAACATCTACACGTTTATTAGTGATTGATGGTAGAGTTAAGAGCTTCTCATGGCCCTCAAAAGGCCCGAACGTAGCTGGTAGATGGTGGACAGAGGGTAGAAGTCCAGCCTGGTAGGCCCAAGCATACGTTAGAGCTAGACTGGCACTGAAAATTAGCTTCTGCCATCACTTGAGCTGCAACGTCGACGGTCTATTATTCGTTGTTTAGTAGGAGCGCATATTTGTCTTTCCCCGCTACCTTGGGGGGCGGGGAGAGTTTATTTATGCGCTCTTGTTGCTTAGCGATGGACTACTATCACATGATATATAACAGATATAGCATGGTAAGCACGTGGTTTATGAATTATAAAGGCCCTCGGGTTCGGAGCCTTTATAATTCATACACCACTGCCTACCATGCTATATCTATAACTAACACACAAAAAATAATAAATAAATTACCAAATGACCTTATATAGCAACAGCTATGTGCATTACCATAGAGCGGTTAAAATGTAAAATCATTAAGTGCTCAGCATGAGCACAACGTGGGCTATTGTTTACTGTGAAGCTGTCGGCTACTGGTTGGGGACAGAGTTTGTCGTGACCGAGTATTCCCAATGCGCATTGTATGTATGTACATGTGCTCCAGGTCTACAAAGCATGTTTCGTGAAGTCTAAATGAAGAAAGAACCGTAGTTTTACTGCAGGTGATCTCGTAATACTTTTTCCCTTGGAAAATAAGGCTACATATACCAGGGCTTCATTCATGGGGGGGGGGCAGGTGGCGGCATTTGCCCCCCCCTCCTTACTACACAAGTGGTTGTTTTTAGTTACATGTAGTACGGAAGGCAGGCTCATGAAAAAACATTAGCCTATATCATATCTGTTGAGGGCTAAAGGTTAATGTAACTGACCTGGGCAGGTATTAGCAATAATTCAGTTGCTGTTGAAAAACATCTACACGTACATATAACCTCATGAGTAGGCAGATACACGCATCCATGACAGCTTTACACTACTGCAGGCTCTGCTCCCATGAACGACATAAACTAAAGAAGCTGTATGCACAAGAAAGTCCCGCTTTCATCAGAGATTCATTGCTACCAGGCGAATAAAGGAGGAAGTATGTAACTAGAGATACGCATACGCAGTGTAGGCCTCGCGCACGTGCATTCAGTAGGTGTGGTTTGGGAGCCGCATCGCCCACGCAATTGCTGGGAAAGCTACGACTACGCGAATGGGCCTTCAGGAGAAGGCTGTCTCTGTATAAAACACAGTTCCAAGGACCAGATATTGCTGCTACAGGAGAGCAGAGTTGCTTGAAACTCACGTTCGTGATCGATCCGCGTACCGTCTGTCTCCAGTAGTCAGATCTCTGCTGAAACAGAGGCTACACAAACTCTAATCGCGTTGGAGCTGTAGTAAGCCTACCTGGGTAAAAGAAGTGAACGATTTGTCCTGATTCCTAGTCCTGCGTGCGCCAGAAGTACAAAGGCGGCATCCATGTAACTGGTATGACGCCATCTTGAACACGTGCTTGCCGTAGAATTGCATTCCTAAGCGTGACACATTTGCATTCCTAAGCGTGACATTCCTAAGTGTGACACATACATATATACAAACGCTTGGCGAGATCCGATGCAGGATTAGTTGCCTTGCGCTAAAGCGCTCGGCAATAAGACACTAATACAAATCCCTCTCAATGCATATACGTAGAATGTTCTTACATTACTGAGATCCTTGGGTCATGCAGAAAAAAGCGATTAAAAAGAATCTCCAGTTTCATAAAAATGATATGGCTAAAATTATCACATTAATTATTATATTATGGAGAGTGATAAGCACAGTGCTACGTACATGAATGTGACAGTCTCGTTCCCAGGCTCACATGCATGTTTCAAATTTTTGTGTGGATGAGGACAGTTACTGTCAGTCATGGACAGCTAAGGAAGGCAGTGAATCTACACTTCTTGTTGGTGCCTATTTGTACCACAGACTGAGTGTTGAAGCAATGTTTCCAGCAAAAGGTAGAGAAAAGTGCAGTCGTCTTCCGATTAATTAGCCCCTGCCCACGCATGTCGAAGAAAAGTTAAATCACGTGAGGAAATGTGCGAGGCTCTTCCGTATATGTATATAGCAAAGCGAAACGTGCATGAGAACCTGGGAATGAGCCTATGAAGGGGGCACGATATTGAGACACCAACACAACCCATTCAAGTAGTACCTATATCCACCCTCTGTTGGACATAAAAGTCTTTACACTTGGGTAGTACACTGCCTCGAGTAAAGGCTTTGCTTAGGACATACAATTAAACATGAAGAGGTAGAAAACCTTTGGAGAAATAGATCACCAATACTGAGCGATCTCTACTACAGTAACTAAGCTACACAATACTCAACTTCAGTCAGCTACCTCACTCGTCGTGGCCATAACTTTCTCCATATAATTTCTGCGTACGCTCTGTGTGACATAATGCAATTCGACCCTGGCCTTATGCCTTATATACATAGAGTGGGTAGCACACACACACACACACACACACACACACACACACTCACACACACACACACACTCACCTAGATTCAGAGTGTGGAGGTCTGCATGAATCTCCTGACCAGCCATCCCACCATGGATGAACAGCTGGGTGCCAATGACAGCAGAGACGTGTCCCTGGCGAGGAGAGGGAGGGGTACCAGAGGTGGGGGGAAGGGACCAGCGGGAGGAGGCTGTGTGTGCGTGTGCGCGCGCGTGTGGGTGTGTATGTAAGACTTACTTCTCTCTGCTTAACCTTGTTTACTGGTTTTCATGTACCTTTCACTTAAGTACATGTATGCGTGGGCAGGGACAGGTTGAATCTTTCTATATGTACCTTTTTGTTGCACTGACAAAACAGCGCTCAGTCTGTCTCCGAAGACAGTCAATATTTATTCACCTAATCTACAGTACATACACATCCAGCTCCAAGCAGCAATGTACCAGTACTTAGACATGTGTGTGCGCTCGTATGCAAAGCGAGTCACTCGTGCGTGCACATGCGTGTCACTCACGTATGCCACACTCTGCTCACTCACAGGGGTCGAAGAGGTGGACGGCCGTGTCTTCCACAGGACGGCTCCCGGCAGCCCCTCCGCTGAACACCACTAACACAGACTGTGTGCCCCCAGGGCCTGTGCTGGTGCTGGTGTGGAGGGTACGGGGTGAGGGGGTGGGACCAGTGGACGGTACAGCAACCCACTGGCCAGATACTGTGCAGAGGGAGGAAAAATTCAATGGAGACGCAATGAGCTTTGACAGGTGTAAAGGGGGAGACGTTGCATGGCATATACTTGAACATGATGTAAAGTTACCGTACTCACGCGTTGTTAAGCGCATGCACTTATATTTCCACAGGAAGGAAATGAGTACCTAATAGCGAGGTGTGCCTAACAACGAGGTGCGCTTAATTACGAATATTAAATCGGAGTGTGCTTTATTTAAAGTACGTACAGTCGTCTTTGTCAGAGATTAGCTGGAACTGGAATTTTCTTTTCGATACGAGAGTATCGTTCGAGGGCACTACGTCTATAAAGGTGCGCTTAATAAAAAATATTTTGATAACAGAATCAAACCAGCGCCTAACAGCGAATATGCATTTATAAGCGAAGTGCGCTTAACGACGCGTGAGCACGGTAATTAAAGCTAGTGGCAGTGATACACATTGTAGATAGGTTCATATACATATCTTATATACAGCAGGCAGGCTACAGATCCCAGGCTGATAGCGTTTGTGTAGCTTACGTGCAAGTGGAGATATGAGCACTGGCAGATAGACAGCACGACTGATGATCAAGAGATATGTGCGCTCGTTTTGAGCAGTACTCCACGGTCCTCCACTACGACTGATGTCCAATATGTGTTTCGAAGACATAATATTACCTTGTGTGTTCTGAAAGCCAGTAACTTTGATATAAGCCATGTATATTCTAGCTTCTACCAATGTGTGGAGAGCCACACCCCCTAGGCTGCCTGATACTTTGCTTCCTGTCCAAATTTTGTAATTTAGCAGCCTGAAGAATTACTGAGTACCAAAACTCCCTATAATATTGTCACTAAGATTTTGGGCGGTGAGGAGTGGGGGGGGGGGCAATCTTGGGGTATCTCTCCTTTCCCTCCCCTGTGCAAAACCTGTACTGGGAAGCAATGCACACAGCACCACAAATAGCCAGTTTGACATTAACACATTCTCACGTAAGACGGTCCACTCCTCAAAACCATACGTATGCAACACACCCACCTCCTTCATATCTCCACAAGTCGTTGAGAGGTCCACTCTCGTGCGCTCCCCCAAAGAGGTGCAGTTGGGAGCCAGCCAGGAAGGAGGCATGCTCGTAGCGAGGAGGCAGGCCTTTACTTGAGAGGGAGTGCCATATGTAGGAATCTAAAAAAAAAAGGAAAGTTTTTTCGCAGTACAGTGGAACCTCTATAATGTGGTCACTCTATACAGCAGCTACCTCTCTATTAAGGCCACCTTGTTGGGTCCCGATGTACATATTGCTAATGTATTACGAACCTCTGTAATATAGCCACCCTAGCTCTACATTGCAGCCATAAAATGTTGGCTTGAGGTGACTACAGTATAGAGGTTCCACTGCATGCACACATACACGCGAGTTTGCGAATACACACACGCGTGTGGCGTTCGAGTCACTCGCGAGTGGACACGCGTGGACCGACAAGTTGCAACTCGTGAGCGGCGGTACTGCATGTTAACCACAGTGCATAAAAACAACTGAGGAGTGGAGCCTAGGAATGAGGCTAGGAAACATAGGGTTTCATAACTAGTGGTGGGAAACTGAGACATGTGCATCAAAAGAAATCTAAGGGGCTTGCGGCATGAAAGATTGGCACGGTCAAAGCAGCTCTCAGAAGCACAGTGAACGAGTGCTCAAATGTTGGCAGTCAATTCGGGATTATGCAAACTATTATGATATATGTGTGCATTCTTAATTCGCTGCTCCCTTCGTTTTGCCTCCAGCGCTGGGCAGGTGGACATAAAGTGGGTCGCATCTTCGAGCTCGGCATTGCACTGATTGGTCATCGCGAGACTATATCAATGGTGCGCTACAAATAGAAACAATCGCCCCCAACAGTGCAACAGCATCACGTATGCCACTGCAGCTAATGCTAACCTGTGCCTATGCGAAGCTCATGGAGGTCGGAATATGGCCCCTCTGGCGTAGCACCTGCTGAAAGTAATATTTTCCCACCACTGTCAGTGTTCAGGAAATTGACACACGCTCCAACTCTTGCAGAGGGAACCTGGGATCCGTCTTCTGGAGATATCACATACCAAAGGCCATCTCTAGGAGCTTGGCCAGCCTCCAAAATGGGGTGCAGTTCAAAGCCAGACATGTGGCTGCGTGAAAGGTCAAAGGTTGTTTGCGCATGCGTTTGTAAATAACCTCGTTCTTAGGCCTTCACCTCAGCTTTTGTCGCTTGCAGCGCGGGGAAAGTCTGAGAATGAGGCTAGCAAGTGGCTACTTCAGTATGGAGCTAGTTTGGAGTGCAATAATTATACTCGTGTTTCAGGTGCGCCCGCCGTCTCCTGCGGCCTAATGAGCCCCACCTATTTTTTCCACCGCCATCACATGCAACGCTAACCTGTGCCTTAGGAAAGGAACGAAGGAGCCACACTCTGCAGATTATTATGAGGAAAGGTGTGAAGATTAAGTGGTGGAAACAGGTCACGGAGTGATTTTCAAGTGCAAAAAGAAATGCAGTGGGTCTGTTAGTATATATATCACTGTAAAAATAAAGTGGTCATTTTAACCCATAATTATAGGGTTACCTCAGTTGCAGCCCTGGCAGCAGAGAATGTATAGTTAATTGCAGATCAATCCCAGCAAACAGGTATTTTCATATCATACAGCTTGTACAATGCTTTTCTCTGTTTTCAAGTTGTTTGTATGATGCGATTTCACTGTAATAATTTTTTTAAGAGAAGAATCCTTTGTTGGAATGTTCATGAGTGCCTACTGTATGTAGCTATGGCTCAGCTGAATTTCTTTATGAACAAGTTTTGGTATGCATGCATAATGCATTCGTCAAAGTCAGCTGATCATGATACTTGCGAGAATCATGTGATGAGGCTGAACACCGGATCGTTTATGACCAGTAGATATATCCAACCTCATGAAACTGGTGAGACAACAGCAACATCCACTGCAGATGCCTACTACCATGGGACATTGTCATGGTGAAGTTCTTGGAGTGCTGGGGGGAGATGAAAATACTGTATAGTCAAAACTACTTGAAGGTGCATGATATTCCATTATACATAGAGAACATTCTATAATTTTAATTACCACCATCAAATTCAGCAAGCAGGTAGAAGAAATCAAGTTTTTCTACACAAACTTCACTATGTTCAAGAACATAGTGTGGGCTGTGAATGAGGCTAGGCAGCTCTATTATAAATGTACTGTGGCTGCATTGCCATTTCTAGGGGGCCTAGGTACTTGAATAATAAATTAATATTGTGACCCGGTCTCAGGTGTGTCTGCTATTAATATTAAACACTACTGCTTAGCAGTTAGCTAATACTAACTTACTGTGATCTGGCAGGCTTTGGGATTTTAACCTGCGATTTTTTTTGTCCGCAGTCAAATACTTTAAACACTTGCGGCCGCATGTCACCTAGGCTCACCTAAGTTCAGAAGGTCTCATCTACAGCAATGTCCGGGAGCATAGGGTAAAGACAATGGAACCCCCACCCCATTCAAGCTTCCTCCCCAAACAAAAGCTGATCAAGCATGGAGTCACACATCCTGAAAGGTAGCTAGCTATGTCTATCAGGATGAACTTCAAGAGGGAGAGCCAAAACCGGTAGCATGAAAACAAAGTGGTGGTGTGGAGCCTGGGAACAAGGCTATGGTGCAATAGCCCATTAATAATTGGTGCTTATAATTATTATTAATGGTGATGTGATTGAGGCAGTACTGTAGTTTGTATGCTGCATGTATTATATTATTTTGACTCCTGACTCTCGATGTACCAACAGAAGAATGTAAGTCTGATAATGACGTATGAACCTATTGAGGTTCAACTCTTGAGGCTCAACGCTTTACAGGTATAACCTATTGAGGTTCAACTCTCAGACGGTTGGGGTTTATAATACTTAATTTGACACACATCTGACGGATTGTCGAAATGGTGCGCTCGTTTGCAGACTGGGGTTCGGAGCGTTATCTCCCCAAGGTGATCAAGTCGGGGATCGGGCCCCCTGTACACATATTGATCTTCGACTTTCTACGACCTAGTAGTAGCAGAACGCCGGTTCTTTCTTCGGATCCCGAAGCTGAATGGACGACTGGGCACGTTGCGGTGCCCACCGTGATTCCCAGTCTCGCCTATCCAACGCTTCTGGGGCAGCCATACCTCTACAAGTATATCTGACCCTGCAGGAGGGATGGGAAGCTCACTAGGCGTTTTTTTCCCTCCAACTAGGCGGCGTTTTTTTCCCTCCAACTAGGCCTGGGATTCGGCTGGGAAGAATTATTTATACGTTTGGCTATCCAGGAGGGAGAGAGGCTAGTTTTTTTTCCAACTAGGCCTGGGAAAAATTGTTTATAAGTTTGACTATCCAGGAGGGAGGGATGCTAGTTTTTTTTTCTCTCCAACTTAAGTTGTTTCTCTTTATAGAAATACCACGAATAGTCATCTCTCTATCAGTACTAAGCCTGGGAAGAATTATTTGACCGTCCAGGAGCTAGCTACAGGCTTCTTAAGTTGTTTCTCTTTATAAAAAGACCACAAATAGTCATCTATCTATCAGTAGTAAGCATTGACTATCCAGGAGGGAGGGTTACTAGTTATTTTTTCTCCAACTTAAGCTGTTTCTCTTTGTAGAAATACCACGAATAGACATCTCTCTATCAGTACTAAGCCTGGAAAGAATTATTTGACCGTCCAGCAGCTAGCTATATAGGCTCTTTTTCCCCCTCCAAGTTAAGTTGTTTCTCTTTAGAGAAATACCACAGATACTCATCTATCTATCAATACTAAGCCTGGGAAGAATTGTTTAGAAGTTTAACCGTCCAGGAGGGAGGGAGCATGCAGGGATTATTTATTTCCCTCCAACTGAAGTTGTTTCTCATTATAGGAATACCACAAATAGTCATCTATCTATCTATCAGTAGTAAGTCTGGGAAGAGTTGTTTGCTCGTCAAGGGCCTATATAGGCTTCTTTTTTTCTCTCCAATTAAGTTAAGCCGTTTCGGAATACCACAAACAGCCATCTATTTATCGCTATAAGCCTGGGAGAAAAACTTGCAAGTCAGACAGGCTGATGGTAGCTGAATTATTCATTAGCTACAAGCAGCTACACACACTGAATACTAACAGAATAGTTGGAATGACAAGTCATTAGGAAAAGCACACTAGCAGTATAAGCCCTAGGTTCGATGAGCTCAGTCCCAATAGCATAACATGGTTGCTGGTGCTAAGGAACCACAAAGACAAATTAAAAAGCAAAACAAATAAAAATAGAAATGAAGAAAAGTTTAAGTACACAAAACAATACAATTTACAGCAGTTTTAAATGGACTAATGGTAGAATATGACACAAAATTCTGGGGTAAAACTGTTTCACAGTTTTACAGAACTACTTAAAAAGGAGGGAAAAAACAGTTTTTTGTTTTTGTTTTCTATCGAAATTAAATATTATGCAACACAAATATAGCACTATAATGGCAATTCCAGGTGTTCCACAGACTCAATGGAGCCATATAGGGGTGGCAATGAGGTAGTGAAGCGTTTAGTGAAGTAATTGTTCAACATATTCGCTTTGTCCAGCTCATTGTCTGCACATGTATACCATCAGACTGCATCACTGATAGTGTTGTGGCTGAATTCTTCCTAAAGAGCTTCATGGTTTTCCAAAACCAGTTGTTTTTTTTAGTTTCTCAATATTGATGTCACTCTATTAAAGAATGCCGTTATATATATTTTCTCCAGAGCTCAGTTGACCCTGATGACTTTGCCCTTCGGAATAATGTACTTCCGCTTTTGCATTGCACGTTTTAAGTTCTTTGATATCCAAGGGAGATTCATGCATCTAGGTAGAACACCCTTTGGGATACAGGTTTCCATGGTAGTCTTGAAAACATTTTCCCAGCTTTGTAGAGCTTGATTTACACCAGGGGTATCCAGCAAGTGTTCCCAATCAATATCAGCCAGTAGTCTGTTTGCTTCGTCAAAACCAGCTTGAGAACACCTCCAAACTGGTGGTGCAGTTGGCTTAGAACAGTTAGGTGAAAGTCTCCTAATTATAGTCAGAGTTAACAATAGGGAGCTCTCATTCAGCTGTGCAGGGATGGATATATACAAGGGCAATATCTAGCAAGTGGAAAAATTAATTGTAGTCTTACGTAGCCAGACTGTCACATAGGGATTAGCTATGTGAAACTATTTCATGTCGATCGGGTTTGCTTCGACAAGAATACTGAGAACCAACCAAGATCCTCTTTGAAGTGAAACTAAAAGTTCGTCTCATAGGCCAGATTCACGTGAGGGTTTAATTTGGCCTGTGAGACTGGAAGGGCTGTAGCAATAAAAAGGATGAGAGAATTAATCGTGCTGGGGGAATAATCCGGACTCCTTGCAATTTTTAATGTAGCTATCTGATCAGAGTCTCTTTACATCATGTTGAGATATCAGCAGCAATTATATAGATGTAGGGAAACAATCTGGCCAATCCAACAAAATTCATTAACTAGTGTGCAGTGATAGCATCACATGGAAAATAGTCTATTTCAAGGTGAGTGGCTGTATTATTAAGACTGGTCAGTTTAAATGAAGTATATGGCCATGTTAATTAAACACTTGAAGGACTATTGTCACAGATATGTCACATACAACTGTCAAGACTTTATTCAGTTGGACTAACTGGCCCGTCCCCTAAGAGTTAGATTAAACACTATTGAACACCCCAGCATACCTTAATTATGAGGCCTCATATTGGTCTAAACCTGTCCTGAGCATCAAGTGACTTGGTTGATCATGCCCATGTAGCGTGGAATCCCTGGGACTAGCTACTTGCATGCCTTGTTGCACAGAACATGTTTAAATTTGTATGCTGTGAATCTCGTTAATTCTCAAAAGTCATTACCAAGGCAACATAAGGTTCTGAGCCACTACAGAAGGGTATTATTATAGCTGCCCTTCTAGATCTGAAGATCATTGTAGCTACATCCTTGACTAGCTCCTAGCTGTACCCTCTTGACGGCTCTAGTCACATATACATTATTATTAATTTTCTCTAGGTGCACACACACGTGGGTGGCATTGGACAATTGCAAGTAAGCAAGCAAGCTGATAATCACATATCATGATGATTAAAGTTGAAATGCAGGATAGACTACAGGTGCCTACCTTTCACTTCCTTTGCGGTGTCTCATGTTGTCATTGTCCTGGCCACAGTGTTTTACTCTTAATTGTGGTGGCTTGTTGTGGTTGGCCAACTGCTGCATACAAAGATCAACTCGAAGTTGCTTGTTTTGTGTTGGTTGAACTACTGTCACTGATATTTAGTCCTGCATATAATAACAACAGCTTTGCGCTAATTCATATTAGCTACTAAGGATGGAGTCCATTACTAACTTTAATTGGATAGAGTCGGAGGGGGAAGGCCCTTCTCCCAACTATACCTATGACATCACCACCTAAATCAGCAATTGAGAGGTGTATTATCCAACTAGAATAGAGGAACTAATTGCTGCCTTCTGAACTACTTCTTGTCACGTCTGCCTAGAATAGTATCCACCGCCTGAGGCCTTACATCAATAATTCAGGCAACCACTGAAACAGAGGAAAAAACAACCCCTCAGTTTTTTCAGGTGCAAACACGCCTCGTAATGGGACAATCACTGTGCCTGTTGATTCTCAGTAGCCAAGTTCGTAAAGGTCAGCAATGCTACTATATGAACAGGTAGCATTGCTGTATAATCCCATTCCCAGTCTCTCTCTCCTATAATACATAGCCTTTTATAGTCCTGCAGGTGATGGAAAGCTGGGAGTTGGCCTTGACAAATTATGCTTTTATTATTCTACTCCCCTATGCTCATGATTTATGCCTATTATGCTTTTAAATTTTGCCCATTATTCTCTCAATATTTTCACGGAAAATCACAAGTCACATGACAATGACAGAAGCAGAAATGTATATATAGTCCTCTAGGGATGATTGTTGCTTGTGGGTGAATGAGTTCTGTAGGAGTGAAAATACTCTTTCCGCAGAGGGAGATGATCTGGACATACAATAATTACAATTTCCAATGTCTGTGTTGCCGTAATCAATGCAAACAGTTTAGTTACTGTAATTAAGTGATAATCTATATCGAACACCTATTATTCCCAAAGGTCAAAATATTTTTGCCCATTCCAGCATAATTCTCTTATGCTTTTGTGTACCTATTATTCTCAAAATTATGCTGGCATAATTCATCAAGCTCTATAGTGACAAATGGTACCATGTGGTATTAGTCTTATTCCCAGGCGCTCAGAAAAACATGGCCTTCGAATGAGGCTACATGTGCTATGTACATTGACAGGATAAAATTCATGGGGCAGCAGGTGTCTCTAACCACTAGCTAGTCTGGGTTCTTACCTGGAATGTGGGACTGGAATATGGAACTGGATTATTGAACTAGTAGAACATGGGACTGGAATATGGGACTGGGGTTTATTGAACTACCAGTAGAACGTGGGACTAGAATATGGGACTGCAGTATGGTTTTGGCTCCTGAACCTCATACTCTTGCTACTGCGGCAGGAACTGATAATACATGCAATAAAACGTGCATGAACTGAAAATGGATTTAATCTTACATCTATTATCAGGCCCCACAAGTTTCACCCAATTCCTGTAAGTTTTACTACAAGCTGTCTTACAGCTATTATCAGTTCCTGCAAGCTTACCATAAAACATACAGGAACTAATGATAGATGTGAGGCAGTTTCTGAGGATCATAGTAAAAAGTGTACTAGCATCAATATCAATGCCAAACAGCGAGTGCCGGTACAGTAGCATCAATGTGACTCGTGACTGTCTCTGTAGCTACTAGCTACACAGATCTATACAGCCAGCAAAATACACATTTTGACGGGGAACATGCATTTGACATTGCATCTCATATTACATTAGCTGTAACAGCTGTCAGATAATGATAATGTGTCCACTGTTTATAACAACAGAGGGGCACCAAACGTTTAACTGAGAAACTAGAGTATCTCTCGAAGGCCCCATCCACTTCCGGTGATATACGCCGAATAACTTGGTGGTTGATAATGGATTACTAGATAACACTATATGTATACACTTTACCTATGTATGCAAGGTATAATCACGCAAATTCTCTTTCAGCAGTCAGAGTAGTAGTATATTTCTACGAAATGTAATCTTCTCAACTCCATATTATGCTGCATGTAATATACTTGTTCACCACGGACCTAAGGTAGAAAGAAACCAATAACATGAGTATAGCTACGTGCATAAATTCAATGATTACTATTGTAGAAGGCAGCACATAAATACAATCATAGGTAATAAATTAATGCTTGTGCAATAAAACTGTGCATGCACTGAGAATACCCTATTATCACAATGAAGTTCATACCACTGCAGAGATTAGCCACACAATTTTCTTTTCCAGCTGGACAGGCAGAGCAAGATGGGCCTGAGATGTATGGGGGCACCCCTCTGTAGTTTCCTCTGTTGAATGGAGGACAAACACAGCCTCATTCCCAGCCTCCACTCCCAGCTTTTTTCATATGTTGTAAAAAAAAAGTGCTTTTTTTACATGTGAAAAAAAGCTGGGAGTGGAGACTGGGAACGAGGCTAGAACAAACACATTCAAGTTATATATATGCACAGGCTCACACACATGAGGTAGTTAGGGAGAGATACACCCCAAAAAATAGCAATATGCATAATTTAATTGTAGGAACATGGTATGGTCCCTCTATACTTCTACACAAAGAAAGCATTGTCTGACAAGTTAAAACCTGACCAACCGGACCCCTTAAAGTGACCTCTCTATTTTTACAGTGCGCACATGCATGCATGCACTAAGCTACTGTAACCCTGAACAGAGGAGCTATAGCAGTAGCTATGTACAGACAAGTATAGGTACTCCGATGTCTCACTCTATAAAATAAAATTACTAAGTCAGCTATAGAAACACTGCTGCTAGTACGTCCTAGCCAATTCTGTCAAGATGGTATTCCTCACTCATAGACACAATTGAACGTGCCTTAGTATTTATATATTATAGTATATAATTATCAGTCTGGTGCAACAACGAAACCACCAATTAAAGTACAGACTGAATGACTAAGTAATCACATATGGGTAATTTGAAATCATTACTACAACCACTCCTACTATCTATCCCTTACTATACAATAAACCGCAGTTATATACTGCTGGATGCCTGACCTTGAGAATCAGGAATGGTGGGTTACACTTACCCAGTAGCATAATTGCACACAATGATGAAACCGTCTAGACATAGGTGGGCACCACATCCCAGCTTACTTGATTCCGCCCACACAACCTGCACAGAATCATAATGCAAACTCATGGAAACCTGACAGAAAATTGTTCTTCAAAAACAAAATTGAACCTCCACCATCAACTCCAGAAAGGCTGATCAGCTGCCTGCCTGTTCTACTGCTGGTAACTAAATCAATAGCAGACTCAATTCTTTCCCGTATGGCTTTTCTTTTCAGAGAAAAGAGACAGTGGTTTCCTGATAAGCCATTTTGTAAAATTGTCTTCATTAGCTACTTTGTGCTCACGCATGTAAATGCATGCACAAATTTGCACACATTATAAACCAAAACAACAAACCTGAGTATAATGTCCGCATATAGCATGAAAACACCTATTAGTTGCATAGTCAAAGTTCACAACTTCTCTATACCAAGTGTTAACACTCTTATCAATGTCAACAACAGCAGAGCTCTGATACAGATTCTCTCCAACATAGCCTGGGTAGTCATCGCTACGGTATTGATTGTGGCCCCAAATGCACTTCTCAGCATAGTTCTGGGCTATTGTAGCAAGTTCATCACTCCATACCTGTACAAAGAGCAGTGTAAAAGAACTTGAAAAATACCAATCTATCAAAATTATCATTTATATTGGCTTCAACTACAGTTGTTAGCCTCATTCCCAGGCTCGACTGCATGCATGTCGGCCCAGCATTTTTTGAATGTTGAAAAAACACGGGCAGGTGTTTTTCCAACGTGCAATAAATGCTGGGCAGTGGAGCTGGGAACGAGGCTACAAATAGCTATTACCATTCTCTCCATGTTGGCAGCAGTGGGCTGTACTCGACTCCGATAGTAGTTATGAACTTCCAACAGCTCCAGTTTTTGCGACTCAGAAAGCCTAGCATTGGTGGAAATACAGCCACAGGCAAAAAGCAAAAGAATCACAGCACATGCATATGTGCTCAGTGTATCCAGTGCCAAAGCCATCTAAAGTGACACGTAGCTATAGATACTACTGTTGATAGCTAGTCTAGCTGCAATTTTTTTCTGCACAAGCACTGTTTGTGGTGCCCTTTTAAGTACCACATGAAACCTTAAAGTTTTGCAGTAACTACACTGAGAATGCAATTACAAAGTCTCCCCCAATCTCGTGCTCAATGTTGGGGCCCTCCCCAAAAATGAACGTATTAAATTACCTTATACCTTCGTAAAATTTCGAAGTGCGCCTATTTCTTTAACTTGCATGCATAAATTCTACATGGATAGCTGTGTAGTATCGCTCGAAGCTCCCGCCCACTTCCGGTGATACCCGCGTTCGGACGCTAACGGCGGTCGATAATAGATTACCTCTAGGTACTCTGCTTTGCCGTTAATAATCGTAGTTCTATAGTTAGCAATATGTAGAGCTATAGGTAGCTTCGTTTCCAGGCCTCCACCCTAGCCTCGAACCCAGATTTTATCTCGCAGCCGTGGAGAAAATTGCTGCGAGATAAAATCTGGGCGAGGAAGGCCTGGGTTCGAGGCTACCTCCACCCAGCTTTTGTCGCTTGCACGCCTCGCTACGTAACACACACGGAGTGGGAGGCCTGGCCCGGTGAGGCTAGGAGGATTCTACGTAGAGGCGTGAAGGAATTTTGAGCGCCTTGAAATTATATTCATTGCAGTTTCAGGAAGTTCCGGTCGCGCCCCCTGGTGGGAATGTTAAGTACTACGCTTTATGTAGAATGGAGCGTTTTCGTGGCAGAACCAAGCATCCGTCAGCTATCTCGAGGATTGCCTTTAGGTAGTTAATCTACTGCACCTTCGCATGCTGTGGTAAGCAGCATTCTCCAAATCGGTATCGCAGTGCCGGTCTAGAGCTATAAAGTAACGATTTTTCCATAGAGCGTATTAAATAGTTAAGTTTCCCACCAAGGGGCGTGACAGGAAATTGGGTGGAGCTTCCTGAAAGTGCAATGAATATGATTAAAAGGTTCCTTCACACCTCTGGGTGAAATCCTCCTATAGGTACGAGATACGCTCTTTTTTTCTCTCTTGTTTTTTTGGTGATCCCTTTGCACTAGCTTATCGCTATTGGATGGTTTTGCGATCGCTTGAGGGACGGAGGGCAATTGAAGAAAGCCAAGAAATGATTAAAAGTGCCTTTGTATGTTGCTATGTAGCTAGCTAACAAACCGTCCAACATCATATTGCTAGGCTACCATTTTAATGCATGAGTAAGCTAATGTACTTTTGATATTTGTTCTTCATTCTTGACCAACTTCCTCCAGACACTCCTACCATCTTGGCAATCGTCTGTATCCAAGTGTGTAATGTGTTCACTCATTTGCAACTCAAATAACAAAATGACTGGTCAATATGACAATTCTTTATTTACTGAGTACATGTCTACAAAACATTGTGTAAACAAGTGGATCACTTTACACGAATATTTCTCCAATTTCAATTAACAACGCATACCTTTCCCATCAGCGCGCAGCCTGTTACTATCCCCACCAAAGAAACATGATCTAGCTAGGTAGGTTCCCTAAGTAAAGTGATCATACTGATGTACACTTAACTGTACATTCTGTGGTGCCATGCAACTGAGTTAACCTTATATGGGTTAAAACGACCACTCTATTTTATGGTATATACACTGCAAAAACAGGAGGGTTATTTTAACCCAACTTGTTTACCACAGTTGCAATTTAAGGATGAAAAACAATCCTCGTGTTTTGTGCATTCACTGCAAAAACATGAGGGTTGTTTTTGAAACTTAAATTGTGTGAATGCAAAAACATGAGGGTTGTTTTTGATTTTTAAAATGCAACTGTGGTAAACAAGCTGGGTTAAAACAACCCTCCTGTTTTTACAGTGTATAGATAAGGCTTAGGGGATTTTCCTCCACTACATGAATCTATTGAGTTAAAAAACTTCAGAAGCATGCCTATTGTGCATGTGTAGTATGTTCAAGCTACAATTAGGACCATTAGGCATAATGATACTGATTGCTTTTGTATTTTTAGTTGTATCTCGTACAACAGCAGCATTTTATCATGAAGAAATGCCAGCAAGTGACACAGTCCTTTCCTGCCCTCCTGGATTTGTGTCTCAAGGTAACAGCTGTGCTTGTGCAGATTGGCCAGACAGAATGGTTGTCTGTGATACCGACTCACTGACTGCATCAATGCAGATTGGTTTCTGTATGACATACGACAATGAAACAGGAGAAGTGAGAGCTGGGGCATGTCCCCAGGGCAACTTTCGAAGTGACTTTCACATGTTTTACTACCCACTTCCCAGAGACATCCATAACCTGACTCAGTATATGTGTGGGCCTTTCAATAGTGATGGCTTACTATGTGGCCAGTGTAAAGAAGGCTTTGCTGTATCGGCACTAGATTATGTTATGACCTTTCAGTGTGTGAGATGCAACGATGGCACTCATTTATATGACTGGTTGAAGTTTTTTGCACTTACGTTTGTACAGCTCACCATTGTGCTTGCAATTTTTGTAGTATTTAGCATCAATGTCGTATCTGGCTCTGCAAATGCATTCATTTTTTTTGGCCAAGTCACCACAGGATACAATTCTGTTCACACTATTCAAAATGCTTTAAGAGCCCAAGATGGTACTGCTTATCCCCGGGTAGGTATGTCCTCGATTGTTACTGAATTCTATGACATTTGTAACTTGCAACTTCTTCGCTATATCATTCCTGACTTTTGTCTTTCAAAGCACTTCACAGTGCTTCATATGGTTGCTCTTGAATATGCTACTGCATTCTACCCTATACTACTTCTTGTCCTTATTTATGTTTGCATTTGGCTCCGTGATAATAACTGCAAACCTATTGTGTATTTTTGGAAGCCCTTCCACAAGTGTTTTGCATACTTTAGAAGGAGTGTTGCTCTAAAAACTTCAGTGATTGATGCTTTTGCATCTTTTATACTGCTATCATATTCAAAATTCTTGACTATATCACATTTTCTACTCAAATCTACGTATCTGTACAATGGTGATGGAATGAAGCTGGATACAGTTGTGATGTATTACGATGGAAGTACCAGATATTTTCATAGTGATCACATACCATTTGCTATTGTAACTATATCTATGTTTGTGCTCCTTGCTGTATTTCCTTTGTTGTTGCTGCTGTACCCAATGTCTTCCTTTCAGAAGTGCCTCACACGATGTAAAGTAAACTCACTTTCCCTTCGCACCTTTGTTGAGACTTTCCAAGGTTATTTTAAGGATGGTACAAATGAAACACGTGATTGCCGATACTTTGCTGGACTCTATTTTGTTCTTCGTATAGTTGACGTATTACTTTCTTTTGCAAGTATTCAGGTGTATTTAATTGCATCTGTCCTTCTCTACCAATTCACAGCAGTGGTATTTGCATTCGTACAGCCTTATAAAAAGCTTGTAAATAACATAATTGATTGTATCATCTTTTCTGTCAAGGCTGTGATTAACCTTCTCATTATATCCCATGCTGTGGTCATATTCTTTACTGGACAACCTCTCATGTCCTTACTATGGGCAGTAGATGTACTCTTTGTACTACCGTTGTTGTACATGATCCTCCACTTGGCCTTCTGGGTGCTCAGTAAAGGAACAAACTGTATTCTGAAATTGAGAAGTTTGGCTTGTTTTCAAAGGCTCACTGAAAGAGATACCTTTGATACTGCTGTCCCTTACAGATTGCTTAATTCAGCAGAGTTCGAAAATCAGTCAGCAAGTCAGAACTGCAACAACACCTATGGAACCATTCCATGATTGCAAAGGCAACTCTTATAATAATAGTTTAAGATGTAGACCTACATTATTATATCTTTATTTTTGCAGTAAAGAATATTTTGATGTACGTATTGACATGCAATGTATTAATCGTTTGGCACATACAAACGTGTGTGTGCACTGTATGTGGTGTGTGTGTGTGTGTGTGTGGCATGTGTGGGTGTGTAGTGTGTGTGTGTGTATGGTATGTGTGGGTGTGTAGTGTGTGTGTGTGTGTATGGTATGCAGTGTGTACTGTCAGGAAATTACAGCATTGGGTATGGATCTTGATTTTCCATTATTAATTTCCATTTCCCACATTCCATTTTCATTTTCCATGTTTTCCATTGCTAGATTTTCCATATGCCCCACACAAATTGACACAATTAGCAGTAATATTCCATTTCCAGAGCTAAGTGCACTAATTATATTACTACACATTCAGCAGTAGCTGGAGAGAACTTTTCAATGCTGTAATTTCCAGAGAGCGATAGAGAGCGAGAGAACATGGGCCAGCTGATATAACTATGGGCCATCCACCAGAATTACCACCCAGCTAAAGAAGCCAGCATGTATAGGGGCATGGTTTATGTCAAATATAGCTACACACCAGCAGGGGCTACTATATAGCTATAGTAGGCATGAGCTAATATTATTTCCCTTATTATTCTATTCCCTTACGTATAGTTCTCCTGAGCTTTTGTAATATAAACTAGATGTTTAACAAAGTTAATGCTCATTGTATTAAGGACGCTTCTTGCAGTGACTTGTGTTGTTAAACTGAGAAGAGCCCCTGCTGGCATGTATATTTGACATAAACCATGCACCTATACATACTGGCTGACAAGTCGTGCATGTGCCTCATGGCTTCTTTAGCTGGTAGGACTGGGTGGTAATTCCTGGCTCATGGACATAGTAACTGGCAGGGCCTGCAAGTGGCCTATGGCTACGTTCACTTCAGAGCTAGCGCTGTCACGTGTTATGCGGCTACCCAGCTCGTAGGTGCCCATGGCTATACTGACAGGTGGTATTACCCGGCTCAAGATAATATTCACTGGTTGGACAAGCTGGTAGACAGACCATGGCTGGCAGGGCTGGCAAAATGGCCCATGGCTGTGATTGCTGGCAAGGTGTAATTAGCTAGCTACATGCATCTTGTGGCTCTATTAGCTGGTCAGGCTGACTGGCAGTGGGTGGTAAAGCCTGGCTGATGGTAACTGACATGCAGGGTTCTGCAAGTGGCCCATGGCTACATTCGCTTCCAGAGCTATCATGTGGCTCGTGGCTACATCAGCTGGTCGGGCTGGCAAACAGACCACAGCTTTTGCATGTAGCTCAAGCGGTAGGTGGTACGTATTGCCTGGCTCTAGATCACACTCTCTATTTGGGCTGGCGGATGGCCCACAGTTATATCAGCTGGCCCATGTTCTCTCTCTCTCGCTCTCGCTCTCTGAAAATTACAGCATTGAAAACTTCCCTCCAGCAACTGCTGAATGTGCAGTAATGTAAGTAGTGCACTTGGCTCTGGAAATGGAATATTACTGCTAATTGTGTCAATTTGTGTGGGGCATATGGAAAATCTAGCGATGGAAACATGGAAAATGCAAATGGAACGTGGGAAATGGAAATTAATAATGGAAAATCAAGATCCATACCCAATGCTGTAATTTCCTGACAGTACACACACCATGCACACACACACACACACACACACACACTACACACACACACATGTCACACACACACACACATGTCACACACACACACATACCACATACAGTGCACACACACGTTTGCATGTGCCAAACAATTAACACATTGCATGTCAATACGTACATCAAAATACTCTTTACTGCAAAAATAAAGATATAATAATGTAGGTCTACATCTTAAACTATTATTATAAGAGTTGCCTTTGCAATCATGGAATGGTTCCATAGGCGTTGTTGCAGTTCTGATCTGCTGACTGATTTTCGAACTCTGCTGAATTAAGCAATCTGTAAGGGACAGCAGTATCAAAGGTATCTCTTTGTGGTGTTTCAATGAGCCTTTGAAAACAAGCCAAACTTCTCAATTTCAGAATACACTTTGTTCCTTTACTGAGCACCCAGAAGACCAAGTGGAGGATCATGTACAACAACGGTAGTGCAAAGAGTACATCTACTGCCCATAGTAAGGACATGACAGGTTGTCCAGTAAAGAATATGACCACAGCATGGGATATAATGAGAAGGTTAATCATAGCCATGACAGAAAAGATGATACAATCAATTATGTTATTTACAAGCTTTTTATAAGGCTGTACGAATGCCACTGCTGTGAATTGGAAGTGAATTGCAGTGAATTGCTGTGAATTGGAAGAGAATGACAGATGCAATTAAATACACCTGAATACTTGCAAAAGAAAGTAATACGTCAACTATACGAAGAACAAAATAGAGTCCAGTAAAGTATCGGCAATCACGTGTTTCATTTGTACCATCCTTAAAATAACCTTGGAAAGTCTCAACAAAGATACGAAGGGAAAGTGAATTTACTTTACATCGTGTGAGGCACTTCTGAAAGGAAGACATTGGGTATAGCAGCAACAACAAAGGAAATACAGCAAGGAGCACAAACATAGATATAGTTACAATAGCAAATGGTATGTGATCACTATGAAAATATCTGGTACTTCCATCGTAATACATCACAACTGTATCCAGCTTCATTCCATCACCATTGTACAGATACGTAGATTTGAGTAGAAAATGTGATATAGTCAAGAATTTTGAATATGATAGCAGTATAAAAGATGCAAAAGCATCAATCACTGAAGTTTTTAGAGCAATACTCCTTCTAAAGTATGCAAAATACTTGTGGAAGGGCTTCCAAAAATACACAATAGGTTTGCAGTTATTATCACGGAGCCAAATGCAAGCATAAATAAGGACAAGAAGTAGTATAGGGTAGACTGCAGTAGCATATTGAAGAGCAACCATACGAAGCACTGTGAAGTGCTTTGAAAGACAAAAGTCAGGAATGATAGAGTGAAAAAGGTGCAAGTTACAAATGTCATAGAATTCAGTAACAATCGAGGACATACCTACCCGGGGATAAGCAGTACCATCTTGGGCTCTTAAAGCATTTTGAATAGCGTAAACATAATTGTATCCTGTGGTGACTTGGCCAAAAAAAATGAATGCATTTGCAGAGCCAGATACGACATTGATGCTAAATACTACAAAAATTGCAAGCACAATGGTTAGCTGTACAAACGTAAGTGCAAAAAACTTCAACCAGTCATATAAATGAGTGCCATCGTTGCATCTCACACACTGAAAGGTCCTAACGTAATTTAGTGGTGATACAGCAAAGCCATCTTTACACTGGCCACATAGTAAGCCATCACTATTGAAAGGCCCACACATATACTGAGTCAGGTTATGGATGTCTCTGGGAAGTGGGTAGTAAAACATGTGAAGGTCACTTCGAAAGTTGCCCTGGGGACATGCCCCAGCTCTCACTTCTCCTGTTTCATTGTCGTATGTCATACAGAAACCAATCTGCATTGATGCAGTCAGTGAGTCGGTATCACAGACAACCATTCTGTCTGGCCAGTCTGCACAAGCACAGCTGTTACCTTGAGACACAAATCCAGGAGGGCAGGAAAGGACTGTGTCACTTGCTGGCATTTCTTCATGATAAAATGCTGCTGTTGTACGAGACACAACTAGCAATACAAAAGCAATCAGTATCATGATGCCAATGGTACATGTACTACTAGCTTGAATACACTACACATGCACAATACCGTATGCATGCTTTTAAGCGCTAGTAGCGCAATAGAATTCACGTAGTGGAGGGAAAACCCTTAAACCTAATAGTGCATTACTTAGGTGCATGGTTTATGTCAACTATAAAATATGCCACAGAGGCTACTAGTAGGCTTAAGCAAAAAAATATTGTCATCTCCCCAATTATTCCTTTCCCTTATTTTTCCTATTGTTCTCCTGCGCTGTTGTAATACAAAATAGATGCTTAAAAAACGTTAATGCTCATTGTATTAAGACACTTGACTTGTGTTGTAAACAGAGAAATTAATGACCTGCACTGAGCTCGAGGTGGCAGAGCACGGCTGAGCTAAAATGATTTTGCCAAGAAAGTGAAGCCTTTAATTTTTCAGAACTCTAAAAGGCATGCGCTAGCTATATAATTCCTGTTAGCATTTTTCTCAAGTTCAGACATTACCTGGTGCAGGTTGCAATTGAATTACCATAATGTTTATACAGCAACTATAAGCAGTTTAATAACTAGTAAGATTCTGGTAATCATTGAGGGGTGAGCCTGATCGAGCATGGTGCATCTCCTTAAATGAATGATACATACTCACACAATGACATAATTATGGTATTGGTGTTGGGAGACGTACATGTGTACATGGCTGTCAAGTTGTGAATGATACATGTTCATGACGTACAGCCAGTTGATGATGGTGGGATGCAACTAATAATTAGTCTCATATTCCGGGACATAAACTTTAAGGTTGTATGGTCACCCAGCTGGTGTTGGCAAATGCACTCAATGAATTTCAACTCAACAAGGTGATAATGAAAATGGGCCACTTTTGATCATGCTCAGTACTAGTATTGGTTAAAGAGTGGATCCTAGGATTGCAGTGACATCTGTTGCATGTGATGCTCCCGATCCTGCTGGAGCCTGGCACCGAGGTTTGTGCTGCTCTTCTCTTTTGTTGACGCTCCCTCTCCACCGGGCTACACTTATTTCATGGTGCTCCCTCTCCCATTGGTGCCTGGCCTTCCTCTCCTCCGGGGTACCAGTTATTCTTCTCTCTCAGTGCTCCCTCTCACGTTGGCACCTGGCCTCCCTCTCCTCCGGGGTATATACCTGCAGTGTATATTTTAGGAACTTTAGACCCAAATTTATAATTTTTCTCTCAGCTGGCCACCTAGGAGTCAGCTGGCTACTTTTTCCCTCTGTCGTCCCTCACAAATTACCCGTTGGTGCCTGACCTCCCTCTCCTTGCTACCCACCCTTCTGTCTCATTGGTGTTTGACCTCTCTCTCACCGCCCGTTGGAGGGCCTCACCTCTGGGGTCTCCGGTTACATATGCTGTTTAGGGGTCATTTAGAAAAATCCCCAATGGGGGGCAAAAGCACGAAACGTCTTCTGACGTGCTTTTGCCCCCAGGTCAAAAGTTAAAAAAACAACGAGTAAACTATTGTACACATACATCCTTGTAGCTGTTGGTACGCTAGGAAACATTATCCAGTCCTATGATATGGTATAGCACTGATATTCCATATCTGGAGACAGTGCACTAATCACATTACAGCATAATCAGCAGTATCAGGAGTATACAAAAAGTCCCAGGTTTATCCCAGATTCTTTGGGAAATACTAATCGTCTTCTAAAACTACCATATATGGAGAGCAATAACCATTGCTACCAGAATGTGTGACGTAGCACAGTCACTAA
This sequence comes from Phakellia ventilabrum, assembly GCA_963921505.1. Lineage (NCBI taxonomy): Eukaryota > Metazoa > Porifera > Demospongiae > Axinellida > Axinellidae > Phakellia > Phakellia ventilabrum. The sequence continues at coordinate 5,478,819 of OY997386.1, read as the reverse complement.
CATTAACACAGATGTTGAGAAAGTAGCTACCCACTCTCTGATTGACATAAAAGTCTTGACACTTGGCAGTGTGATTTTTCTACACTGATAGAGTAAAATTTATGCATGTAGTAGCTATAAACATAGAAACTAAGCTTTTGTGATGGCTATGTAGTAACATGGGTAGCTGCATAGAAAAAAAGATAGCAACCAAAATACTTCAGAGATTATCAATATCCTCTGTATACTTTACTCGGTAACTAGTTTGACATGTGGCAGTATTAGAGCAACCTCTCCTACAGCAACCATCATGTGTATTGTAATAATATACAAGTGTGCATACCTCACAATTTGCCATGCAGGAAGCTGACTAAGTAGGATTAGAAAAAATATTATGGTTCACAATTACTACACATTACATGTATCTGGGTGGGGCAAAGTCTAGCTGATTCCTGTCAAACTTACTACCTTGTCTCTAGGTCACCAATTCAACTAATAGACTAGGTGTTTGCTGGAACTGACCAATGAAATTGCTGTTGTCTAGGAAGGTGTGTTGTCTAGGAAATTGTGACATCAGGAACCTAAAAATCTATTCATTATTAATTGAGAAGCCATTGGACTATGTGTACCGTAGAGCTGCCCATGCTAGTGATGGCCCATGCTCTAGGCCATTTAGTATATGTACACATTTCTTGTATTTCTAGAGCTTCCTATGCTATATGGGATTCTTACCATGCTCTATGGCTATACCATGTTACTATGGTAACATATACTAAAAATCACATGTAATGTAGGTCTGATATGAAGGAGGGGTGAACTTATATAAGCCTCTGTACTTTCATTTTCCATGAGGACTATACAGCCAAAACAAAATATGATGCTTCATAGGGTGTGTGCAGTTTTCAAAAGGTCTAAAATCCCTTTCAAAGCTGCCTTACAGATGAGAGTCCAGTGGCAGAGACCTTGGACTGTCAAACTGAGGAGAGCCTTAATTGGTTCGCTCCCCACCACATGCAATTGTTAGTTTTCTTCTTTTATCCTAGTTATTTCTATTTCTACGGGTTCTATTTTTTTTTCTTTTTGACTAAACATGCATTTGACTTTCTTTTGTATCTATTTTTTATTCTGGAAACAGCATCACTTGCGTGTTTGAACCACATTGGCTGTGCTTAGGCTGTGCTATTTCCACAGCCAACTGCAGGACAAGAGCGACTGTTGGGACTCTGCAAGCACTGGCCTTAAATTGAAGCGTTATATACCGTATGGCCGGAAAATTTGGCGGGGAATTTAATTTGGCGGATTGGCGGATTCATGAGCGATCCGCCAAATTAAATTCCGCCAATATTTTTGCATGATGTCATTGTAGTGTTTGGTGGGTGGGGTTTCCACGAGTTCGAGCGAGAGCAGACTTATGGCATTGTACAAGTATTTCAGCAGAGAGCGCCTGACATACCCTACGGATTGTGCCGTTTCTATGCAGAAACAGTGATTAGGCAGCGAAAATCTTCCTAGCGACGACGGTATCCCTTCGCATCACTGCTACATGCTTACTGCATAGCTACTGCGTACGATATGGGTCCTTGTGGTGACCACTTTCTCGCTTGCATGAGAATTCTTCATCCACACTCGGTGTCCATGTACGTTTTTAGACATGATGTCCTCAAACACAGCTTTCTACAGACAGCTCAGCCTCCATTGTAGCGCAAGCGACACTTCTGTTAGTAACTAAACTGGGTGGGGCATTCGGGTTACGTGCTGTGTGACGTCATTGCTCGCGAAAACCAAACCACCAAATTAAAATCTGCCAACTTGAATTCGCGACCAATCCGCCAAATTAAATTCCCGCCAAATTTTCTGGCCATATGGTATACTATGCTAAAAAGCCATAGCACTCTCGGTTCTGAGGATAGTCAGCCTTTGTACATCCGCCATTTTAATGAACAGCTACACCGAGAAAACACCAAACCAGATTCTAAGGCGTGATTATGCCCTACACACTACTACCATAGTCTCATTCCCAGCCGACTCTTCGCCCTCCATCGGGAAAAGTACGTCTGGTAACCCCCCTGTTCCGTTTCGGTTCATGGTATTTCGATCGCTGCTTGCATCACGTAATCATTGCTTGTGTCACGTCGTACACTGCATGTTGACAGCAATGCAATCTTACGTGACGCCACACGTTAAAATAAAATAATACAATGCGCCAACATTCTGGCGGACTCGAACCGAAATGGAATAGGGGGTTACGTACCAGACGTACTTTTCCCGACGAAGGGTAAAAAGTACTACTACCACTACTAGGGCACATCAACAGTGCTGTAGTTTTCTTCAGGGCACATCAATTGATGTGCACTGAAGAAGACTACAGCACTGTAGTCGAAACGTCGGCAATTTGATGATATTTTTGATGAGAAATTCTGGTTGGAAACTTCATAAGCATGAATTCTACTAGCCAACCGAGAGGAGCCCTGAAGAATTATATTAATGTCCCTAGTTCACAATCTGCAACAAGTGATGTTAGGCCGCTTAGACTAAATTCGTTGTTTCCAGTGACCCGCCCGACCCACCAATTGGCCTTCGGAAGGCAAATCATTATCTTTCAATCGCTACCGGGGTAAAGTTCAAGGGGTGTGTCTATGGTCATCTCCCAACAGACATTGCATGTCTGGAGTATGCTCTTGTGCGTTTGCAATTCTCTCCTTGCTGCAAGTATCTACCTGTGAACCTACCATCTGACCGCACAAAAACAGCTGGCCATATGACCGTCCAGTGCTTGTGGTCACCGTGGCATATTAATTAATTGGGGGAGGGGCTACAGCCTAGCTCACCGCCGACCTGGAAACAAGGTCGGGTCACCAGAAACAAGGTATTTATTCTAAGTGAAAACGGGGACTAAATGGTGCACTACAAATAGAAACGATCGCCCTTCTCACCCTCGTAGGTAGGCTTATATCATACATACCACTGTAGCAAAATCGAACCACAGCCTATGCAAAGCTCATGGTGGTTGCAATATAGCCCGTAATAAGCTTACCTTCCCGCCACTTTCAACGCTTTGGAAATCTGGATATGCTCCAATTCTTGCAGAAGACGCCTGGAATCCTCGAAATGGAGTGCCATTACATAAAAGGTCAAAGGTCGTCTGCGCATGCACGCCCAGCTGGTTGCCCGGTTACACGCGTACGCTGGCATAATGTCATTCAATTTTCTGTGTAGTTCACTAGTTGATGCAAGTGAAAACTTTCTGTTCGAAGAACATTCCCTGGAGATTTTGGCGAGTAGTCATCGTTTTTGGAGTGCAGTTATGACTAGTTTGGTGAAGACTCTCTTCTTTGCGTGTTTCGGGTGCGCCCGCCGCCTCCGGCGTCTGGATAAGCCCCACCTCCTGCTGACGCGCGAAGCGAAGGAGAGCGATCGCCAGGCTGTTTGGACAACGGGCCTTACCTTCCAGTTACAGGTATGACATTGTGTATTTTATACCTAGCGGCCGATTCCTTCCACCGTTGGGGGCTTTATCGCTTGCCTGTCACATACCATAAGTAGTAGAGTACTTCCTTTTATTATACCTGCACCTTGGCAAAGGAGCCAGAGTCATATATAGCACTGCATTGATATTATAAAAGCTCAAGGACAAACTTCCAATAAAAATAATAATAAATACTCAGATCCACCATCAAACTGTGTGTTACTTGTTTCTGCTCAGCTGCTGGGTTTCCAGCAGGTCAAGGATGACCATGAGATCAAGGAGGTCGAGGAGGCTGCCAGTCACATCATTTCTGAAGTTCTAGAGCTACGCACACAGCCAAAGACTGTTGAGCTAACAATTGCCCCAACACGTCTACACACGATGGAGTGTGAGCCATGGGTACGACCGTAATTCCCTGTCCATTATATGGATCACTTTCAGCATTTGATACTTGAATAATAATGTTATTGTACACATTTTCTGTGTTTTACTATAGGCCATACTGTGCGATCATCCTATGGCCACGATCACAAATGTGTTTGCCCCAGTGTATGACCGAAGACTGATTATGTACTCGGTTACTAACCCAGATGACAAAAATATACAGCTGTTCTGCTTTCGTACCGAGGTGGAAATCACGGTGAGTGTTTCTTGTAAATAGGTATCATCTGCCAGGTATTATATTGATAGAAACGATACATAATCCTTAAGTTGCGTAACTATCATTTTACAGGGACTACAGGTGTTTCGGGCAATAGAGTATGGTCTCTGGTGCTGGAAGGATCGCATGCGTTACAAGCTGCCAGACAACAGAGTTGCTGAGCTGAAAGTAAGTGAGTCTAGACGTAGCCTCGTATATCTACCCAGGCCCATGTGCACACTGTAGTTATTTAAGGTTAGGCCGGATTGGAAATGTAGAAATATTGAAATTCATATCCAGGTAAGGCTTTTATTCTTACCGCTCTGCAATAATGCAACGAATAGCCATACGACCCTGCACAGGACTAAATCACAGAGACTGGAGAAGGTAGAGATACGAGAAATTTGTTACTGCATACATTCACTTCGCAGCAAGCAGCCATATTCATTTACCTGCATGGAGTCAGTACTTCTGGTTGGGCCTAACCTGTAAAATTAAGCTAATAGCTAGCGGCATGAGAGCTTTTGGATGAGGCTAATCCTTATTGTGCTCCCTTTTACAGAGGGCACATGTAGAAAAGTTGACATGTGGAGAGGTGCACCGGCTGAATGATTTGCCAACACAACAGGTAGCCACATTCACATAATTATATAAGGGTTTACTTATACTTTTAAGGGTTTTACTTATGCTATCCTAGTCTCGTCCCCAGGCCACACATCCCCACTCTTTCGTGGGGGTGTGTGGCCTGGGGACAAGGCTAATGCTATACATAACTTAGTTTAAGCATACTATATTTCTCCTAGGTGGAACCTTTTTCCACTGAAGAGCTCAAGGTTGCAGAGATTGAAGCTGGAACTGATGAGCCCGAGGAGAAGACATTAATTGACAATGTCAAGGTACGTTCATTGCAAGTATGATTGTGCATACAGGTATGTTTGCACTAATCACCATTCGCTTAATTACTTTGCAGGGTGATATAGATCTGTATTACAACTCTGTAATCATAAGTTATAATTACCATTCGTTTTAGTGATGATACGCGGAATTAAAATACATGTATACCTCATTGTGTGATCATAATGTGGATATCACTGTACGATTAATTAAATCCCTGCATCCCCTACTATGCACTGAAGCCTAGCTGAGCAAGAACTGGAAATCTGAACAGAGCTATATAAATACAGTAGCTATATGGACACATTTTATTTCTCCATAATATAGGCAGATAAGGCTGAACCCTCCACGCCTGATGATGGCTGTGTTGTACATGTGCCTGCTGACAGTGACAGGGCCAGCACCATCCCAGCCGACAGTGAAAGTATCATCGATGCTTACAGCGTTCCGTCGTTCTTGATTCTATCAACTCAGCTCGATGAGTCCCCCTCTGCTGCTGCCTCAACTTCTTCACTTCGAGAAATCGACTCATGTCAGCAGGTATACACCAACATGCAACTTGCATGTGGCCATGATCAATATACTGTTCATGTACAAGACACTCAGATTACTACTAGCTAATATTATATAAATGTTATGATGTTTGTAAGCAATCTTGCTTTGATTCTCCAGACTGAAGGTTCCTCTGTGGCTACAGACCATGAAGGTAGCTCTGTTGTTGATACTCAAGACTCAGACAAGCAGGTGAGTCATCTATGTAGTTTACATCACATGCATTTTCTACTTGATCAGGAACAAAATCATGATTGGGGGCAGAATCATGATTGGGGGCAGAATCATGATTGGGGGCATACATACATAATATATAGCGTAACAGAGTTAAATGCCTTTGATGTGCAATCAATAGAAAGTTTAGGTAAGTTTGCGTTTTGAGTCACTACTCTCTTTAGAACATTTGGTAGTGTACATACTAAAGCCTGGCCCAGCTATTGGCATGATGTCATATAGAGGAAGTAATAGCTGGGCAAAGACTAACCCAGCTCGATAGCAAACAGCGTGCAAGTAGCTGGTGTGAGCAAAGACTATAGAAGCTACCCAGCTTGATAACAAAGGTTGTTATATTATAGTGAATTACTAGATGCATTTTATTCTTAGGCAGGTGAAGAGCCCTCCTCCACGCCTGTTGATGACAGTATTGTCCCTGCCGACACTGACCCAGCTGACAGCGAGAGTGCCATCGATGCTGACAGTGTTCCATCATCTCTTATTCTGTTGACTCAGCTGGATGAGCCCTCTTCTACCGAAATCTCAACTTGCCCACTTCGAGAAATGGGCTCATGTGACCAGGTACATTGATTTACAATTTGTATGTGCATCTAGGAATATATTAATTTCTGTGTGTGTGCATGTACATGCAAATGGTGTACAAGCATATAATTATTATATTCTGTTAATATAAAAGATTATGTTTTTTCTTTGTAGACTGCAGGTATCACTACTGACAGCAAGGACAGCATAAGTCACCCAAAAGAGGAGGTGTGTATATAGTGTCTAAGAGTGTATTGTTCGTTTGCCAAATAGTCATTCAAAAACTGTATTAGCTGCATCCTACAAGAGATCCTAAGGAAATGAAATACGGGGAAGCCTGCAGCATTAGCTGCTAGAGGCATATTATACTTGTAGTTTGGGCTGTGGTTGCCATGCAGTAGAAATAGAGCCTGCCTGTCTTCATCTTTGCTACTAAAATCTCTATTCATGCAGCTTTCCCAGCCAACTAAGCCCATCACTCCAGCCACCAAAGTGAAAATCAGCATCTACAAGCACATGTGGAGGAAGGTCATGGAGAGATTTTCAGTAAGTCCACTATTGCCCATGCTTATAATGATGCATGTGTGATAGAGCATATAACAGCATTACTGCTGTAAAGGTTAGCTATTATAGACGATTCAAATGTGACTGATTATTGTAAATAGGAAGTAGTATGAGACAACCATTTGTATTTTGACATGTTAACATACTAATAACATTATTTTGCATGAACAGTTCACCTTCAGTGCATACACTGCGGTTCATAATACTATGCATTACCTTTCTCTTCTCCTGCAGATGTCATGAGCGCTGTTATTGCACATTGTACTCTTTAAAACACTGTTAAAGTATTGCACTATACTTGTTACAGTAATTTTTGCTGTTGTAAAATTCTTGTAACTTCAACAATCACAAGTATCATTGTATCAAAATTCTGTAGTACTTTTTAGTGAGAATCACATGCGTATGCATGCCTAATTTATAGGCCCTTCCTGCATGTTAAATCTGTAACTGAATGAGCGAGTGCTCCCAGGCCATCAGTGTACAAGCAAGTGAAGAGTTTGCTTGAGTATATATGCAGGGATGGTATATGGGAAACCTTGGGATTAGTTTGAGGCTAGTACAATGTAGTACAAGCCTCTGATAGGTTAGCGCTGGCACTGTGACGCCATATATTTCCATATATGAGTCTTCATCGGCTAAAATATAATAATTTAATCTACATGCCCTATCATAATTATTGCATTCATGTATAACCAAGACATCTTCAATGATTCTCAATCAGTGTGACAGATACAAACGGTATCATTTTAAATTTAAATGTGCAGGACTTTCCAACAAGTCCCTTAGAAGTTGGCTATGCTCTGCTTGTCAGTAAACATCACTTACCCTGTAGTACTTCTTTTTTCTAGTGTTAGTTATTAGCTATGTAGCTACTGCTTTAACAATATCTTTTTTGCAGTTATCTATATAATTATAGCTGTTGTTTATAAGAAGTTGCAAATTTATTATGCGTAGTGAAAAAACGGGAGAGAGTCATTGTCTTCTAGACTTCCAGGGAAGTCATTCCCTCCAGGGTGGGGTCTCTCACTCCTAGGAGTCAGTGACCCGGGAGTCACTCACTCCTAGGAGCCAGTTTCACTCACTCCTAGGAGCCAGTGTCACTCACTCCTAGGAGAGAATTACTGGGAGTCACTCACTCAGTCCTAGGACTGAGTCATGGACTGGGGAGTCACTCCGCACTCACGGCTGTAGCTACCAATGGTACCGGTCCTGCATTTGTATGCATGAACTGATGTTGCTGTCACGTGACTGTGGTGGTACAAAGCCTGAATTTAAGGTATACAAGGAGCACATTCTTTGCTAGCTAGATGTGCTGTTAGTGTGATCCATAGGCTATAGGTACTGGTGAAGTCACAGTTTTCCATAGCCCTTCCCAATATTTTAACTTCTGTCCTATGGGCAGTGCCAGCTGTTTGTACACAGTTGTTGACGGCTCATCTTCTTAGCCTGAGAAATTGTGCAGCCATTCATACTTTCTTAAGCTGGGAAATTCATATCTACCGGGTGTTGTTGTTTTTTTTTTATACAGAAATCATCCAAGTGAAGGTTGTACTCAGCAACAGGTTAGTCTAAGCTAAATGCAGCTGTAAAATGGATCAGCTTGGCTAGAGTCTCATTAGTCTCGCGTAGCCAGACGAGACCACTCGTCATCAGTCGGAAAGTGCTGACACAGCAATTTCGTAGTGCGCTTCCAGTTAGCAAATCTTGCAAAGACAGAACTATCATCGCTACCTACCACTCTTTCGCCGTCTAGGCAACACAAAACCAACCTAGCTTGACGTACCTTGGCCTTAGCCTTGTCCCAAGGCTCTCTGCTGCATGCTGGAGAGCTAGCCTGGTATATTTCTCACGTGATCCGACTTATTTAATTGCGCGTGGGCAGGGACCGCTCGAAAGACGGTTGCACTTCTGACGTACACACACACACACAGACAGAAAACACGAAAGCGATCAGCCCGGCGCGCGCCCAGCTGGTAAATATTACTTTAACCAATCAAAGGTTAGCTCAGTTGCAGCTTCACTATCATACTTACAAATGCCGTCTACTGTTAGTCTCGCGTGGCCAGACTCGCCGTCGAGAGTCTGCAGTGTGTGTGTGTATCTGCCACCTAAGACGTTGGTTTTGTTTTATAGACTATAGTATTGTAAGAATGAGGGAGAGGTTTGTTGGAATGTACACTCTCAGACTGGGAGTATGAGCTAGGGATTTGTGACTGTGTAATCTTAGCCCATTCTCCCACACCGTATAGTTTACCTTGTCACCAGCTATTACTAGAAGCATGCATTCCAACAAATCGACCATGACTACCATTGAACACGTTTCTCGTACATAGGTACTACACATAATCATTATGTCTTTGCATGCAACTGAATCAATGTGTAGGGTATTCAATTAGAATATGTGCACATAAAGCTGCTACTGAGATATAACCCTGGCCGGGTTAAAGTAGCTAACCCTTTAGTAGTTTATTCAATAGCACATATGCCGTTCAGAAGTTCACTGAGACTTGGATGGGCTGGCAGTTGCCGTTGGTTTACAGCTTGGACTGGAAGTTGATATGGTACTAGCAGCTACTTGCCCTTTCTTCGGCTTTTAAGATGAAGAAGGCCATTTTTGAGCATGCAATATTCGTTTTTGAGCGGGCGCTATGAGCATGCAACGATTTTAGTCTCGTCCCCAGACTCTATCTCGCCGTCGTGTTTTTTAATTGCGAGGGGAGGGGTCTGGGCACGAGACTACAAAGATAGCTATCTTAGCGCGCAAAATCCGAACTGAGCGTGCAAAATCCAAAGGTGTGAATGAAAATTTGTTGTGCTCCATTATCTTAGTCTGGCGTAGCCCGCCCCTCGTTTTTCGCCGGGGGCGGGCTACGCCAGACTACTATTAATATTATCTATGACAAAACTAGTCTATAATCCATTCATGGCCCCAAAATTAGAATACCCGGAAGTGACTCGGCCGACAACTCAGGGCATAGATTATAGAGTGATCAGGGGCACAAAATAGCATCGGTTGCCAGCTAGCCAGTCCTATATACCTTGCAAAGGCCTTACTTTCTGCTGTAGCCACAACCTACCCATACATCGATGTGGCAGCATAAAGGAGACTGCTAATAAAGGTGATTATTTAAGGCAAGACCTACTGTGTATGCAATCTCTGTGTTGGAAATTTGTAGATGGACATGACATGTACATATGTTGGTTGCGAGTGTCTACGAAACCGAGGGAGTCACTATTAGGGGGCGTTCACAAACAGGTTTGTGTCACGGTTTATAAATACATGTGGTGTCACCATAGATAATATAGCTCCGTTACGGAGCTATATTATCTATGGTGTCACGCCTAACGTCATTGCGACGCTAAGGTCGCCTCTCCCCCTCTTAACGAAGACGACGTTCTGCTGCATGGTTTGCCGAGAAGTTTATAAAAGTACCGAAACAGTTATATTTATGCTGATTGTAATGTACAAAACTGTACAAAAGAAACGTTTGTCACACAAGTATCGATCTTAACATCACAGCCTCTAAGCCTAGTAGCCCAACGTATGTCAGATTGACGTTAAGCGTGACTAAAAGCTGTTTGTGAACACCCCCAATCCAGTAGAGTCACTGTACCTGTGCAGTCACTTAGAGAACTGCTCTTGTATTGTGTAATTGATCTACATCAATTAAGCTTCACACTATTTCAGAGGTCAAGCCTAGTCTTGTACCCAGACCCTCCCCCCGCGCGAAAAGTAAAAAGCGAAAAGCGGAAGAGGGTCTGGGAGATAGCCTTACCTGTTCACAACTCCCCGCAGGAATGTATGCGGAAAGTTGTGAAATGCTAATTATTAGCAATAATTGAATTTTGGTGACGGCAGTGTCAACTGTGAAAGCGTGAATCAGCACAAACAGAACGAAGTTCAGTAGAGCGAACATGGAAGCTTCGAGAATTACCAGGAGTAGGTTCAAAACTTTGACTGGGTGTCCGCTTTCCAAGCTGCACGCAGCTAGTCTCGTACCCTGGCAGAGCCCTCGCAGCTGCTGGTTGGTTGAGCAAGTGTCTGTGAAGGGTATAGTGAGTCTAAGCTGCCTAAAATGTTAGTTTGAAGCTACAACACGTCTTTCTTCAGCTTCTGCAACCTTTGTAGCCTCTGTAAACATGGTTGTCTGCAGATGTAGGCCTCAGTGTTGGCGGGTATAACTAGCTGCTCAGTTTCTTCTGTCAATAGCGCTCTTGCAAAAGCCGTACCAATGTCGGAACGACGCCGGGCTACTCCCGCTTGGCTTGACAGCTTCTGCGTTCTCTAGAATCTAGTATACAGTTGCCGGAACAGCGACACAAAACACCAGTTGCCATTGCACTGTAGAAGCCACGTGGCCACAATAACACTTTTAAATACGCCCTGTGGTTAATCAACCGGATGTATAATTGCGTTCCATAAAATTCTCCGCTATGCGTACAGGTAAGGCTATCTCCCAGACCCTCTTCGCTTTTTACTTTTCGCGCGGGGGGAGGGTCTGGGTACGAGACTAGGTCAAGCCCGCAGTGAACTGCAAGAATAAACAGTACGATTTTGAAAAGGGGTTCCAGTATCACTGGCAGCGGAAACATAAAAAAGTGAGGGCGGGGGCTTAAGGAGTCTGGCTGTGCGCAAAAGTTTTTCACTAAGTTTGTTAGAGGGGTCACTAATCACTCTCATGGGGTCTTTGCAAAGTAGTACTGGAAAGTGCTCTTAATAAAGTCATGCATGCAGTAGGCCTATGGCCGTAGACCTCACTAACTCACCATAAATCTGCTTGCCCGCATACGTAGTTACGTTAGCGCAGACTTACTAAGTATATAGTAATAACGAAGGCAGCCCTTCAAAAGAGAGGTTCCACGGAACTCCTTTAGATCTGCCACTGGCATCAATAAGCGCGAGATATGGCTACAGTCTAGCTAGTAAACAAGTGGCTGTAGATATTACTCCGAATTTAACTGGTTGCTTAGCTAATAGCTTCTACATTGAATAAAGAGAGGGGTTCAATTTGGTTACCTGAATTGCAAACTGGCTGGTGTTAGGGCGTGGATAGGTTCATATTTCTACTCCCTACTGTTCAGGTGTTCATGCCCATATATGTGCCATGATTGCAATAATCATGCATTGCTGGCATATATGAATATTCATAATGGGAGAGTATTAAGATAGCTGCGCCTTAGCTCCCCTCTGACCCTAGTCTCGTGCCCAGACCCTCCCCCCGCGCGAAAAGTAAAAAAAGCGAAAGAGGGTCTGGGAGATAGCCTTACCTGTTCACAACTCCCCGCAGGAATGTATGCGGAGACTTGTGAAATGCTAATTATTAGCAATAATTGAATTTTGGCGACGGCAGTGTCAACTGTGAAAGTGTGAATCTGATTCAGCACAAACGGAACGAACTTTGGTAGCGAAGCGAACATGGAAGCCTCGAGAATTAGCGGGAGCGTGGAAGAAGCTTTTGACTTTGCAGTAAGCAAGCTAGGGGACAAGAAGCTGAGACAGGAGCAGGAGAAAGTGTTGAGAGCGTTTGTTGGTTGAGCGGCAAGTGTCTGTGAAGGGTATAGTGATTCTAAGCTACCTAAAATGTTAGTTCGAAGCTCCAACACATCTTTCTCCAGCTTCTGCAACCTTTGCAGCATGGTTGTCTGCAGATGTAGGCCTCAGTGTTGGCGGGTATAACTAGCCGCTCAGTTTCTTCTTGGCTCCTCTGTCCGCAGTGCCGAGTCTTGCAAAAGCCGTACCGTTCTCTAGCATCCAGTATACAGTTGCCGCAACAGCGACACAAAACACCAGTTGCCATTGCACTGTACAAGCCACGTGGCTACAATCAACACTTTTAAATAACCCGCCATGCGGTTAATCAACCAGGTGTATAATTGCGTTCCATAAATTCCCTCGCTACGCGTACAGGTAAGGCTATCTCCCAGACCCAGGGTCTGGGCACGAGACTACTCTGACCCCTCCTCTATAGAAATGAGGAAGCTAACCACAATTGACTGTAGACAGTGTGATAATGACATTCATACTGAAAGTACTCAGTGTGGTTTTGTGTAGCAGGCTCCCCTTGTTGCAAGACTTCTGCAATGTGGTGTATGGCTCCAGGCTCCTTGAGCTACAACAGTCTTTGAAACCTTACATCAAATTCCTCACCCCCCCCCCCCTCCCACACACACAACATAGAGTAACTATTACAATGCCACTATCACATCATGCATTCCTGAAAGCAGAGCTTCTCTCCACTGTTGCCCTCAGGCCTACAGCCCTAAGGCTTTTTGTGTCAACAGTACCAATATGGCATATGTGGCACTCTGAAGCCAAGCTACAACTATTAGCTGCAGTGGAACCTCCCTTTACGAGATCAAACCATGGCCAGATAAGTGAAATAGCCAGATATGTGAATCTTGGCCTATCTTTGCTCCGCTTCTGAACAAACCAAAGATAGACAGCTTTATTGAGTCAGTCATCATCAGCCAATCGCATTACCTCGCACCCTTTCTTGCTCATGGTCATTACTATCCATCGTTGACACGAACGATCTTATTTTGTCTTCGTTCTTCGCCAACAGTCGAACTCCCGACCCCATAATCGTCCGCAAGCTTTGCTTGGGTAACTCCAGCCTTCAATTGGTCTAGTATAGCTATTTTACTCTCTATACATTTCCTTTTCTTGGATTTACTTGCAGAGCTGCTCGAACTAGCCATCGTAGGGCATATACATGTACACTATGCAAACGATGAGCATTAATTAGAATGTGTGCTAATCGAGGCCGAGCAGCCGGTTAATTGGGGTTCGGATAAGTGAGGTTCCACTATACTTGCTTGGTGCACATCTGTGTACAGGGCTTTGTGGTTTCATTTCCTTCATATGCATGATCATAATTAAGATGCTATTTAGATAGCGCAATGTGTGGAAAGAAGGCTAGCACTCCTGAAAGCATACATCCGAGTAGGCGTGACCCAGATATTATGTGATATACCCCAACAACAGTTAACAATACTACGTTCTCACATGAATAAATTTAAACTTTTGGCACAATACAGATTTGTTACGTTCCTGCGTTTGTGTGTGTGTGTGTGTGTACGTGTGTGTGTTCGTCCGCAATTATCATGTGCGCTAAGTTACATCATTCTGTTAGCATACCACTATAGCCACGAGCGCAGTAGAGGCTACTGGAAGTTTGCAGGCTCAATAGGCCAAGGTACGTCAAGCTAGATTAGTTTTGTGTTGGCGAGACAGTGAAAGAGTGGTAGGTAACGAATAAATAAAGTAAATTTTCCCAAACTATCTGAAATTGGAGCTGCACTTGTATCATTTGTATGGATATGGGGTTACAACTAGTGGCTAAGCCACACTGCTGTGCATAGCAAATAAGGCAGTCCTACATGTAGCTATTGATAGTAGCGCGACAATTATGATACCAGCTGGCTGCACCCTGTAGCAAGTGCTTTTTAAGTGTTCAGGCCCGGGGGCATGGTCAGACATCACCTGGCATTTGGTGGGCGTTAGCCCAGGGGGGAGGGGGGGGGGGGGGCATGTCCCGCCAGAAAATTTTTAAAATTTAGGTGCTCTGAGGTACTCTCTGAGGCCTTCTGAGGCATCTTTTCCACGCATGCATACAGTGCAACAATGTCAGGCTTGTTCAAAATAAGATTAGTATTAATTTTCATATCTAAAAACCATCATCCAATGAAGGTTATACTCAGCAAAAAGGTCAGGCCAACCCAAATGTAGCTATGGAACAGATCAGCTCGTAGTAGTTAGCTTGTCAAAAGTCAAAACAGAAGTATCATTGTTACCTACCACTGTTTTGGTCGTCTAGGCAACATGAAACTAAGTTAGCTTGATGTACCTTGGTCTAATGGACCTGCAAACTTCACTGCGCTAGTGGCACAGTGACGTAATGACGTAATATTATATCATTAAATGATTATTCATTAATTAATACTTCTACGCATGTGCAATTTTGAATACTATCGCAAAAACACTAGCAAAAACTCAAGACCAGACCAGCCAGACCACTTGCTACGGCCATGGCCTGTACCATGGGTTTGTAGTGTGCATACGTTTGTACCCTTTATGTAGTTTTATGAACTTGTGTGCTTCTTGAGCTGAATCAGACACTGTCTGTAGTAACCTGATGTTATATAATACTCATGCGATTGTGCATGCGTGTGTGCATGACCTTGTTGCTTGTTATAACCTGTTCTGTGAGCTAATTGAAGAATCCATTTATTGTGAATCCACTAGCTAGCTGTGTAACATCTAAGTTACTACAAATTGGCGACGAAGAAGGGGATCATGTAGACTCAAACGATGGTATTGGGCAACTGACAGAATTTGAACCTGGGAGCGACTCAGTAACGGCCTATGTGAAAAGAGTCAAACTATTTCTGTGGGTAAATGAGATCTCCGAGGCCAAACAGGTGCCTGTATTCCCTAGTGCCATTAGAACAAAGGCTTATGCCTTGTTGCGGAACTTCCTCACGGCAGCAGCACTGAGATGAACAGGAGTTAGTAGCCACTTGTCATTGCAGAGTGTTTCCAATTCCGCTCAGGTCTCAGGTGAGTCTGTAACACAGTTTACTGTAGAACGACTGGTGATGCACTGTAAATTAGGGACTGACCTTGATGAGGCACTCAGAGATTGCCTTGTTTGCAGATTGAGCTGCACAGAAGCAGTTATTGACTGAAATGGACCTCACCAGGGGAAGCCAGATCAACCATAGCCTTGTCCCCAGGCCACACGTTGGCTAGATCAACCAGTGCCCATTCAGGGGTGTGAAGTAACACAACTGTGGCAAGCAGGTATGGAGCGTTATCAGCTTCAGTATTCCTGGTGTTTTTGCCGGGGCAACATGCCACGGCAAAATGGCTCGGCACACACTGCTGCGCCAGTAAGGCCCCATCCAAAGGAAGCCACACCCACAAAATTGGCTGATGGGTGGGGCTCCAAGGGTGGAACCAAGACGCTTTACCGAGCCGTTTTGTCCCGGCACAGTTACTGCGGCGGGACATTTTGCCGGGACACTTTGTCCCGGAATATTTGCCTAGCCGGGATATTTTGCCACGCCTGTTTTGTACACCATAGCCGAGCCACTAACCAGCACCTAGTTGTCACACATGCGCAGAAACTCACAATGCCTCATGCTCACAGCCTAGAGTAATAAAAGCGGACTGAAGGCTGTCTACTCGCAGTAGCTAGCGGTTTCGGATCAAGTGTTTACCCGAGCGCCACACTGAAGCATGTATAGCTATTGCTATTGTATTGTAACATTATATAATTATTTCATCGTTGCATTTATTACAGCTGACTTCAATACATAAACCCACCTCAGAATAATCTCGCACTAGCGTAAGAATATTCATTTGTAGTAACAGCCCCTTCCACGTGCATTGCCTCAAGCCCTCGCATTATTGTTTGGTAATAGATGCTATCAATCATACTTTCAAATCTTCGAGCGTTCCTAACTGCTGTCTCCATTCTAACAGTGTAGCTAAGCCCCAAGAAGGCTGTCATCTTGAAGGCGATGTTGTAGTTCTGATACTGTATACATGATATTCTACTAATTAAGGACTACTCCAGCATCCAATCTCTCGTGCGCTTCTTTTTCCTCTCCTGGCTGCCATGTTTCTCTTGAAAATCACATGCCAAGGCGAGATGGCTCAGCTGGACACACCTGCACAGGCCCGGCAAAATGTCTCGGCTAGGCCAAATGTTCCGGGACAAAGTGGCCCGGCAAAATGTCCCGCCTCAGTAAATGTGCCGGAACAAAGCGGCTCGGCAAAACGCCTTGCCTCCACCATTGGCCCCACCCATCAGCCAATTTTGTAGGTGTGGCTTCCTTTAGACCGAGCCTTCCTGGTGCGGCAATGTGTGCCGAGCCACTTTGCCACGGCAGGTTGCCCCGCCGAAAACACCGGGAATACTGAAGCTGATAATGCTCCATAAGCAGGGCCATATAAGGACAATGTGCAGGAAACCTAAGAAGCCGGCCACACTCTGGGGGAAACAGACAAGAAAGACACCAGGGCACCAGATTAGGATAGCACAGGAGGGAATTTTGGACTCCAATGAGCACTCCCACATCCTGCATGTGATCAGGGCCCAGTCAGGCCAAGTAGACTTAAAGTTGAATGGAAAGCCACTCTGTGTGGAGGTTGACATTGGAGCTGCCGTGCTACTAGTCCAGAGGCCAAACTAAGGCTTAAAAATTACTTGGACAAACCATCGAGTACATTCAATTTTTGGTCAGCCGTTTTAAGGTTTTTCTCTGCCATACTACTACTATTATGGAGTACGGTACACTACAAAAAAACTTAGTATTACTGAACCTTCAGGGTAACTTAGTTAGCCTGAAGTTGTTTCCTGAATAAAACTAAATTTTGAGTTCAAGAAACTTCAGGATAAGTGCAGTTAGTTTTGTTTTGTGCCTTACAACCACCAGAAACTGTACAGAAACTTCACATAACAACTAAAAGGGAAACCATGCACAATTTATGTGCAACTTGCATGCTAACAATGTGCTGTAATTATTATGGCTTCTGTTACCTAATTATGGTACCAATGGAATGATAATAAGTCATGAATAAATATGATTTTTAACACAAACAAATGTGAACTCAATACCTAGAGTAGTCAAACTCAGTTACATTAATCACTATTCTACTAATTATACCACTAAGAGTGCTCTCACTAGTTAGAAGTTCTTCATCAAAACTGTTCTCACAAGTCAGTGGCTCTTGGATACTTGGCGGCGTGTATATTAACGTGTGGTTGTGAAGTAGCGTGTCCAACAGATTAGTGTGGTGTTTCCAGAGATGGAACACTTGTACTGGATCCGGACACAGTGGCCCAAGATGGCAAATTTTTTGGCAGATTCCGTAATGATGGGTTACCATCTCGTCATGTCTCTTGCAGTTTATGTTGAGTCTTTTGTCGTGTCAGTTCCTCCCTAATGTTGTTATAAATGTGTCTAAAGATTTACTATGCCAAGTCAATTAATGGGTAACAAATCCACCATCGTCATCGTCAGTCTCTTCGTCAGTCATGTAATGCGGTGATAATTGTCCCCATAACTTTCTTTCATTCTCGCCACGAAGCTGTTTACTCCTTTGTTCAAATAGCTGCATAGAGAATAATGCAGCAATAATTAATTTTGGTGTAAAAAGTTATCATATTCAGACAAACCTTACTCCTTCTAGCACTGATAAAGCGCACAAAAGTGACTGGTTTTTGGTGGCCTACTACAGCTCTCAGGCTAGTAGAGTTTGTGCACCCTCCATAGAAATAGAGATATGAGTGCTATTAATGTACGGCACGATCGAGCGATGTGCATGTGAGTTTTGAGCATCTCTCCACTCTCCCGTAGCAGCCATGGCTGATCCTTGAAAACATGTTGCAGATAGAAACAGTAATCTCTCCTGTGCTAAAACTATATACATGATAGACCTATCCAGATCTCTGATGCGTCATGTGCTACACGTTCGAAGATGGCATCCATGTACATGTAACTGCCAGAGATGCCATTTGAACACGCACCTTGTAGTGGCCCCATAAAGCCCAAATAAATTGTATATAGTTTTATTTTGGTCATAACTCCTTACAGAAACTGAAAGTAGAGGAGCTTCACACATGTTCTCTTAATTTTTACCCAAGTTATAAATTTCGATCTTCTCTGACCCTTCCTTCATACCAGATTTATTTAATTATTATTTATAAGCGAGGGTAATCGCACTGCCAAGTGTAAAGTCGAGTAGAAATGGATGTATTTGAATCACGACTTGAGCGGGGTGAGACGGTTACGCCTTTCGCAAACATGACAATCGACCTGGAACCATGCATGACAATGCTGCTGGAGAAGCTACAAAAAAGCGACTGCTCTTTGGAAGATTGCTGTCTATGTCTGCAGCAAATTTTCAGGGATCAGCCATGGCTGCTATGGGTGAGTGGAGTGACGAGGTTGGCTGCTCGAAACTCACAAGCGTATTGTTTGAAAGTGCCGTCCGTTATTAGCCCTCATATCTCCACTTACACAGAGGCTACATGAACTCTACTAACCTGGGAGCTATAGTAAGCCTTCCTTAGTAAAAGTATGTGGTAAACTTGTTCAGATCTCTGATCTTTGTGCGCTCTAAGTTTGAAGACGGTATCTATGTAACTACCAGAGATGCCATTTTGAACACATACTTTGTAGGGGCCTCATAAAGAGACATATAAAATGTATATAGTTTTGTTTTGGCCATAACCCCTCATAGAAACTGAAAGTAGAGGAGCTTCACATACGTTTTCATATTTTCATACGTTTTCATTTTTTTTCTCCAAGGATCACAATGGTATAAATTTTGATCTTCTGTGACCCCTCCTTCATACCAAACATTAATTACACCCCCTTAATTCTTTACACTTGGCAGTGTATTTAAATATGCTTCATGTATTACTGATAAAGCCCTCAAAGGCCTGGTCTAGCTATAGTCTATAGCATACTAGTAGAAGATGTAATATGTTCTACCATTGGTCACATGCCACCTGTGAAAAGTAAAGTGTCAGACCTTGTGCAAAGTACACTTCTGATAGTGTGTTAAATATTCTCAATGGCTTCTTTGATACATAGTAATTTACATTAGCTGGCTAGCAATTACTGACCAGTTGCAATTAGTCTTCTATAATGGTTGGCAATTGAAACTAAATTGGCTGATAAATGAAGCTAAATTACTAAATTTTATCTTAGTTTAAAGGGGCAGTAGTTTTTTTAAGAATACCGTATTGTTTACCACTAGCTCTTGATTGTGTTTACAGTGAGGAGCTATGGCTTCAGGAAAAAGTACTCGTGAGTATCTCACCATCCGAAGAAACTTGTCACTAATTGTTGATGGTCTGGTAGCTACCGTTGACCCAGCCAGACTTGCTCTGAAGTTACATGAGGCTAACCTGATAACCTGGGATGCTGTTGATCGTGCGTGTGTGCAGGGTATCCTTACATCTGCACAGAGGATTCAACCCCTTATAATGGCCACTGAGGCACAGATACAGCTGGATGCATCCAAGTTCCAAGTGTTGATCGCCGTACTTGAAGCCATCAACACACACCTGGCTGAGAATCTTCAACATTTCTATGGTAAATTTTATTTAGTGTTACTATTTGTATCATTTACTGATTAGCTGTGTAGAAGGTAACTCTTACTGAGTAACATCAAGTAGTAAGCAAATTTGATGTACCTATTATGTGATTATTTCTCCTCTATAGCCTCAGATCTGGAACTGAACGTTGTGGATAGCATTACTGATGTCGATAATTGGGAACTGCTTGCTTTCCAGCTTGATTTTGACCCTGTCAAGTTGCAGGAGTTGCAAACAAGCAATCGAAACCCAGATCACTGCAAGAAGGAAATGTTAACTCTCTGGGCGAAAAATGATGAGCGTGCCTGTTGGGAGAAGTTAGTCGAGGCTCTCAATCAAATGCAGCAGCATAGTGCTGTAAAAAGAATCAGAGAAGAGTTTATGCCTGCTCGGGGTAAACAAGGTACGTAGGGCCTGTAGTGATGGGTGTTTATAATGTAATCATCCCAACATAGAAATACAGCTCCGATTATTGGCCTAACTGATGATCTAATTAAATGGATAGCACACCAGTTTGTACTATATAGTAATTCAAATATGTAGAGATGGCCAATTTGTTTGTGTGCCTTTTCACGACCTCTTACAGTACAAATCTAGCCAGTACACTGGAGTATGATTTACAGCTTTCAGCATTGTGATTCAATCATCAAAATATTGAGATTTTTCTCTCCTAGAGGTCCTAAGTTGTCCAGGTATTAATGTATCGAGCGTAATCACACTGCAAAGTGTAAAGTATAGCGGGTGAGTAGAGATGTGGATGTATTGAATCACGACCTGGGTGGGGCGAGATGAGTCAACTAACCAGGAGCCATGCATAACAATGCTGCTAGAGAAGCTAAAAAAAACAGTGAGTGGTCTTTGGATGATTGTTGTCTCTATCTGAAGCATATTTTCAAGGATCAGCCTTGACTAGAATGGAGAGATGAGCCGTGTTGCTCAAAATTGACATTAGCACTGCTGGATCATGCTGACGTTTGATAGCACTTGTATGTCTAGTTATACAGAGGCTACACAAACTCTAGTAGCCTGAAAGCTGTAGTGGGCCTTCCATGGTAAAATGATGTGATAGACTTGTCCAGAGCTCTGACTTGTCGTGTGCCACAAATTTGAAGACATTCTTGTAACTACCAGAGATACCATTTTGAACACGTGCTTTGTAGGTGCCCCTTAAAGACCCATATAAAACATTTGTTTTGGTCATAACCCCTTGCAGAAAGTTAAAGTAGAGGAGCTTCATATATATTTTCTTCGTTTTCACATAAGGACCATAATGGTACATATTTTGCTTTATTACCCCTCCTTCATACCAAACATTATATACAACTATTGCAAGCATAACCACTTTGCAAGTGTAAGTACATCGTGTGAGCAGAGGTGTAAGTATAGTGGACGAATAGAGATGCGGATGTATTAAATTACAACCTGGGATAGACGAGATGGGTCATGATCCAGCCCATCACAAAAATAACAACTAACTCGGAACCACTGGAGAAAGCTACCAAAAAAAATGGTCTTTGGCAGATTGTTGTCTCCATCTGCAACATATTTTCAAAGATCAGCTACGGCTGCTACAGGAGAGGAGGGAGACGAGCTGTGCTGCTTGAAACTCATATTCACATCACTCGATTGTGCTGTCCGTCTCTACTTATACAGAGGGTTCAAAAACTCTATTAACCTGGGAGCTGTAGTAAGCCTTTCATGGTAAAACTGTATGGTAGACTTGACCAGATCTCTGACTCTTCATGTGCCGCAAGTTCGAAGACGGCATTCATGTAACTACCAGAGATGCCATTTTGAACATGTGGTTTGTAGGGGCCCCATAAAGACCCATATAAATTGCATATAGTTATATTTTGGCCATAATTCTTTACAGAAATTAAAGGTAGAGATGCTTAAGATACGTTTGGTCAGTTTTCACCCAAGGATCACATGATATAAGTGCTGATCCTCTCTGACCCCTTCTCCATACCAAAATATTACACCCCCTCATCTTCAGTGTATTTACACCCCCCCCCCCCCTCCCTCTCCCCTGCGACATCTGCAGTGTACAAATAATGTTGGGTATGAAGGAGGGGTCACAGTGGAATGAACGTACAATGTAATCCTTGGGTGAAACCTAAGAAAATGTAAGTAAAGTTACTCTATTTTCAGTTTCTGTGAGATATGACCGAAACAAAACATTAAACAATTCATATGGGTCCTTATGGGTCCCCAATAAAGCATGTGTTCAAAATGGCATCTCTGGCAGTTACATGGATGCCGTCTTCAAATACGTGGTGCACAAGAGTCTGAATAGATTTTGTGTAGCCTTCGTATGAGTAGAGATACGATTGCTAGAAATGGACGGTACAATTGAGCGATGCAAAGTGAGTTTCAGCATAGCCTTCTCTTAGCCCTCCCATAGCGTAGTACCTCCAGGAGTGTTAATTGCTATATTCATTGTGGTGGGTTAGTTGTTATTCTCTGTTGAATGCAACTGCAGTATATAATTTGAGTAGTACGTAGGTAAAATTATGCATAATTGAGGGTAATCGCACTGCCAAGTGTAAAGTATAGCAGCCAAGTTGAAACAGATGTGATTGAATCACAACTTGGACGGGGCCAGATGGGTTGCCAGCCTGTCGCAAGCATAACAACTAAACCATGTCGCTATCTGTGACATATTTTCAGGGATTAGCCATGGCTGCTACAGATGGATGGAGAGACGAGCTGGGCTGCTCGAAACTCACAAGCGCATTGCTTGATTGTGCCGTCCGTTAATAGCCCTCATATCTCCACTTACATAGAGGCTACACAAACTTTACTAGCCTGAGAGCTGTAGTAGGCCTTCTTTGGTAAAACGGTGTGGAAGAATGGTCTAGATCTCTGACTCATCATCTGCCACAAGTTTGAAGACGATATCCATGTACGTAACTGCCAGGGACGCCATTTTGAACACGAGTGAAAATAGAGAAGCCTGGCATTTATTTTTGTAGTGTTCACCCAAGGATTACCAAACATTACTATTTTATTACATTACGCCCCCTTCTTATCTTTACACTTGGCAGTGTATATGGTAATCAGTTTATTATTTTGTTGAAATACAGTGCAATACTGATCTTGTGCTCTATCATACATTATCTCATAGAGCTGACTGAGAAGAAAAGCCTACAAGAAACGAAATTATCAGCCATGTCGCAAATTCCAACCCCTGCAATGCAGCGGTATGGAGAATATCTTCGAAGAGTGTACGCTCGTCAAGTGCTTCCCTGTGAGAATAAGTACAAGCCAAAATCAACCCAAAAGTACATCAATTTGACAATGATTTCCAAATACAAAGAGAGTAGAGCAGAACTAGATGCTTTTACAAAAGCAACTATCATTGGTAACATAGATGATGTCATTGAAACAAAAATAGCAATCACACTGCAAGATATTGGCCAATTGGAAGATGGTTCATCTGCCCAGTGCATACTTGTCCAAGGAGGTCCAGGAGTAGGAAAAACTACCCTTGCATGGGAAATATGCCACCAGTGGGGGAAAGGAAGCCTTCTTCAGCACTATTCACTAGTAATACTTCTAAAAATGCGTGATCAATGCGTGCGAGAAGCAAAAACACTTTCGGATCTTTTCAGATATCCGGATCCCGAACTGCAAGCCACACTTTACAAAGACATTGTACAAAACAATGGTAACTCAGTCCTCATGCTTCTTGAAGGTTATGATGAACTTCCCCCTGAAGTTCAGGTAAAATCTCCACTTGCTGACCTCATAGAAGGCAAGGTGCTACCAGAGGCTACAATTCTAATTACCACCCGAACTTCTTCGAGTGATGTTGTTTTTGAAAAATGCAAGGCCACAAAATTTCAACATATAGAAGTGGTTGGTTTTACCAAAGAGCAGATAGATAGCTATATCAATGATGTACTTTCTGATCAAGAAGTTCTCCGTGATTTCAGATACTACCTCGAGAAATTTCCCCACATTCATGGATTAATGCATGTCCCTCTCAACTGTGGCATTGTTTTAGATGTGTACACGTCAAGGAGTAGCAACGATAAACCTCCCAAGACACAAACTGAACTATACACTGCCCTAACAAAGACACTGCTCTGTCGTTATCTCAGCTCTCATCAAGTGCATGGAACGCAGAAGTTGCGTATATCCAACTTTTCTGATCTGCCTGCTGATACCTCTGCTACCTTTATTGAGCTCTGTAAGATAGCTTATCAAGGAATAGTTTCCAATCAGCAAATATTCTCAAACATGCCTACCAACCAGGAGACCTTAGGTCTCATGCAAGCTGTGCCTGAGCTATATGGGTCAGAAGAATCAAGTGCTACGTCACACAACTTTTTGCATTTAACCCTACAAGAGTTTCTTTCAGCTGTGCACATTAGCTCCTTCTCACAACAAATGCTAGTGAAGACCTTGGAAAGCTTTTTTGGAAAGAAACATCTAGTAATTGTCTTACGGTTTCTTGCTGGGCTAACAAAGCTAGAACCACAGCAAACAGGTAACCCATCTGTTATCGGCAAGGCTAGTTCCTTCTTTCGAAAATCTCCAGTACGTTATGTTAAATCATTGCAGCAAGACGCGATGGGGTTTATTGAAACATTGCATTGGCTTTTCGAGGCCCAGGAAAAAGAACTTCTACTGCAAGTTCTTGGGCGCCGTCCTCAGGATCGTAACCTGTCATCCCAAACCCTCAGTCCGTTCGATTGCTATGCACTGGGGTATTGTATTGCAAACAGTGAGTGTAACTGGACTCTAAACCTCAGATCCACTACTATTGATGAAGAAGGCATGACAATGATGGCTGATAATTGCAATGGAAGATTTCGTAATGTTGCAGTTCTCGACCTCATTCGCAATGGCATTGCTACAAAAGGCGCAGCTGCTTTGTGTAAGTATTTGACAATCTAAATTAAATGGTTTATTATGACTCCTTCATCTCTTTCTCAATTTTTAGTAGTCTAGCTAGAGGATAATGATACCTCCCCAGGCACAACCTAATTAAGTTAGTGGTTGCTTTTCCACAATACAGACAGCTTAACGTACGATATATAACTTTTCATGGAGAAAGGTATAAAGTTCATTGGCTCCACTCAGGAGCTAGATCGACTCGGATACGAACGGCAACATTGCATGATCTTTTCATTTGTCATGTGGCAATTCACATGATCCACGCATTACATAATAATATTTAATTGCAGAATGTAACAACATTACATCTCTTCCTTCCTTTCTTAAATAATTAATCAATAGATACTTAATAATTATTAAACATAGTCATGCAAAATAATAAACAATGCAACTGTTCAATATCCAGTTCATATTATTAACTAAGTCAGCCTCACTGTCCGTATACATTTTGTCCATATCGTCTAGTTGATCTCCGATCTTGTCTCGATACCTCTGTGTATCTGATACATCATTTTGTGGAACGTATATCCGTATCATCAGCATCATCTTCAGATGAGGTATCTGATTCCTCCATAGGGGAACTAATCTTCTTGAAGTGAGAGACATTATGAGAAACATACTTACCATTAAATTTCGAGATGCAGTTGTCATCGTTCCTTTACGTCTTACAACACGAAATGGTGGCGGATCAAATTTTTGCTTTCTCTGACAGATTAACACTATATCTCCAATCTGAAACTCTTGCTGTTGATCTCTTGTCCGCATGTTGCTTCATTTGTTTTTTGGCTTGCTTGTCATTCCTTTAAACAGCTAAATCAACATCAGAATTTCTTTTCAAGAGGTTAGATTGATTTTCGCTGCCATTACTACAAAATATGTGCTTGTTTTTATCCTCATTGCCAGCTCATTGGCTCCACTCATGAGCTAGATCAACTTGAATACAAATGGCAACATTTCATGATCTTTTCATTTGACATGAGGCAAATCACATCATCCACACATTACTTAATAATATGTAACAGAAGAAAATGTGTACATAATTATCGTGTCGTTCAATAATTGCTTATGCTGTAGGCCATTGGCTGTAGTACTGCTCCTACGTGTAACGAATTACTATGAGTGCTTGTGATCCAAAACTTGGTAGATTCCCTTATACTATCTTGATATACAGATTAATGGATACTGCAGGTGCAGGTTTTAATTTTTGTTTGCAGTAGAAGATACTGGCTTCTCTAAAGGTCCATTTCCTGGCTAATGACAAGAATGTCATATGCCCATTCAGTATTCGTGTTACTGCAGTAAACGCTTTGATATTGCCTTTAATGCAGCCATTATATTGCCAGAGCTTGAAGGCTGTTCAGCAGATTTTGCTTGCAAGGAGTATTTCTGCAGGTTTAGGCCCCACGACCAGTCTATTTCCAGCAATCAAGCTACATAGTAGTTGAATCCTCATGCAATATTTCACTGGGGATAGGCTAGCCTTGTTCCTAGGCCACACTCCCCCCCCCCCCCCTTCACAAAAGAGTGGTCTGGTATCCACTGTTGTATCCACTGTTGTGCAGAATCTTGTGAAATTGTGAACTACCATGTTATATCCGTGTATAATGATGTCATATTTGGTTACGAATCTGTTAACGTTTATACGTGTCACGAAAGTGTAAAATGAAGACAGCAGGCTTTATGGCCTGCTGTGATGGTTTTTCACCAAGTATATGCCTAGAAAGTGATTGGCAGTTTGAAGCTTCGATCTCGTTGCCACAGAAAAGCCTAGAAGGCCACATCTGCAATTGAAAATCGAGCAGCTCGCAGTTACGGCCAGGAGAGAGGCGCTTCTGAATTTTTACGGTAGGATAGCGACCATAATTGCAGCAGATAGATCTTACAGGTTCCTTTACTATGCTTGACTGCTTTGAAAGCCATTTCAGTAGCAGAAAGTCTATTTTTTTTAGTTCTTCCGCTTTTATTCGTATACTGTCTCCATACTACTCCTGCCACGTGACTAAAACTGTTCACCGATACATTTACTGACCCTGTTCCGTATAGTCTCGCAATTATCTCGCGCATGCATGAATGGTGGATACTAGGCCACTCTTTTGTGGAGGGTGTGGCCTGGGAATGAGGCTAGGAATAGGCCTTCAGGGAAGTGTGCTTTCTTACAAACCTGAGGTTAGCTTTGACTGCCATGAGCAATATCTGGTGTAGCGTAGTCTGGGCGACAAGGCAAGGGTTTGCCAGCGAGTTGTCGGAAAGAGATCGTTAAAGACAATTTGAACTACTTGAGAGTTCTCTCAGTCAAATCAATGGAATGATTAATGCAGAATCTGGTGCTCCTTAAATACTCACAGAAAAAGGATGCCAATTAATCCAAATAAAATATGTTGCAATAGTCTAGGGAAATGATCTACTGAAAACTGAACATTAAGCAATATCCTCAATAATCCAAACCTGTACAGGAAATGAAAGTAACCAACTGAAAAAGGTGAAAGAGGTGTGAAAATGACATAGCAAACGTTCTAAACAAGTCCCCTGAAATCAGGGCAAGCTCTTCCTGTACATAACTCAACTAAATAGGAACAACTTAACCAAATAACCAAATACAGTAACACACAGAGGAACACCAGGCAATATATTATGCAATATAGGATATGACGTAAGTAGGTTACTAACACGACATCCTACCTACCACTAATGCAATTACTAGAGTTGTTATTACTGTAATTACGTGGTATCTGGGCTTAACAAAGTCCTCCCCCTTCCATTTGGGGTGGAGTTTCCAGCACACACACTGTCCTCAGGACTGTGAGTGGTTTGGATCCAGTCAGTGGTAGTACTTACCAAATCCTAAGTATCACTTCATGTCTTTCAGTTGGCCATGTAAACATCCCGATCAAAACCAAATGAGGCTGGGTCTGATAGGATTTGAACCCCAGCTCATCCCAGCATGACTCAAGCTGGCTAGCTAACCATAGATAGATAGTTTATAGCCTATGTAGTTTATATGGAATCTGGCCAATTGTGACTGCTAGATTTTGTACAGCATTTCTAACAAATATCTTTAGATGAGCAGAATTCCTTTGACATAGTGCTGTGATACAGTCTAGATTGTAATTGGCTATCAGTATGTCATTCTCTATATTTAGCGTCAGCTTTGAGAGGTAACATGGTGCTAACTGAGCTCAGACTTGGATTGTGTGGCATTGGAAATGAAGGGACAACTAGCCTCACGGAGACTTTGAGGAACATACCTACACTGAGGGTGTTGGACCTCTCTGGAAATGCAGTTCCTTCGACTGCCATAAAAGATTTATGTAAGTCCTATGTACCCAATTGCAGTTATGGTGGTATAGGCAGGAACAATCAAGATTGTGAAACAAGTCATTACAGTAAGTACAGTCAACAAGCTGACTGTATACTGTAAGTACTGTGGGCGGGCAGAGATGCGAATATACCGCAAACTCGGGAGTATAATGACCGGTCACTCTATTCACAAAGTTTGCATTTTAGCTGCTGCGATTGCATGGCTAATTGTATTCGTTAATTACGATGGAGTTAAAAATAATGTTGTAGACTACAATATAGTACTAATACATGCTTGAGTGAGCCTACTCACCGGCCGGGACTAAGTACAGGGTCATAGTCAGTGGTCTGGTTGGGGCTAGCTCATGGAGTGCGAAACTAATGCTATACATGTAGGTGGGGCTCAAACTAATGACTCGGTAGGTGGAGTGTAGGGCGGAGCTAAGACGAAGAGCAATGCAAGCACATTGGAGCACTGTTGCTTGGTATCTTCTCGCCGAAAACAGCCAGTACAGGACGAAATGGACGCTGGAGCTATCTGAGAAATAGTTGGAATGACGGTTAGCAGCTGTTAAACCGCAGCTGTCTCCTGGTCTTTCATTAGTCAGTTACGAATACATGTACTGGCTAAACATTTCTAGCTATACTATTGACAGAACTATCTATTACTGTTGCTACTGACTCATATTATACTGACAGTGCTGATGTTTTTATAAAAATGCAGTGCATTGCTGCAGAACTGCGTTACTAAGCCCATGGTACAAGTCGGTTGTATGCCTTGGGGTCAGTAGCTACGCGATTTATACACCTCATGCCTTTGGTACTCGGTGTATAAATCAAGTAGCTCTATATACCTCCCCCTCATTGTATAACCTATACTTATTGCAGTAATTTACTTAGTTGCCTGATGGGTAAAAAAATTCATAGGGTAAATCTATTTCAATTGCAATACTATTCAAGAAACTATAGTATTAGTTTTGATAGGTGACTATATTCATAGGCTTAATGTATCACCGTATTCCCGAGTTTATGGTAATGAATCACGACCTGGGTGTGGTCAGATGAGATATTTTTGCAAAGCCTCTCACACGAGTAACAACTAGCTCTGAACCATGCATAGCAATGCTGCTGGAGAAGCTACGAAAAGTGACTGGACTTTGGGAGAGTGATATCTCTATCTACAACATATTTCAAAGACCAGCCATGGCTGCTATGAGAGATGGGCTGTGCTTCTTGAAACTCACATTCGCCTCGCTGGATCATGTCTTCTGTTTCTAGCGCTCTTGTCTCACCTTGGTAAACTATGTGATAGACTTGTCCAGATCTCTGGCTCATTGTGTGCCACAAGGTCAAAGACAGCAACCATATAACTACCAAAGATGGCATTTTGAACACGTGCCTTGAAGGGGCCCCATGAAGACCCATAGAAATTACGTATAGTTTTATTTTGGCTTACAGAAACTAAAAGTAGAGAAGAGTTTTCTTAGCTTTCAGCCAATGATCACAATGGTTGATCCTTCCTTCACACCAGTTTTATTATTTATATATGCCCCCTTGCTACTCAGCATTACAGGTACATAATATCTCATACCTACTGCAGGAAAAAATATATATACCCTGATTGCTTACATGGGGTGGGTGAAAAAAACCAAACAATTTATGGCTTTTTATGGGTCCCCCTACAAGGCACGTATTCAAAATGGTATTTCTGGCAGTTACATGGATGCCATCTTTGACTTACCACACAAAGACTGCCCATTTTGTTTAGCTGTTATCTCGGTGCAGGTGCTCATTGAAATAGTATATACATGTAGTGGCGATCAAACCAAGGCTCTCAGCTTGACAATGCAAGGTCTCTACCACTAGGCTACTGGAATCTCATCTATAGGGCAGCTTTAAAACAGCTGGGTTTGAAAATTGTATTACACCCATTTGGCCATAGCTCCTCACAGAAACGAAAGTGACGATAAATGATTATGTATGCCCCTTTTTCTATAAATCTATACACTTATTAATAATGGTGCATTTAGGTATTTTATTACTGTCCTCCTATAGCCCACATCTTAAGCAACTGTCTCACTGAGCTCAACTTGGGGTACTGTAATATTGAAAGCAGTATGGTATGTGACCTGACCGAGGCACTCCATGAAAACTGCTGTCTACAGAAGCTATGGCTGAGAGGAAACCCTATTGGGGAAGCTGGAGGTATAGCACTCGCTCACGTGCTAGAGCACAATAGCTGTCTACAATCACTTGACCTGACAGGGTGTGTATCAATGGGTGAAGTTTGTGTTCAGAAGCTCATAAGAGCAGTAAATCGGAATGTCTCACTTGAGGTACTTCAGCTACCAGACAAGCTACTCTCGATTGGAACCTCTGTAGAAGGCTATGATAGAATGCAGCACAGAGTTAAATGGACTTCTGACATTTCTACTCAGGAGGTGGTGGAGCTAGCAGATGTTAACCCTTTTACAGGTACTTTAACCATGTTGACATTGCTGCATAACAGCCTATTATCACTGAAGCAGCCATCTCCAGCACACTGTCCCTTCTAATCGCAAGCTAAAGGGTTAAGTCTATATTTCATTTTATTTTTTTGGAAGTAGGTATGTGAAAGCAAAAGTGAGTCACATCATATGGTTTGATCTTTGAATTGGGACACCAACAATTGAGTACAGGACTATATTTATACGGATGATAGCGCAAATCACTGCCATAATGCACTGGCTGAGTTGCACTTTTGGTGCTGAGGCATGCATTTTAATAAAAGGTTATCTATACTGACAGAGTGTAAATCCCATAAACCCTATAAGTGGTAGTCTATCTAGATCAACCCCCTGGCAAGTGGTTTCTAGCTAGTATAAGCCTGTATGTGGCACTTTTGATCCACCCATGCACTGGGATACAAATATTTATATAGCGCTAAAGAAGTCAGAAATTCTAACAAATCTACCTTATCATACCATCAAAGGAAGGCTTGCTGCAATCTTTGCCATAGGATTATAGCATTACCAGGGATAACAACACTGGCACTTGATCAGAAAATGTGAGCATGAATTTTAGGCATTAGAGTAGATATTCTTAACATATGTAGCTATAGGTTTCAGCATTTAGGTATCGTAATAAATATTGTACTTAGTAAGTGATAATTTCCTGCATGATAAGGTTATGTCAATTCATTTCATGTGCATAATATATAATACACCTGCAAGTATTTCTCTTTTTCCTCATCTACTTGCACTAGTGTTATAAACAACTCTGCACACCTAAAGGATTATGTAGTATGAATGAAGCTCAGTTTGACCCTACAAATCATATCACCCTGCCAATTATCTTATTGATTAATATTATGCTGCAGTATGAATGTAGAACCAAAGAATACTAATGCCTGACTGGAATTCTTCCTACAGTGTCTTCTCTGAGGTGGAATAGTGTCCTAACTAAGCTCAAACTAAATGGAGTGGATACGGAAGAAATGGTCAGACTGGCTGGTGTACTCAATGAGATTTCTACCCTCAAGAGTTTTGAATTGTGTGCTTGTATGATTAACTTTCAGTGTGCTCAACACCTAGGTAAGTGTGACAGTGAGTATTTAACATAACAAATCCTTTGGTTGAAACTTCTTAGCTGCAATGGAAAAGTATACTTTTTCTACAACACCGGTATTTTTGTACGTACCGATGGCATGATTGCACTAGCTTGAAGGGTCAAAAGTACTTATCAACTACACTTTGTGGGTATGCATGCATACTAAAATTGCTTTATGTTTTTGCGTTTTTGTGTGTGTGTGTGTGTGTTTGTCCGCAATTATCACGTGCGCTAAGTTACGTCATCCGTTACTATGCCACTATAGCCTCGAGCGCAGTAGAAGCTACTGGAAGCTGGAAATTTGCAGGTTCAATAGGCCAAGATATGTCATGCTAGATTAGTTTTATGTTGCCTAGACGGCGAAAGAGTGGTAGGTAACGATGATAATTCTATTTGCGCAAGTTTTGATCGCTAACTGGAAGTGCACTACGAAATTGCTGTATTAGCACTTTCGCTGGTAGCCGTACATGATGAGACCATAGATACTACTAGGCAAATGCAGGGCGTTGTGGGGCGAGCCTGAGCGAGTGCACAGTATACATGCTTGATGGAGTTATCGCAACGACATGACCTTAGATTGTAATCACTAATGGTCATTAATCCAGATGGCCATACATGGACATATAGAAAAAAACACTGATCACAAATGGGATGAGGGTCCCCAAGACCAATGTCATTTCAGGTGAGGAGCGGCAGGCGAATGATTCTGTGAGTAGGGGACACCTCCGTATGTGCATGGAACTTTTGCATCTTGGCTTGTACAGCACGCTGTTGAATAAGTGGGAGATGCAACTGGCAAAGTGTTTCTTGCACTCGCCGCTCCCTGTGGCTCTCTCTGTCATGTTGTAGTCTAACTTCCCTCTCTTCTGCATTCTCAGCAGCTAGCCTCTCCCTCTGAGAACTACTCATCTGCTGCAGCCTCAGCTCATCTCCATCTTTTCAACACTGTCAGCAGCTAGTCTGTCCCTTATTTGCTGCAGGCTCGCCTCTCTCTCCTCCACAGTCTCAGCAGCTAGTCTCTCTGCTTGACAGCTTTTCATCTGCTACAGCCTGGCCTCTCTCTCTTTGACAGTTCCATCGACTAGATGTTGCCTCCTTTGCTGTAGTATAGCGTCTCGTTTCTCAGCAGCCTGAATGTGATGCCTATCTCTTTGTCTTCTTAACCTTAAATTAGACAGAAATAATATTTCAACAGGGGATCATACTACCAGAATGCTGGTCTTCCTACCAACCTTGCTTCGGGTGTCTCGGAAGCGTGACATTCCCTTTCACGATCTCACTGTCTTCGAAGCCTTCCCTTCTCGCTGCACTGGTAGCTGATTGTTGTACTTGAGATCTCTCCTCTCTTTCTCGAAGCATCTTATGGAACCGGCAGTGACGAAGTGTCCATAGTACGCTTGAAATCTGTGTATAGCTAGCCTTTTTCAGTTTGTACACAATAACGCACGCGATTAACATTGCTTACGTAATACGTATACGCGAAAATAAAATTATGTACGCATTCAGTAAGACATACATACCATACATACATATATATAATTACATGTATACATATATATAGACGTGGGGGTAGAATCTGACTCGCTAGTGTGTGACTACTACTGGAGATAATCTCACGCAAACATGGCCTACTTAGCGGTTGTTGCCTATGGTGTCACCAGCTTCTACATCTTACAGTAGCCTTGCGCTCATAGATTAAATGCCTGAAGGTTCACGTGCGTAGTAGCAGGTTCACGTGCGTAGTAGCAGGCCACTAGCCTCGCGTAGCTTACCTGTTTTCTGTCTTTGGCAACCGCTGCAAGTCAGTGCAACCACTAACCGCTGCAATAACTGTTTCAATGAATCTCTGTGGATGCGTACCGTTTCACATCCACCTACAGTTTATAATATCTATGATGAGACTGTCTAGCCAAGCTGATCCATTCTACAGCTGCATACTTATAAGAGACAGACCTTTTGCTGAGCACAACCTTCAGTTGGATGATGTATATAAAAAACACCCAGCTGGTTTTTAGATGTGAAATATCAGCCTTGTTAAAGAGTCGGGATGGCTGCAAACTCATTTGGAGGGTTGAATAAATCTCTTATTACACGCATTCCCATGCAATACAGCATATTGCACTCGCTGCAACTCCGCCCCGTATCTCCCTCGCTGTAAGACAAAAAAAGTTTGATTTCTGGAATAGTACTGCAGCTACATCTCATTCAAGATGCATCCGTGGTTCATTCTAGTCGTGCAGCACATTACAGAGCTATGCATCTTTCACTTACTGTACTCGTTAAAAATGGGTATTTTTCAGAGCGAGTAAATTTTATTCGTGACTGCACTGTTGCAAAATAGTGTGGAATAAGCAATTTATTACACTCATCATTATGGAATATGGCGAGTTATTTCACTTATAAAACTGTATTTTAACTCGCCTTCTGCTCGTCGAAATACGGTCGCATTACTCGAGAAATAGCTCACCATATTCTACAATGACTTGTGTAATGATGAATGCCACCAGAAGAGATAAAAGATAAAACTTGGAAATCAATGGTGAGCAATTAGCTAATTATTTCTCTTCTGTTTATAGCTACTGCTTTTGGAGGGAGTATTCCCCTGACTGACCTGAAACTATACTATTGCACTGTTGATGAATCTGCAATGGTACGACTACAGGTGGCAATCTCCACATTTTCAACTCTAAGGATCCTCAACCTGACTGGGTTGTCTTTCGGTCCAGATGGAGCTAAGCATCTTTGTAAGCATAGCTATTGACTGGTTATATTGTAACCACTTCTTACATGGTACACTTATTTGCACCAATGCAACAGCAGTATTGATACTCTTTATCAGTCATCATTGTCTTATACAGCCACTGCCTTA
The DNA here is from genome assembly GCA_963921505.1 of Phakellia ventilabrum. Classification (NCBI taxonomy): domain Eukaryota; kingdom Metazoa; phylum Porifera; class Demospongiae; order Axinellida; family Axinellidae; genus Phakellia; species Phakellia ventilabrum. The sequence goes on along the minus strand of OY997386.1, from coordinate 5,444,194 downwards.
GTGGGGAATACAGCATTGACCGATTTACTTCTGCAATACTGTTGTATTGATGGAACAACAATGGCAGAATTACAGGATGTACTCTCTACAATGGCAAATCTCAGAGTTCTGGACTTATGTGGAAACATTCTTGGTTCTGATGGAGCTAGGCATCTGAGTAAGCTTTACTGATCTGTGTTTAGCTAGTTGAAACTTGATAATTATGGTGGATTGCTTTGATAAAGTTTGGCTTGCTAAATACATACAAATTACAGACATGGAGGTTGTTAATATTTGTTCTGTCATCTAAAGCCTTAGTCATTTCTTCTCCAATAGTGGGTTGAATATCTATGTAGATCACTTTTTCCTAACGAGCACTTGACACTCCACTCTCCACTTGAGATGTTGCATGCCCCAATAATGCATTTTTAGATTTTGAGTGTGGTTATAGTTGATTGAATTATTTTAGCAACCACTTAGCAACATACTAATTTTGTAAGTAACATTTTTGGGATTCAATACGATATGGGGGGGGGGGGGAGCGTCAGCAGTCCCTTGATTAGCAAGTTTCATGAGACAAATTATTGTGTGGTGGTGTGTTATGTAATATCTATCACATGTTAAGCGATCTAATTTTGTTATATTAGCAGCAGTATCATGAACCACGAACAGTTCAAATTGGGTACTATAACAGCCAGGGACAATAAAAACACTAATTCACTTGGCCCCCAAAATAACAAAACCACAATTGGATCTGGTACTAATAGGCATGTTTGGTTCCTAGTGTAAGGTATATTAGCAGTGCAATTGAAAAAGAAGGTAGAATCCAAATGGTACAGCAGCCACCTCCTGGTACAGTACAGGGCCAGCGTAGGAGGTCCGGCAGACCCAACAACCGCCAGATCAATATTCTAGCTTTTTTGTTTCATGTAACTACAAATTTGCCGTGACCTTGAATGGCTCGTGACGTTGGTCGAAGTGCGCCAACCACAATCACTGCTGCTTAACACGCATTATACCATAGACCTTATAGCTTCCCTTATAGCTTCTCAGGGGAGCTATATTACCTATGACTATACAGTGACATGCTCTGCCTATTTGCCTTAATGGTACAGTATCCTTAAGTGATCCAATATGTGGGGGAACGCACTATCTGCCAATGTTTCAAAGTGTGACCTTCGGCCATCAATGCTGCAAGAAACTATGAGATCTGCTTCCTGACTGTTGGAAAGGTAGGTCCAAAAAGTTTTCCACGCTGCACGGCATCCATCATGCTGGATCAATCCTAAAACACTTCTGCCGGGCCTGCAGTACAAAACTAAATATCAGGGTGTAAACAAATTGTACATTCAAAGAGGCAGAAGTGAGTAGTTGAGTCAGGAGTTTGGTGTGGCTCATAAACTCCAGTTGAATACTTTGGAAATTACTGCCTTCAGATCCCAAGGAAAGGGTATAGCAAGAACTGTATGATGGGCTATTTGTATACAAGTATATAACTTTGTGCAGCAGCCACTTTAGTGGATAGGAACACCTCAGTTACTACAGTTATAAGAAGCTACCTGAACCACTTTGAAGTAAAGGTTACATAACTAGCCCTTGTTATCTCTTGTACTACAGCCTTTGCACTTAGAGGACATAGCAGTTTGACATGCCTAAAGCTATCGTACTGTGGTATTGATGGCAAAGGAATGGTACACCTGCAGGAAGCAATTTCCACTATTCCCAGTCTGAGGTTCCTGGACCTGTCTATGAACACTCTTGATTCAGAGGGAACCAAACATCTTGGTAAGCACTGAGTATCAGGTATGACTGGAAACATTAGCAACTGTTTTCTAAATTACAAGATCTGAGTCCAACTGCATCCCTGTACTATTTTAACTGGCCCTACACACAGTCATATTATCATATAACCTGAGACCTAACATAACATACACTTGGGTTACTAATGCATACATGGTATTCCATGCAGAGGGCCTCGCAGGAATCGAGTTGCATTACGCTGCTCAGCTGACCGTTCGGCAAGTCTGAGGCTTTGAGAACAGCGGTCATCGCTTTCCTGCTGCTGATTCAGAATCAGCCTTGCCCGCTGCATGCGTAACCTTCCCAATCGCTGCCGCCTCTCTGCAGGGCGACTCCATCATAGTGCATGCTCTTGGCTCTAATGCACGTGCATGAAAGCAGTGTCGTGCCCACAGGAAATATGTTACAATAATTGCATTCCTATAGCTTTACTTACATATATACATACATACATACGCGGGGTCTCCATACAACACGATTAGTTGCCTTGCTTTCCACTCGGCAATTACGTGCATCTTCTTGTCCGCGATCCTCGAAAATTATTTCGTGAAAAGTTTACCGTAGGTCGATCCGCGAAAATTTTGGTCCTCGAAAATTTGTCGCTATACGGTATTCCAGTGTATGCACAGACTTGCAGACCTCCATCATAGCCATAAACACGTACAAGTGATAATTGCATTACATAACCATCACATGATACTTTCAAATTTGCAGAAGTATGAGGTGTAACAGAAAAGTATTGCATGCATACTCGATAGTAAATGAATCTTAGCTCATGGGTAGGCTTTTACATCAACTGTTTCCCTAGATTCAGTAGTCCAGTATCTGACCAGTCATGTTCACTGTTGCTTCAGCCTTTAGTATGTGTGTTAGATGGTTACATCCTTCGAAAAACTGTTATCAAATTTGTTGTGAAGTCCTTCGGACGGACTCGAATTCCAGTGGTGACAGGTACTTGACAGTAATGACCTCAATGTAAGCAGTTTTATTTTTGTGATACTACTAGCTATGAATAAACAGTTTGCATTCCAGGTTTAGGTATACTGAACTTTATTTTGATATCTGAATTATGCCGGTATATCTCAAAGAAATGCTTTGTATAGTGCACTATCATGAAGTAGCTTTTCACACACGATCATGTTGTCTGACGCTTTGAAGACCATCATGTGGAGAAATCTTCCGTACCATGTGAGGTTATGAATAATTAATTAGCACAGTTGAAGGGTTAGCATGCCTGTGAGGTGCTGATGACTCCATAGCAACAATGATGATATAACTGCTTTGATTCTGAGGGCTAATACTGCTGTGTAATAGCTTCTTGTTTTTGTATCACTTCGTATGCAGTAACTGCCATCAGAGCAAGAACTAACCTGACTGACCTACATCTACAGTACTGTGATATCAATGGCCCAGCACTGACGGAGCTGCTGGAAGCAATATCTTCCATCCCAACACTAAGTAACCTGGACCTAACTGGCAATACTCTTGGCATAGATGGTGCTATTAGCATTGGTAAGTATTGATTATTGTTTAATGAGTGTGACCTGGTACAACTACCACCACTGCACCAATATGTGTATGTATTAATTGCTATACAAAACATTTCTGTGTGGAAACACTGTTATTTAGAGAGAAAATGAATGGGAGGAATACATGTAGAAGTTTTTATGCGAGAAAAAGTTAACATCAATGAATGAGGGAGGATATAGTAACAAGTACCACAATAATACTTGTTACGCTACTACGTTGCTAGTTAGAAATGGGAGGGCATGTGCAGCATGGGTGTATTTCACATTCCTTACTTAAATGTAATTGCATAGGTTTATCCTTCGATGTGGCCAGGATGTTTATCTGGCAAAGTACCCGTGGCATTTACTAAGCTGCCTCTGTAAAACTAAATGCCCGCATTAACCCACTATTCAATTAACCCACAAAATTCAGTTTGTAATCGTAGTACAAACAGTGCTATATATCTAGCTGTGTGTTAGTATACAAAAGTAGTTTTTAGGGCATCAGAGGCCATTCAATCTCCGAGAGTTTTTTTCAGTGTTGCTTTGGCTAAGTCTATAGAAAATCTCATTGACTGTAAATGGCCAAGGATGCTTTCAGGACTTGGAACGAGGATTCAAGTGCTTTACAGACTAGGACAGATGTGTTGGCTTCAGAGGCTACACTTTGCGTACAAATTGGGCAAAAAACAACTAAAACTGATGACCATTCATGATTGAGCCACCTGCTGCAATAATATCCTAAGCATGATGTAAAAACTTTACTCAACATGTTCAGTCAGTTTGACACTTTAGATGTGGGATTTTAGTGCAGTAAATGGCTTTGTGTGTTTGGCTGTCTGTCATTCCTCCACTAAAGCCTTCGATGCCTGACCTGTGTGCAATCATTGCTGAAGTCTTGTATGCTATCTTTATATCAGTTTGCAAGCAAACCAGCCTGATAATATTTCTTTAGTAGATACTAGTAGTTCTTTAGGACACACACACAAATTTTGCATTAATTCATTAGCACAACTTTGTATGCTTACCAGCGTCCAAATCACTGATTTGAAAGTCTGTACATCATAACTTCATCCATTTAAAACTACACGTTATCTCATAAGTTTTATTTACCGACTTAACCCTTTACACCCAAACCTAATTCACACCAAGCTTTGGAAATCCCCCCACCGAAATTAAGAATGTCATTGCCTGGACTTGAACCTGGGAAGTTATCACGTGCAAAGGGTTAAATTTGTGCACTCTAACTTCAGGAAGTTGTACTGGTAGAATTGGTATATTTAATTTGAAACCTTTCATATTAGCTGTATGCAGATCTGAAATTATAGTATGACTGACCAACTAAGAATCACATTTGTGCTGGGTAAACTCTAAAGACCATGGACAATGGGCTATCAATATCATGGGTGATTCAGTGATAGAAAAATATTCCTTCAAATTTCAGCTTTACTGCACTAAAAGCATAACTAGCAACCACTGCCAGTTCAATATTTGGAGTCAAGCATGATACATTCACATCTGTGTAACTCTGCAGAGTAGGAATATTTTATTGACATTTTGGCATAAATAATGTCTGGCTAGTCTATATATTTGATTGATTCTCTGTTTATAGGCACTGCTCTCATGAGAAACAATACCCTAACTGACTTAAAGCTGTGGTGCTGTGATATAGATGGTGCAGCAATGGCACAACTACAGCGGGCAATCTCAAGCATTTCCACACTGATGGTCCTGAACCTAGCAGACAACCCTCTTGGTTCAGAAGGAGCCGGCCATCTCGGTAAGCTTGAAATATATTTGCTCGTATTACTCAGCCTATGCTGCTGCACTTCTAAAATATATCAAAAATTAAGCTGCACATCATTATAATACACTGCCAAGGTTTAAAGGCATGACTAAGTCTGTTCGGGGTGTCTGCTGAATATTTACTTTTCATTTTTTACTCCTTTCATAGCTGCTGCCATCAGAATGAGCAAATCCCTCACTGACTTAAACTTGCGGGGTTGTAGTATAAATAGAGCTGGAATGGCATGGCTACAGGAAGCAATCGCAACCATTTCCACTTTGAAAATTCTGGACCTTGGATGCAACCCTATTGGTTTAAATGGAGCCAGGCAGCTTGGTAAGCAATGACTCTTTGCTCAACAGCATCTAACAATTTTCATAAATGTTGTGTAGTTAAGAGTATAGTAAATACATTAAAATGTAATGAGATACACAGGTCCTTAATGACAGGGACCAGCAATAATACGGCAAAGTGTGTCAATACTTGCTGGTCAAGCAGTGTCCATGACACTGGATCTCCCAGTTGATTTGAAACAACCCCATGCAAACAATGTCAAATGATGTTATATACGACTTGTCTACTTATTTTAAAGTGGTTAATGGCTTTGCAAAAATGGCAGGGTCTATGAAGTAAATTTGAAATCGTGGAAATTAAAATGCTGCTTAGCCGCTTCTGTTTGTCCGTCAAAGTTAAGCTGATAGTGAATGCTAACTTTCTACCAGAGCGGGTCAATTCAGTCCCAATGTAATGTAAGGTATGATAAAACAGGCACTTCCCCTTACTTGAGGGTTCTTCCTTTGTAGTTTCGCTCCAGTGCAAATAACAAGCAAAATAAAAGAAACGCTGCCAAATACGTGCCGATGCCAAAAACCTTCGATTATATTTCCACCTAAAAGCTCTTGCTAAGTTTGGTTGATATGTGTAAAGGGGGCGTAGAAATCAAATGATAGACCTATTAACAGCACATGGTCTAACTAGTTAACTAGTATTATTTACAACAAGAAATCTCTTACTGAAAGTTGTGCAGCCTGTCAAAGTCTGACCTAAAATGACAAAGTCGAAAGCAAAGTACAAAGTGATGGGACCGGGCCACCATAATAAGGTGTATAATTATCTCTCAAGGTCACGCTTATCAGAGATCTATGCTCATGACTGTCATAACAGAATCAGAATCTTTCATTTTGGTTGGCATGTGAAGCACACAGTGCTCCTATTCCTTAATTAATTAACTGTCTTGTTACTGCAAATCTGGTCATTTTGTGGGGTTCGAATTTTTGCTATAGCAATTCACTGTGAACCATGAAATTTAAGAGCCTAGGTCTGTATACTATGGCAATGTTTCAGACTCCTCGAGGAGCTTGATAAGTCTTCAGCCGTTCTTTTCTGCTCTCCCTAACTCATTGCCAGTCTGCTGCATCATGTATCGTATAGTACAAAATAGTGTGTGGGTGTAGGGCTTTGAAGTAGACCGCTTCGCACACTCTAAACCAAACCAGCCACAATCTGACGTCAGATGTGTACACTCATGTGATAAAATTGACCAGGTTCCCCTTCTCCTGCATGTGGGAGGGGAACCTGGAGATGAGGCCATTAGGGGCCTATGAAACCTGAAACAAAGAACGTTGCTTCTCATCTGATGGCACCCAGAATGGTCCATTCCACTTTATCAAGTCAGTGTGCGATAAAAAAATAATCTAATTTCTACACTTAAACCACAAAATCAGAAACCATCCCATGAATATTTTTGTTGACCATATATATGAGAAAATCACTAAAATATTACATCTGATGCTAGCTACAGATGTAATATTAGTTTCCATGAATCCATTTGCATTAAAACATACAATCAAGAGATTTATTGTAAGCTATCTTGGCTGACCTTTACATTACAGCTTTCTACAACCCTGATATGGTATACAATTAACTTTCATCCTATGCATAGCTGCTGCCCTTAAAAGAACCAATACCTTGACTGACCTGAAACTGGAACAGTGTGGTATTAAAGAAGAAAGAAAGGTACACATTGGAAAGGAAGTCTCTGCCACCTCCACTGTAGATTTTGCAGGGAACACTCTTGATTCAAAAGAAGTTACTAATCCTGGTAAGCATTGACTGTCAGTATACTTACTATTGTGCATGTAGTTTATAATGTACAAGTTACAAAAAAACATTTTAAAAAATGAAGAAGCATGTAGGGATGGAATCCCAAAAAAGCAGCCAACGAGATAGGATAGGAACGACACCACAATACTTTTACAGATTGCTGTCCTTACATCTTTTGCCGTTTATCCAACCATACCTTGTGGTGCTTGTTACATGGGATGACAGGAGATTAGTCCAGCACAATTATGACATGTACATCCTGTGATATTCCATCCCTACTGCTTCTTCATTTTTACCAGCCGGGCGCGCGTGAAAATATATCTCAGTATTCATGAAAATGCATGGTCAGTAGCTGTAGTGTTTGCATGGGTAAGTTGTGGTACTTTCACTGAACAATAATTGGACCACTCCCATTGAAGATCTGAAAATCACATGACTTGAAATAATTGGTCTTGTTATAGTTGGTACCATAATATGTGGACTTCCTAGAAATCAAGCAGCAGCTAGGACCAAAATTGTCACAGAGGCTTTTGGTATACTTGGTGGCCAAATCAGAGCACTCACTAACTGCATTAGTAAAACCACGCACCCTACCTCACATATGTGATGTGTGGCATACTGAGGAGCCCAGGTTCCCTGTACGTGATTTTACCCATTGTACAAAGCTTGATACTGTAGCCTCAGAACAACCCTAACTCTTTCTCTACCCTTTTAGCAGTGTAACTCATTTTTATGTATGCAGCAGGGCTGTATGTTGCGTAGATAATATTCTTAATGGCTTCTTTGTATACCTTTGCATACAACTACTGGTGAAAGCAGCCATGGTACAGCTACAGGAGGCAATCTCCACCACCCCTTCCCTGAGAATTCTTGATCTGACTAGTGACTCTCTTGATTCAGAGAACACCAGGCACTGTGGTAAGTCATGCAGGCAGCCAGCGCTATATAGCATTGTAAGAATTCTTAACAACTTTAATGAATGTGTTAAAGCAGATTCACCCATAAGTCAATGCATGCAGCAGAAAATTTCTTTTAATCATTTGCTAAATTATGAGCTGAATGCGCACGTTTTTGCTTATGCTTCAAGTTGAGCTCAATGCTTACTATGATAACTTAGGTGGATAAATTTCTAAACCCATACAACTGAATCTTGCCATTTCTACATAAGGTTTAGTTCTGCAGGTCTAAAAGATTCATCAGTGCAATTAAGTAGCTGCATTTTTTTTACTCCAAAGCCTTATTGTACTAGAAGAGTGAAGTCAATACCCAGGAGACAATCATGCTCATAATACAGCCAGTGTCTCTCTATCCAAGTAATGAAATTGAATGTTTCTCTATCATTGAGTAGCAATGGTCCAGCTACAGAAGGCAATCTCTACCACTACAATCCTAAGGGTTCTTGACCTGAGTGGAAATACCCTAAATTCAGAAGGAGCCAGGATACTTGGTAAGCATACCATGCAAGCATATACAGTACCGCTCATGAGTAACTTAACAGCCCTCGCGAGTCGCTCGCATGTCACATGTGAGTACGCACACACGCACGCGCAGTGTACTCGCGAATTGTGATCACACTTGCACTTCGTAACTACACGTGATTTACTAGTTGCAAAAAAAATAACTACTATGGTTAAAGCTTTTTTATAAAATTCCCCTACATATAACTACACTGTTATAATTACTTATGTTGCACTAATCCCAGTGCAGTATCTTTTACGGTCAGTGGACCAAAGTGGCCATTGGGTTTTTGACCAAAAATTTATCCAAAAGGCTACCTTCCTTGCAGATACCAACTGACTATTTAAATTTCACTGTGTGCTCTGACTAGTGGGTTTTCAAATTTGCATGGTTGGGCCAAAGTGGCCAACTGCATGCATTCTGGAATTTCATAGCTAGTGGTCATTTGCAAAAAGCTCTCTTGGACCAAAGTGGCCAACTGCTTTCTGGATTTTCGTAGCAGTCATTTGCAAAAAGCTCTTGTTGGACCAAAGTGGCCAACTGCATTCTGGATTTTCATAGTAATGATTTTGGAAAAAGCTCTCATTGGACCAAAGTAATTTCAGAATGGCTAGTAGCTATATTCCATTCCCGTGAATGCATGTTACAAAACAGATTCCGTTCAGTACTTGGCCTGGGGAAAAATTAGAGCCAGTAAAGCCGTCTTCTAACTCAACCAGCCATTTTTATTTGACCTCTTTTACCTCGTGCTCCAAGCGGAAATTAATTTAGTTATTGACAGTACGCTACGCATGCGCATTACGGTAATTAAAGGGATATATGGCTAGTCATCATGACTTCCAACTTCCGGTTAACTGCTCATGGGCTGGGTAACTTCTCGTGCAGCATGCAGTTGTCTTGTCATCTCCAATCCTCAATTCTGTATCACTATGCCCTATTAATAGGTAGCAGGCGGTCCTTCTGTGGGTCAAATTGGAAGGTGTTTTATCCACCTTTAGACCATATATGAATAATTTATGAGGTAAATCCTTTGAAGTATGCCGGTTAGTAGAGGGTGTTTAAGTAGGTTAATGCCCTCAGTAGTTGCTAAGCAGTATCCAGCACTTTGATGTCTTCGCAGCTCTAGATTGTTTATATAGTCTAAGTAGGATAGACACCTGGCTCTCAGGATTTAACCTACTTAAACACCCTTGGGAACCTTGGAAGTGTTAATTGAGTCGAGGGCGGAGCCCGAGACTCAATTAACACTTCCTCGGTTCCCACGGGTGTTTAAGTAGGTTAAATCCCTCTAGCCAGGTATCTATCCTATACGTAGCATGACCTGCTATATAACACCCCCAGGTCAAGTACTGAACGGAATCTGTTTTGTAACATGCATTCACGGGAATGGAATATAGCTACTAGCCATTCTGAAATCAATTTAGTCCAACGAGAGCTTTTTCCAAAATCATTACTATGAAAATCCAGAAAGCAGTTGGCCACTTTGGTCCAAGAGAGCTTTTTTTTTTGCAAATGACCGCTATGAAAATCCAGAAAGCAGTTGGCCACTTTGGTCCAAGAGAGCTTTTTGCAAATGACCACTAGCTATGAAATTCCAGAATGCAGTTGGCCACTTTGGCCCAACCATGCAAATTTGAAAACCCACTAGTCAGAGCACACAGTGAAATTTAAATAGTCAGTTGGTATCTGCAAGGAAGGTAGCCTTTTGGATGAATTTTTGGTCAAAAACCCAATGGCCACTTTGGTCCACTGACCTTTTACCATGCACAGAATTGTTAGTACATTCCATACTACATGCACTTTTATCATTTTATATGTACCATTAAATTTTCTTTCTTAATAATATAATCTTTGACATTGATGACATATATCCAGCCATTGAGCAGTGGTGGAGGTGTGTGATTGGATTGTGAGTGTGAATGGTTAACTGCATGAGCACATTATATCTGGCAAAAGTACTGTCTTATAAGGTTACATTCTCACAAGAAACTATGAAGTGTCATTAGCATTCCGTAATGGTAGGGTTCTTGAGTTGGAGGCCTAGAAATTCCATGGAAATAAATTTCTGTCAGGATTATTGACATTAGACTTTTTAGGATTCTGATGTGAAATACCCTATTTGCTGTACTACACCAACACAGCTACTTCCCTGAAAGGGAATAAATCCCTGACAGATCTTGCACTCTGTTACTGTGGTATCGATGGAGCGGCAATGGCACAGCTACAGGAGGCAATCTCTAGTATTTCTTCATTGAGAGTTTTGGACCTGACTGGGAACAACCTTGGTTTAGAGGGAGCAAAACACCTAGGTGAGAAAGAATTTGCTTGTGAAGCAGAAATGTGATAATAAATCAAGCAGCCACCACATTCTATCTTACTAGTTTTGATGGTCTTGGCTGGTTGTAAACAGAATCTCATATACATGGCAATATTCACAGAGCCTGTATGTACTGGTAGTGTACAGATGACTGGCACTTTTCCATAGTATTCCATTTAGTGCATGCATAGTGGATACTGGGCACTTTATTCCCATTTTCAAGTATCTAGATAAACAGATACAGCCTAGGTACACATTACAGAACAGATCATTTGCTTGGTTGAAGCAGAAATGTGATAAGTAAATCAAGCAGCCACCACATGCTATCTTAACTAGTTCTTGATGGTACTTGGCTGGTTGTATCAACAGAATCTCATATACACTGCAGCAATATGTAACACAGACTTCTGTATGTACTGTTAGATGTAGCAGCACTTGACTGGCACTCTTTCCATAGGATTCTGGACCTGTCTTAGTGCACTGCATAGTGGATACCTGGGCACTTTATTCCCATTTTCATAGTATCCAGATACAGCAACATCCAGATACGCAGCAGGTACACATTACAGAACAATCATTTGGTTTGGTTGAACTTGCATATCCCAAGTAATAATTTACACCTGCATTTAGCTTTCTTGATTAAGAAGTACTGGCTGGAATACAACTAAGCCCTCATCAAATGAAATTTAATACACTGCAGCCACCATCCTTGTAACAAAGAACACCCTCACTGCTCTAATATTGGAGCAGTGTGGTATTGATGGAGCAGCACTTGCAGAGCTGCAAGAGGCACTCTCTAACATCTTTACCCTAAGGATTCTGGACCTGTCTTGGAACGCACTTGGTTCAGAGGGAACCTGGTACCTTGGTGAGCCATTTGTACTGGTTATAGTACAGGCAGCTGTACAGCAACATAGAGCAAGGCTAGCCTCGTTCCAGACCCATGTGCGCGTATATCTTTAGCGCAGCTGTGGGCCCGATACTTTTTCCAGTATGAAACACACAGAGAGCCTGGGTACGAGGCTAGGCCAAGGCAAAGTCAAGCTCCATAAAAGTTCTTAGCATATTCTCCTGGCACTGCATATGTTCCAATGGTCTGGGAGCACTCTTTACTGCCTAAAAATGTTCTGTTGGCGGTCAGGAAAGTGCAAGCTACATGCATGCATGATATTGTAATAGCACAGAGAGTGGCATGTATTTTAAATGTAGAATACGAAAGCCTAATTTGTGGTACTCTCACTTGCTTAGACAACTACAACTGACACTGTGTGATTCTGTTTTCATATACACACAGTTGAGCTGATGAGAACCTGCCATAATCTTAGTGAGCTGAACCTGCAGTGGTGTGATCTTGGAGATAGTTTAGATGTTACCAGACTCATTGAGGCATTAAGCAGTAATGCAACACAAACAACACTGATGAAGTTGACTCTTCCTTGGAGGTACATGGAGACTGTGACCTCTGCTGGAGTGTATAGCAATGTCAGGGACAGACTTTACTGGTTGTAGAGTTAATTATTGATTTATGTTAAAGTTATTTTGTTTTGTTTTATAAATAGTATAGCAGACTATATTAATTATTATGGTTTTTGTTACTATCTGTGCTAATAATTGTTAAATATTGCTATTTCTTTCAGTTGTGTACTTTGTCTTTACTTACTTATAATTGTACAGTATTGTAGTTTGGCATTTTATAGGTATAATTGTATCAGTTATTGCATATACAGCGCTCCAAGCCTAAAGAGTAGATTTTTGAAGTGATATGAGAATATAAATATTTTGGTCAAACCATTTCCCTAATTATTTGGGTTAGGTAGAGGAGTTTAAATCTCTAAAGACAATGGAGAAGCCATAATAAGCAGGATGCTAATTTTGGCAAAAGTGTAAGGTTCTCGGGATTAGTAAAGTGTTGACTTTTATAACAGAGTGCTACTTTAAATGAAAAAACATGCATTTGAAATATTTTGGCCTGACATTTTATGATACCACGGCTTGAACTGTCTCAGAACTAAAATATACAATGTACATTTTTGCATGCACCTTTGTCTGGGAGTTAATTGGGGCATTTCATGTAGGGTTTAATTTGTAGCTGAAAATGGGGTGGTCTAAATATAAGAGTGTGGAATTATGTGTCAGAGACTCCTTTGGCTGCCATCTTTGAGGACATCTGCCGCCCCAAGCAGCCACTGAATAGTACCAACGACTTTTAATTTGTGGCGGAATTTCTAGAGGAATGTTGTAGCATTTGAAATGATCAAGAATCAAAATAGTATGTGTCATGCATGTGATTAAATGCTGTTCTTGCGTGGTAATCACACGTTCTTCGGAATTATTGTACCCTACCCTGGCGGTACGTCTAAAGTGGTCACAGATTCATAGCCATATGGAAGGCCTAAGTAGACAAAACTAATCAGTACACAGGGCCGAAATACTACAATTTTGTAGTACTTTTGAGTGAGAATCACATGCATGTTTGAGCAACTAATTGCAACCAAATCTGTAACTGGATGAGGGAGTGCTTCCAGACCTTCAGTGTACAAGCAATTGAAAGTGAGTTTGCTTGAGTACATATGCAGGGATATGGATGGTATATATATGGGAAAGCTTGGGAATGAGTTTGAGGCTAGTACGATGTAGTACAAGGTTAGCAGTGGCACTGTGATCCCATAGACTTCCGTATATGGGTCTTAATTTAATAATTTAATCTAATAATAATTTATCATACGTGACATTGCATATGCCTATCACACATTCATGTATTGTTATCTTAAGGAGGCATAGCCATGTTCAGGCTCTTGCGGGAAAGGAGTACATGTAGGAGGCTAAACAACGTGGTAGTGCTCAGTAGGATACAATGCTAGCGCTGTTATGTTGTAACTCAACTATTATGTAAGGAAAACATGGGAGTAGAATTGAACTAGTTCGTACATGTATATAGGGGTCTTTGGTGGCAGCTTTCCTTAATCATAATTACAAGCAGTAATGATGGTTGCATGGCTATTGGTGGTTTCAGCAGTTTGTATATTATGCACCATGGTACACAAACACGGTAGCCAAGAAAATATCGTTAGCTACTGGTATTATTGGGTAAAGAAAAAGAAGGTTCTATTAAATAAAGTCTTGTAATCAAAAAAATGTTAAAGGCTACAATGTGTTGGGCAAAAAAACAAACAAAGTTGTCAAAGTTTTATTAGGTAGCTAGCTACAAACCAGATCACTTCAGCCACGATCTAGCTGGGCTTTTAGCAATCTGCAGGACAGTCTGGTATGGTATGGAAAGAGAAGAGCAAATAATTTTTACTATCTATGGAGGCAATGCTTGCCAAGTAAAAAACTGTATTGACAGATTCAAGTCTACCAATGACACAATATTATTATTACGCATGCACTTGCATTGGTGCACAACATAATTGAAACTTACTGCACAAATTGTCCTCATTTGCTATAGCAACACCTGCACTGCACACAGTTGTCATGGCACTCTGCTGCCCCCTCCTAAAATAGGTGATTCGGACTGTACCACCTTCAAAGATAGTTGAAACTGACTGCTCTGCAGCAATGACATCCACTAGTAGCTGCTTATCCTCTGTGACTCCACGATTTGCTCGGATGCAGGAGCCATTGCATGTAAAATCAGCAGTGATGCTTGCAATGGTACGTCCACCTATAATAAGATTTGGAATAATTAAACTAACAGTTAATACAAATCCATGACTGCTACAACTTACTCCTTGTTACACAAGATGATAATTCAGCACTGAGGAAGGTGCAGCCAGGTCCAAACGATGTTGTCGCTAGAATTTGGTTCCTTAGAAACTGAGCGAAGGAGCTCTGCAGCCCCTGAGTAGCTGGGCACTGGTTCCCTTCTATACCAGGGCTACCACTTAGCACTGCCCTGATGGATACTCGGGCTACCTGGTACGGGAGGCAAAGCTCAACAGCTGGGGTAGCTAAGTGCATTTGTGTATGCAAATGTATGATTGTATGTGTTTATGTATGAGTATAGTGTGTTTGCACGTGTGTGCATGTGCATGTGCATGTATGTGTGTGTGTGGGGGTGGGGGGGGGGGGGGGGGGTACAGTATAGATTATCAGATTGATCTTGCTAAATAGAGTATGTATGAAATTTAGACACATGTTACTTCAATTATGGGTATGGTACCTATGGTATTCTCTTCCTTGTCATCATCATCCACAATAGTAATAATGGCAGTAGCAGGCAGAAGAGAGATTCGCAGGTCCTGGGTTGAGAGCTTAGCAAAAAAGGTTTCAGCATCCTCTGCTATTGCATCATTGGCAATTGGGATATGCACACACATCTGGTCAGCCTTCTGAGTAAATACAATCTGAAGATTGCCACTGGAATAGTCACCAGGAGCTGCAGGCAGAAACATACAGTAGCTACATCTACTTCCAGGAGTGCATGACTTTCACCAACACAGACAATCATTGAATATACAATGCCTAGTGCAGATACTACAGCATTTGCCTCACCTGAAGCAGTTCCATCTTCGGTAGAGAGTGTTACTTCAACAGGTGATTCTAGTACACCTTCCAGTATTGCAACACAGAGTTCCTGACGCTGCCCTTCACTTGCTTCATATGTCTCTGTCTCAAATCCAATAACCACCGCTTTAATAACGAGAAGTTATGGAGATTACATGTAGCTACATACTATTACTTTCTTTGAGCATTTTAGACCCTGGTGTTTCTTACCACTTCTGTCACTAATGGTAACTCTGACAGTGTCTGTCATCACGGATATATCGGGGTCAGTGGTAGTGATACCCACACTGAAGAACTCCTCAATTTCAATAGTATTGTCTAGTTCAATTGGAACACTGCCGCAGGGTCTTGAAATATTCTCATCAAAGGTGAGGATAGTAGAGGTGGTAGAATAATCAGCTGGAGCTATATATAATTATGGGTTGGATAGCAATAATTATAACCATTGCAAAGCAACTGCATCCATGAAACCAATCATAGTACAAGCTCAAATACCTGTTGCCGAGTCATCTGTGGTGTAAAGCATGACTTCCGCTTTTCTCTCAAGCACTCCACGAAGCAAGACGGCACAAATCTCCACCATCCCTGCATTCTCTTGCACATGATAGGCAGTTTCCTCCAAACCAACAGCGATTCCTGCAGTCATGGTACATGGTATAATTATCCTATAATAAATTCCCTATATTGGATAGATAGAGCTGCAGTAAAAGTTTTACTTAAAGCTACTGCAGTTACGTAGCTGTTCAATATCACTGGCCATGGACTCATTGATGCTTGTATTCGGCTCATCCTGCTAAAGTTATACCTGGTATATAGCTACTGCAATTGGAAGTGGTAATACTACGTTTGTCCAAAAAATTTATTAGCCAAATCTGCCCTCTCATGTGGGTGGAGAAAAGATTGTTCATTACAAGTTCATACCCTGGTCAAAGTATACTAGCCTGTATGCCTTATAACCAGCCAGGCACTCGCAAAGTGCATGCTCAGCTGCTTTTAACCTACGCTAACTAGTTACTTTCTGATACATAATATTATGTATATGACTAAGGAAGTATATTACGTATTACTAATAAAACTTGCGAATTGTTCCATGGCTGCATTTATAGCTTGGACTAAAATGTTCCTGAGTACATTATGTGAAAATAGCTGACTGGTTCTTAGAAAGAATTAGCTAGAGTAGCAAGGTAACCAGGTAAATAGATACGGTCTCTGAAAATATACTCACGGGCAAGGAAGATAAGTGGTTCCTCAAAAAAAATTTTTTTTTTGATATTCTACTCGAAAATAGGCTCACTCACCACAGTTGCAAATGCTGTAGTGCTGTAGTTGTATGCATGCACAAACTAGAATGACTCAGCAATGATATAGTCATATATGAGTCCCCTAGGTCAGTAGAAAATTTGCAGCTGCTTCCGAAAGTTGATCTGTGGTGTTCTACTATCTTAAACTATACAGGGTATAAATGTAGCAGGTATAGTATCACGGCAGACAGTGTCTCATGTCATGCTTAATGGTGAACAACAATAATGCAAATTCGTTAGAAAATGTGCTTGTAAAGCTAGCCTTCATTTGTTAGTCCCACCTCTTTATCAATACTTCTTCAGAGCCCACTCCAGATTGAGCACTTTTGTGTTTAATTAAATAGGTGGGTGTACTTTTCAGTAATTGCACTAACTTTGTGCTGGGAGAGAGTTGGGCATATTTTTGAGGGAGGAGTTATTTTTGGGAGATTATGGCATTCATGTTCTCAGATGCACATATGAATTCATGCACACATACCATCATTGTCTAAAATCGTAAGTACTGCCTCCACCAGCTGGATAGTTATGTCAGTATCCTTGGTCAGTTCCAGTCTGAGGAAGAATGTCTCTGCATCTTCAAATATTTCATCCTCAGCAGTAGCTATCTCAAATGTGTTTGAAAGGCTGGAGGCGTTTGTTGTTGTATTGAAAAATGGATAGTCCCCAGGATCTGGAAAGAAACCAATAGGAAAGTAATGCAGCATATGAAAATCCAGAGAACTACAGCTTGTAGAGCATGCATAACATACTTACCAGTAGCACTACCATCCATAGTATAGATCCGTACATTCATACGGAAATTTGGTCCCAAAGATCCTTGTAGAATACCAAGGGATACAAACACATTACTACCTTCGACAACTGAGTATTCCGTCCGTGTGAATCCAAAGATTGCAACTGTAGACCAATATATGTTTGGTATACTAAATTGTAGGTCACAAAGCAGCACTGTAACATCTATTCTAATCATATTCTCCCAACCAGGATCTATGTATTAAAAGTAAAGGACTTACTTCTAGGACAACTGCATATGAACGCTATGAAAGTTAAAAATACATAAAATTTAATGCTTTCCAATAGAAACACACAAACCATCTCCATCATCTAGAATCGTTACAGTAGCTGTGCTGTTTGGCTGGATGGTAATTCCTCTGGTTCCAAAGGGAACTGATAGAGCCACAAAGAATTGTTCTGGCCCTTCTGCGATACTGTCATCTCTGATTTGAATATCTATACACCCTGTCCTGTTATCAGAAATGCGTACTTCAGCATCAGTAATATTGTTGAAATCACCATTACATCCAGCTGTAATAAAATAAAAGGATAATAATATTACTGCATGTAGCCACACTTTGTGACAAAATGGTACTAGGCTTAGGCAGCTATTATTAACTACTAGCAGTAATTAATGCACGCTGGGAAGATTTCAGTGTTTGTAGCTAAACTTCATTCCTTAATGAATACCTGGGCAGCTCACACCAACATCCTCATTGTGATCACAGCTCCTGATAATACCAATCCCAAGATGCCTGCAGTCAGTAAGCCTGGATTCCTGTCCACTGCACTGCACATTATCCAGCCAAATTCTTCCAATACCCCTCCCAAAATATCTGGTTATGGCACCTACAGTAGCAAGGAGAATGGAGCAATAATTAAGATTTCCAATCGGAGGACAAAAAGAAGAGTAACTAGGGATTGAATTCTCTTTATGCAATCCAGAATGATAAAACTCTCATATCTGCCCCAATTCTTGTAATCTGAATAGCTATACATGAAAAGTCAAAGGGATGGTAATAAAGAAACTCAGGAGCTCAACAAATAGCCAAATCCAGGCACTCCTGAATGCCCTTACTTAACGAATTACTGCGGACACTGAGCAGAGAGCATAATGCACTGCATCCGTGTCTGCATACTAAATCTTTTATTAGTGTTGTCTCTACATATCTACAACATATTTTCAAGATCAGCCATGGATGCTACAGGAAAGCGGAGAGACTGGCCATGCTTCTTGAAAGTCACATGTGCATCGTTTGATCATACCATCCATTTTTAGTACTCGTATCTCTGCTTATACAGAAGCTACACAAACTCTGTAGTAAGACTTCCTTGGAAAAAGTGTGTAGTAGACTTGTCCTAGTTTCACCCAAGGATCACAATAGTATGTTTCAATCCTCTCTGACCCCTCCTTCATTCCAAACATTATGTTACATTACACCACACATAAATCTACATACTTGGCAGAGTATTTATTCACTATAAACACCTGAAATAACTGTTATATTATAGAGATGTATTACCTTGTGAAGAGTATCCCAACTGTCTGCACACAACTTCTGCATCCTGGGTTCCCCATCCATCATCACACACAGTCCCCCATCTTCCACTGAAACATACCTCTACACGCCCTTCAAATGGTGCTCGGCCACCTACCAGACGTACATTCCCTTCGGTACATTCTGCAGTAATACCTAATTG